>CM065458.1:24816702-25246702 GCA_032872475.1 Leptopilina myrica (nomen nudum) | reverse complement strand
TGGCGTAGGGACGAGGTAGAAGAGGAGAATATATATACTATATACATACATATATTGTATATAGCGCAACATCTCGCTCTGCACACGCACAAAGAACAAATCATTCCAATTTGCACGTCGTGTACAAAGTGGGAATTTTTTATTGCAGCCTACCGAGAAGATTCGTCTTTTTTCGACAGAAAAAAAAGGAAGAAAAAAAAATTTGTGTGGCGTCGCCTTCTCTACATTTTTTTCTTTTTTTTGCTTTGAAGTAGGAAAATATTCTTTGACATGTTTTTTCTTTGATCTGCGCCAATTGAACGTTCGATGCTAATTAGTTTCCTTCAACTGCTAATTTTATACCTATTAGTGAAAACTTTTATTTCATATATATTCCCTTTTCATTGGGATTTATTTTAATTAAAACATTTGCAGGAAAAATCGCTTATTCAAAATCAGATAACTTTTTTTTTCATTTATGTGCAGAGATATTGAACTTTTCAATTGAAATTAACCATTTTTTCCAACTCTTAATGCGTTGAGAAACTAACACATTTTTCTGACAAAGAAAAATTTAAATTATTAATTATACTATATCCAGATATGAAAAAGTTTTATATAAACTCACTAGAATCATTCTATATAAATACAAGTGAATAATGTTTAGAATTTCACTCAAATAATTCTATAGAAGTTCTACACGAATTCGATAATATATTCAATTCACGAATTTAATATATTAAATTTTACTTATTTTCTTTATTACAATGTTAAAATTTCTTTTGGGAAATTTACCAAAAAGTCTGATATTAATTTCAAAGACATTAAAATGTTTGTTAATATTCCCCATAAGTTTTAGGAAAAAATTTTCTCCAACAATTTGTAGAATGTTCCTAAAGATTTTTTAGAGTAACTTTTTCTTAACAGTTTTGTGGATATTTCCTAAACATTTTTTGAATATTCACCAAAGTTTTAGAGAACATTTTTCCAAAAATTTGTTAGATATTCTTCAAATCTTTGGGAAATTTTTCAAAATTCAATTCTCATAAAAAATTTTATTAACATATTTTTAAATAATTGATATCTTTTTACGATTTTTAATAATTTTTTTCAGAATAATTACATTATCTGAGAAATTTGATTATAATTTTATTGTTTTAAAAATAATTAAAAGTCTGCAATGCAACTGAATTTCATTTTTAAATCAATTTTCATTAAAAAATCTTATTAGAATTTAATTATTAAAATAAAAAAAAATTCGATGCTATTTTTTTTAATATTTAAAAGTTTCTTAAAACTGAATTCGCATGAATAATTTTATCAACATATATTTAAATAATTGAATTCGTTTGACGAATATAAATTTAATTTTTAATACTAATTACATTTGTCGAAGAATTAGATGAAAAGTTTCATCAAAAACAATTGAAATTCTGCGATAAGTTATACTATTAATGGCATAAATTGAATTCCTGAAAAGAATTTTACTATTTACGAAAATACCTTAATCCTTAAAGAGACTCTATTATTTATGTTACGTCATCGTAACCTATTTTTCAATATTAATAATAATAATAATGGGAATAACAATTAATAATTGTTATTAACAATTATAAACAATTATTAATTAATGAAAATAGTAATAATAAGAATAATAAATAATAATAAAATTTAAACAATAATAATGTTTAAAAACGAATAATTAATTATAATAACAAAATAGTAATAATTAATAACAAAATAAGAATAATAAGCAATTGTAATAATAATAACAAGATAGTTATAAAAGTAACAACAATAATAGTTAATAATAACAAGATAATAACAATTTGTATCAATAAATAATAATAATTAATTATAACATTAATAACAAATAATAATAATTAATTTTAACATTAAAAACAAGTAATAATTAATTGTAACAAGATAATATTTAATTGTAACAAAATAATAATTAACAACAAGTTATAATAATGTAAACAAAAATAACAAACTGTAATAACAAGTTAATAACAAAATGTTAATTACAAATTGTAATAACTATAAATAATTAACAAACAATATAAAAATATAATATTAAATTGTAAAAAACATATGACTCAGAAGATGCGAACACGTGCGATCTAGAAGCTGAGTCAACGCAAGTGTTTCTCTAACAATGGGTTTCTCAAATGCATGGCAAAACGTATAGATGCCTCAAATACATGGTAAAACGTATAGTTGCTTCAAATACATGGTAAAACGTATAGTTGCTTCAAATGCAATTCTTCAAATACACAGTGAAATTTGGATATAAAAAGAGCCAGACTATCAAACGATCTTCAGTCTTAAAAATGTAGTCAACAGAAGAATTTACCAAATGGCAGTCTTAAAAATGTAATCGTCAATAGAAGTCACCGGTACAACAGTCTTAATTTTTTATCATAACAAGTGGTTCTCTTCGTAATAGTGCTCTCAACCCCAGTTATAGTAGTTGTCCTGATCTTTACGTAAATTTTTAAATTCAGTGAATCTTGAAGTCAAATTTGGTGTTTCGAAATATCGTTCGAGTTGTGACAAAAGCTGAAAGAAACATAATACCTATTCAACTGCCTAATTTACGAGTGTCGTAAATCATCTACCTGCATCACTTAGTAATACCCATTAACGCACAATTGCCATTGTATCTCATCGGCGCCAGCCAGGACCAAAAACTTGCTGTTCTAAGGTAAATAGAGAAACCACTTAAGACTCATTTTTAGAAAGCTAGTGCTCATTTCATCTTTCCATAATTTTGATCTCTTTTAAATATACTGTGTTCAAATAAATTTATTCTTGTCATTTATCCAACTTCGTCCCAACTTTAATTTTTCTAAATTAAAGTTAAATCGAGAAACACTAGGGAATATAATAATAAGGTAAGACATAACATTTATTAAAATAATTGAATTACTGCGAAGAAATTTATAAACAAAATTGTAATTAATTAAATTCTTGTCAAATTTTTAATATTTTATTTATTGGTTGTAAACATAGACATAAATATATTGCAATCAATGTTGAAAAAAAATTTGTTCACTTGATTTCAATTTTTGGAAGTCGTGAGCACGGAAAAGTTTTATTATTCTTTGCAATAGATTTTAAAAATTTATGCTATCCTACAAGGTCAGATACACAAAATAATAAACTAAAATTTTCTTTTATTAGACTTCATATGATCATTTACATTTAAATAGTTGTAACACGACACTAGATTTAAATATTTATTGACTGTTTCTGATTTGTTAGTAATGAAAATCGTATTATAACCACAAGTTTTATAATATCTCTGTAGGTTATAGCTGATTTGCAAAATTTTTGTTAATGTTAAATTTTGTCTTTTCTTAAATTCAAAAATATTCTATTTTCAAAATATAGAAAATTGTACATCTGCAATTTATTACTAATTTATTTTAAAAAGTATTTCATAAAAAATGTTATTGCTTATTTTTCAAATTTTTATTTTATTTATATAGGGGGCGATATTTCTGAAGTGGACCACCTTTAAAAAAAAGTTGTGGGATTGATTTGGTATTTTGGTAATTTGTTCTCCTATATAAGAGTAACAAATTCCCAAAATATTAAAATATTTGAAAAAAAAATTGTAGAAAGTAGGGGGGGTAAAACTTTCACATTTTAGAGAACATTGATATTTTGAAATCCCTATAAGTTGGATAAAACTTGATGGATTTTAATTTGCGAATAACCTAAGTAATTCAGTAATAGCTCTCTGCATTATTCAGGGTTGAGACTCTCATTATACAATAATGCCTACATTACTGTTACTGAAAAAAATTTAGAATAACCTGTTTTGAAAATTTATCAAAATTAAAAATTATTACACTGTTACTAGCCGAAAAATACTTTTTTATTTAATTGTCACAAAGAAAGATTCAATAATAAATTTCTAATAGAATGAAATAAATATATAGAAATATTTATGGTGAATTTAAGTAATATTCCGTACTAAAAATTTTCATGTGAGTACAAAAAATAATACATAATTTTGAAAGTTTTATGCTTTTGGTTTTTTCTTTTAAAAAGAATAAGAAAATTTTCTACAAAAATTGTGATTATAAAATAGGGATTATGCAAATATTTTTCTTTAACAATTTTTAACAAAACTTTTTTTTATTCAAAAGAAATAAAATAAATTTGTATTAACTCTGTATGTAATTACAATTTTTGTTACAAAATTTTAATTTGTTTTTTAAAGAAAAAATTAATAATTTTTTTAGTAAAATAATAATAAATAAATTCAATAAATATTTTTTTCAAGTGATTCAAAAATGTTGTTCGATATAATTTAAGTAGTTTTATTTTTAAGTCAAAAATACTTAAAATATTTCAACTGTAATGGCAGAAGACGAGAATTACCTTCAAACAAATAGTATTTGGAGGAATCAATGCATAAATCCTTTTAAAAAACAGGATCACAAAACGTCGCATGATTTACGTCGCGTTTCAAAGAACTTACGACAAAAATTTCCGAACCTATCAGAATTTTCAAATATTTGCAGTAAATGTAGAAAAGAGCTTTATAATTTAAAAAATTTTCAAGGAGATTTAAATGTAGAGTCAAATTCTTTTTCTGATGTTGTTCGTTCTAATGTAATTTCTTCGGGTGAATTTTTTTCTGATGTTGTTCCTTTCGATATTGATATTTCTCAAGCTGAAATCGAAGAAAATGATGATGATAATGATGATGACGACGATGATGATTTTTCAGAGAGTAAAATTCCAAGTAAAACAATTAAATGCAATGTTCCAAATCATGAAGCAGGTGCTGAAGTTTTAGAAGCGATTATTGAAAAATTTAAATCATCTATTAATAAGACTGAAAAACTTTAACTTCTTACGCTTGCTCCAAGATCTTGGGGTAGAAAAAAAACTATGAAAATGTTCGGTGCATCTCAACGACTTGTAAGAGCTGCAAAAAAGTTAGCTTCCGAACAGGGACTCTTAGCAATTCCTAATCCAAAAAAGGGTACACCTTTAAGTATGGAAACTCAAAATCTCTTGAAACAATTTTATGAGCAGGATGGTATTAGTCGTTTATTGCCAGGAGTGAAAGACTTCGTAACGGTTCGCAAAATGGATGGAACTCGAGAGCACATTCAAAAAAGATTGATACTTTTTAATCTCAATGAAGCTTATTCTCTTTTTAAATCAAACAATGAAGAAATTCGAATAAGTTTTTCGAAGTTTTGTCAATTGAGACCTGCTCACTGCGTATTGGCAGGAAGTAGCGGTACACATACAGTATGTGTGTGTATTTACCACGAAAATGTAAAACTGATGTTAGAGAATATAGATATTCAATCTTTGGGAAACAATTCAGAATTAATTCTGAACAATTATCGCGATTGTCTTAATCTCCTTATTTGCTCCAATCCAACAAGCTCCTGCTACTTAGGAAGCTGTAAAACTTGTCCTGGTGAGTCAGAGATTAAAAGTAATTTATTTAAATATTTGGACAATAATGAAATTGATGAAGTTAGATTTGATGCTTGGACACAAACAGACAGTTTTATTGCTAGAGAACAATCATTATTCATGAAAAATTTTAAAATGTCTCTTGAAAGTAATGAATTCATAATTTCTTGTGATTTCGCCGAGAATTATGCTTTTGTTGTTCAAAATGCTGCCCAGTCATTCCATTGGAACAATGATCATGCCACCATATTTACAGTTGTTATTTATTACAAAGAGTCTCAGGAATTAAATGCACAAAAGTATCGCAATAATATCCGATAACTTTAATCACATACTGTCGCCGTTTAAGAATTTCAAAAAATAATAACAGATTATTTAAAAAAAATTTGCTCCTAAAAAGATTTATTATTTTTCCGATGGTGCTAGGCAGCATTTTAAAAATAAAAAAAATTTTGCGAATCTCATGTCTCACCAAAAAAATTTTGGTATCTTAGCTGAATGGCATTTTCATGCAACAACTCATGGCAAGGGTGCCTGTGATGGGATTGGAGCAAACATTAAACGAAATGCAGCTCGATACAGTCTTCAATGTTCGACTGAAAATCGAATTATGAGTCCAAAAGCACTATTTGAATGGACAACAAAACATTGCAAGGAAACATTGACTTTCTATAGTGATAAAAAAAGTCATGAAGAAACTGCTAAATTCTTGAAACGTCGATTTGATAGTGCTCAAACGATTCAAGGTACACTACAGTACCATTTATTTTTATGTACTAAAGATGGTGAATTGAAATTTAAAAAATATTCCTCCGCTTCTGAATGTAATTATTTCAGTGTAAAATCTAAACCACGAGCTTCTCAATGGAAGGCGGACAACAAATCTAAAAGAAAGTAAATGTACACGTTTAATTTAAAACAACCCGTGTAGAAATTGAAACGTGGTAATCATCCGGCCCTGATCAGCTTAAATAGGGCCCTGATTTGGAAATGAAACACTTTTTCTGATCAGATCCTGAAGTGGTGTCTTAAAAAAAGGCTACATTAGGGCCTTATAAGGCCCTGATCACAACCTGATTATTTGGTTTTTTTATAAGTATACTTATAATAAATTAGGTTACTTTATCTGCAATAAAATTTATTTCTATCATTTTATGTGAAAATGGAAGGTTAATTTAAATATACAAACTGTTTCATTTATTTTCAATAAAAAACTAAAATTTTGTTAAAAAATTAAAATGATTAACAAATCGAAATTATGCAGATTTTGTTCTCTTTCTTTCTAAAGAAATATAGAAAATTATGCAAATTTTAGTAAAAAAAAGAAAATTATTTGCATTATTTTTATTTTCAAACAATAATTTTGTAAAAAATACTGAATTTTTTTGAAAAACGAAAAAAATAATTTTTTTAATTAATTACAATTTTTCAACAAAATGTCATGTCATATTTTTTTATTGTTTAGAATTAGAATATTATATCCGTACCTTTAGATTCAGAAAAAAACATTTTTTTTAGATTCATCAGAATTTGGAACATTTTAGATCATTTCTTCGAATTCATTTTAATTAATTATTATTTATTTTCACTCGAACTGTTTTTTTTGTTTAAACTGACGTAAAAGGAATTTTAAATAATTGAATGTGGCTTTTTCGAAGTAATCTGGAACCTGATAAGGTCCAGATCAGGCCCTGGTGAGGGCCTGAAGAATGGTTGTGATAAGTCAATCCTGATCAGGGCCAAACCACAAATAAAATTTACTTAAGGCAATTTCTACACGGGAATTCTTTAAAGTTCACTCTATAATAAAAGTATTTTTCGGCTAGTAACAGTGTAATAATTTTTAATTTTGATAAATTTTCAAAACAGGTTATTCTAAATTTTTTCCAGTAACAGTAATGCAGGCATTATTGTATAATGAGAGTCTCAACCCTGAATAATGCAGAGAGCTATTACTGAATTACTTAGGTGCAGTCAGAACCCGCAGGTCTGACGGGTGCACCCAAAGCGCGTGCCGCGCGCGCGCAACGTCTACATTGTTATTAAATTTCTGTTAAACTATTTTCTGTCCCACTCTGAAAATTACATGGCTCATAGGAAAAAACCTCAGCTTTCCGATAAAATTATTTTTAAAAAAATACCCAAAGCAGTCAAAAAACAAAAATAAAAATTATTTTTGAAAAAAAAGAAGTTAAAAATTTTTTTTTGTAAATTTTATTGAAAGCATCAGAAAGTACATGAAAAATGCTTTAAAATACGTTATTCACAAATTAAAATCCATCAAGTTTTATCCAACTTATAGGGATTTCAAAATATCACTGTTCTCTAAAATGTGAAAGTTTTACCCCCCCCCCTACTTTCTCCAATTTTTTTTCAAATATTTTAATATTTTGGGAATTTGTTACTCTTATATAGGAGAACAAATTACCAAAATACCAAATCAATCCCATAACTTTTTTTTTAAAGGTGGTCCACTTCAGAAATTTCGCCCCATAGGTTTGTTAATTAAAAAGTATACATGACATTTTTTAATTTTATATGTTTATTCAATATTGACAAACAATAGTTTATGAAGCTGAAGCTGGCACCCAGTTATCAGCAACCAGTTAATTTCTAAAAATTTTGTGTTGGCAATAAAACAAAAGAGAGACAACGTCAGACGCGCGAATGAACGAACGGCTCCAACGGAAAGCAAATAAATCAAATAATATTCAGTAGAAAATAAATAAAATTCGCAATATAATTAGTATTATTTGTATAAATATATTATTATATAACTAATAAATAGTTCTTATTGAAGAGATATGTAACTAATAAAAAAACAAATGCAGATTTAATCATCTATTTTCAGGTTAATAAAAGATAGAAATAAATCAATGAAAAAATAATTTTAAATTACTTTTCTTGAATGAAAATATTTTTTTCTACTATTTCCCAAAAAAAAAATTTAAACTAAAAATTATAACGAGCAAAAAAATTCTAAAAAATCAATTTGTAATAAAAAAAAAAAATTTCGAAAAAAATTTCTATTTTTTTCCTTGACTAAAAATAAGTGGTGCACTATTTTTTCCTAAACTTCTAAGAGTTAAATAAAGTCGAAAATAATTATAAGGCCCCGTGACGCGCACAGTGGAATGAGAAAAATATTTTTTTTTTATAAAAATTGAAAAATTTTCAAAAAAAATTTCTATTTTTTTCCTTGACTAAATATAAGTGGTGCACTATTTTTTCTTATGCTTCTAGGAGTTAAATTAAGACGAAAAAAATTATAAGGCCCCGTGACGCGCACAGTGGAATGAGAAAAATAATTTTTTTTGATGAAAATTGAAAAATTTTCGAAAAAAATTTCTATTTTTTTCCTTGACTAAATATAAGTGGTGCACTATTTTTTCTTATGCTTCTCGGAGTTAAATAAAGACGAAAAAAATTATAAGGCCCCGTGACGCGCACAGTGGAATGAGAAAAATATTTTTTTTTGATAAAAATTGAAAAATTTTCGAAAAAAATTTCTATTTTTTTCCTTGACTAAATATAAGTGGTGAACTATTTTTTCTTATGCTTCTAGGAGTTAAATAAAGACGAAAAAAATTATAAGGCCCCGTGACGCGCAAAGTGGAATGAAAAAAATAATTTTTTTACGAAATTTGGAAAAATTTTTGAAAAAAATTTATATTTTTTTCCTTGACTAAAAATAAGTGGTGCACTATTTTTTCTTATGCTTCTGGGAGTTAAATAAAGTCGAAAAAAATAATAAGGCCCCGTGACGCGCACAGTGGAATGAGAAAAATATTTTTTTTTTAATAAAAATTGAAAAATTTTCGAAATAAATTTCTATTTTTTTCCTTGACTAAATATAAATGGTGCACTATTTTTTCTTATGCTTCTAGGAGTTAAATAAAGACGAAAAAAATTATAAGGCCCCGTGACGCGCACAGTGGAACGAGAAAAATAATTTTTTTTGTTGAAAATTGGAAAAAATTTCGAAAAAAATTTATATTTTTTTCCTTGACTAAATATAAGTGGTGCACTATTTTTTCTTATGCTTCTAGGAGTTAAATAAAGACAAAAAAAATTATAAGGCCCCGTGACGCGCACAGTGGAATGAGAAAAATATTTTTTTTTGATGAAAATTGGAAAAAATTTCGAAAAAAATTTCTATTTTTTTCCTTGACTAAATATAAGTGGTGCACGGGCCTTATAATTTTTTTCGTCTTTATTTAACTCCTAGAAGCATAAGAAAAAATAGTGCACCACTTATATTTAGTCAAGGAAAAAAATATAAATTTTTTTCGAAATTTTTTCCAATTTTCATCAAAAAAAATTATTTTTCTTATTCCATTGTGCGCGTCACGGGGCCTTATAATTTTTTTCGTCTTTATTTAACTCCTAGAAGCATAAGAAAAAATAGTGCACCACTTATATTTAGTCAAGGAAAAAAATAGAAATTTTTTTCGAAAATTTTTCAATTTTTATCAAAAAAAAATATTTTTCTCATTCCACTGTGCGCGTCACGGAGCCTTATAATTTTTTTCGTCTTTATTTAACTCCTAGAAGCATAAGAAAAAATAGTGCACAATTATTTTTAGTCAAGGAAAAAAATATAAATTTTTTTCCAAAATTTTTCATAAATTTCGTAAAAAAATTATTTTTCTCATTCCACTGTGCGCGTCACGGGGCCTTTTAATTTTTTTCGTCTTTATTTAACTCCGAGAAGCATAAGAAAAAATAGTGCACCACTTATATTTAGTCAAGGAAAAAAATTGAAATTTTTTTCGAAAATTTTTCAATTTTCATCAAAAAAAATTATTTTTCTCATTCCACTGTGCGCGTCACGGGGCCTTATAATTTTTTTCGTCTTTATTTAACTCCTAGAAGCATAAGAAAAAATAGTGCACCACTTATATTTAGTCAAGGAAAAAAATAGAAATTTTTTTCGAAAATTTTTCAATTTTCATCAAAAAAAATTATTTTTTTCGTTCCACTGTGCGCGTCACGGGGCCTTATAATTTTTTTCGTCTTTATTTAACTCCGAGAAGCATAAGAAAAAATAGTGCACCACTTATATTTAGTCAAGGAAAAAAATTGAAATTTTTTTCGAAAATTTTTCAATTTTCATCAAAAAAAATTATTTTTCTCGTTCCACTGTGCGCGTCACGGGGCCTTATAATTTTTATCGTCTTTATTTAACTCCGAGAAGCATAAAAAAAATAGTGCACCACTTATATTTAGTCAAGGAAAAAAATTGAAATTTTTTTCGAAAATATTTCAATTTTCATCAAAAAAAATTATTTTTCTCATTCCACTGTGCGCGTCACGGGGCCTTATAATTTTTTTCGTCTTTATTTAACTCCGAGAAGCATAAAAAAAATAGTGCACCACTTATATTTAGTCAAGGAAAAAAATTGAAATTTTTTTCGAAAATTTTTCAATTTTCATCAAAAAAATTTATTTTTCTCATTCCACTGTGCACGTCACGGGGCCTTATAATTTTTTTCGTCTTTATTTAACTCCTAGAAGCATAAGAAAAAATAGTGCACCACTTATATTTAGTCAAGGAAAAAAATAGAAATTTTTTTCGAAAATTTTTCAATTTTCATCAAAAAAAATTATTTTTCTCGTTCCACTGTGCGCGTCACGGGGCCTTATAATTTTTTTCGTCTTTATTTAACTCCGAGAAGCATAAGAAAAAATAGTGCACCACTTATATTTAGTCAAGGAAAAAAATAGAAATTTTTTTTGAAAATTTTTCAATTTTTATCAAAAAAAAATATTTTTCTCATTCCACTGTGCGCGTCACGGGGCCTTATAATTTTTTTCGTCTTTATTTAACTCCTAGAAGCATAAGAAAAAATAGTGCACCACTTATATTTAGTCAAGGAAAAAAATAGAAATTTTTTTCGAAAATTTTTCAATTTTCATCAAAAAAAATTATTTTTCTCGTTCCACTGTGCGCGTCACGGGGCCTTATAATTTTTTTCGTCTTTATTTAACTCCGAGAAGCATAAAAAAAAATAGTGCACCACTTATATTTAGTCAAGGAAAAAATTGAAATTTTTTTCGAAAATTTTTCAATTTTCATCAAAAAAAATTATTTTTCTCATTCCACTGTGCGCGTCACGGGGCCTTATAATTTTTTTCGTCTTTATTTAACTCCTAGAAGCATAAGAAAAAATAGTGCACCACTTATATTTAGTCAAGGAAAAAAATAGAAATTTTTTTCGAAAATTTTTCAATTTTCATCAAAAAAAAATATTTTTCTCATTCCACTGTGCGCGTCACGGGGCCTTATAATTTTTTTCGTCTTTATTTAACTCCTAGAAGCATAAGAAAAAATAGTGCACCACTTATATTTAGTCAAGGAAAAAAATAGAAATTTTTTTCGAAAATTTTTCAATTTTCATCAAAAAAAATTATTTTTCTCGTTCCACTGTGCGCGTCACGGGGCCTTATAATTTTTTTCGTCTTTATTTAACTCCGAGAAGCATAAAAAAAAATAGTGCACCACTTATATTTAGTCAAGGAAAAAATTGAAATTTTTTTCGAAAATTTTTCAATTTTCATCAAAAAAAATTATTTTTCTCATTCCACTGTGCGCGTCACGGGGCCTTATAATTTTTTTCGTCTTTATTTAACTCCTAGAAGCATAAGAAAAAATAGTGCACCACTTATATTTAGTCAAGGAAAAAAATAGAAATTTTTTTCGAAAATTTTTCAATTTTCATCAAAAAAAATTATTTTTCTCGTTCCACTGTGCGCGTCACGGGGCCTTATAATTTTTTTCGTCTTTATTTAACTCCTAGAAGCATATGAAAAAATAGTGCACCACTTATATTTAGTCAAGGAAAAAAATAGAAATTTTTTTCGAAAATTTTTCAATTTTCATCAAAAAAAAATATTTTTCTCATTCCACTTTGCGCGTCACGGGGCCTTATAATTTTTTTCGTCTTTATTTAACTCCTAGAAGCATATGAAAAAATAGTGCACCACTTATATTTAGTCAAGGAAAAAAATAGAAATTTTTTTCGAAATTTTTCCAATTTTCATCAAAAAAAATTATTTTGTCCAACGCCTTCAGGGAAATGGAGTCATTGTGCACTAGGCACCAGTGGAGGAATGTACCTCATTCCTCCACTGGCCGTTTGTCCAGTGGAGAAATGAGTTTGCCCAGTGGAGGAATGAGTTTGTCCAGTGGAGGAATGGAGTTATATGTTTATCATTATTTGTGTTTTGGCTTACAATTCATTTATTTCTCTAATTCATTTTTGCAAATATTGTTTTAAGGAAGTATCTAAATAAACAAGTTGCTTACTTCAAGTAAGTAAGCAAGAGAGTAAAAGTAAGCTTAACATTGCTTACACATGTAAAAACTCAATAAATTAAATTTAATGTAAATAAAATAAGTTTAAACAGTTGTTGGACAAAGTATTATGTGCAATTCGTGGAGAACAGCGATTTTCGCTTGCTTGATTGCTGCTCTCGCTGCGCTCGAGCAGCAAACTTCAAGCTCGCGAGAAATCGCCCTTGTTCTCCACTAGTTGCACAATATACTATTTCTTATTCCACTTAGCGCGTCACGGGGCCTTATAATTTTTTTCGACTTTATTTAACTCCTAGAAGCATAAGAAAAAATAGTGCACCACTTATATTTAGTCAAGGAAAAAAATAGAAATTTTTTTCGAAAATTTTTCAATTTTTATCAAAAAAAAATATTTTTCTCATTCCACTGTGCGCGTCACGGGGCCTTATAATTTTTTTCGTCTTTATTTAACTCCTAGAAGCATAAGAAAAAATAGTGCACCACTTATATTTAGTCAAGAAAAAAAATAGAAATTTTTTTCGAAAATTTTTCAATTTTCATCAAAAAAAAATATTTTTCTCATTCCACTGTGCGCGTCACGGGTCCTTATAATTTTTTTCGTCTTTATTTAACTCCTAGAAGCATAAGAAAAAATAGTGCACCACTTATATTTAGTCAAGGAAAACAATATAAATTTTTTTCGAAATTTTTTCCAATTTTCAACAAAAAAAATTATTTTTCTCGTTCCACTGTGCGCGTCACGGGGCCTTATAATTTTTTTCGTCTTTATTTAACTCCTAGAAGCATAAAAAAAAATAGTGCACCATTTATATTTAGTCAAGGAAAAAAATAGAAATTTATTTCGAAAATTTTTCAATTTTTATTAAAAAAAAAATATTTTTCTCATTCCACTGTGCGCGTCACGGGGCCTTATAATTTTTTTCGTCTTTATTTAACTCCTAGAAGCATAAGAAAAAATAGTGCACCACTTATATTTAGTCAAGGAAAAAAATAGAAATTTTTTTTGAAAATTTTTCAATTTTTATCAAAAAAAAATATTTTTCTCATTCCACTGTGCGCGTCACGGGGCCTTATAATTATTTTCGACTTTATTTAACTCTTAGAAGTTTAGGAAAAAATAGTGCACCACTTATTTTTAGTCAAGGAAAAAAATAGAAATTTTTTTCGAAATTTTTTTTTTTTATTACAAATTTATTTTTTAGAATTTTTTTGCTCGTTATAATTTTTAGTTTAAATTTTTTTTTTGGGAAATAGTAGAAAAAAATATTTTCATTCAAGAAAAGTAATTTAAAATTATTTTTTCATTGATTTATTTCTATCTTTTATTAACCTGAAAATAGATGATTAAATCTGCATTTGTTTTTTTATTAGTTACATATCTCTTCAATAAGAACTATTTATTAGTTATATAATAATATATTTATACAAATAATACTAATTATATTGCGAATTTTATTTATTTTCTACTGAATATTATTTGATTTATTTGCTTTCCGTTGGAGCCGTTCGTTCATTCGCGCGTCTGACGTTGTCTCTCTTTTGTTTTATTGCCAACACAAAATTTTTAGATATTAACTGGTTGCTGATTACTGGATGCCAGCTTCAGCATCATTTCCAAAAAAAAAATTTGTGTCAGGATCTCCCAATATGCTTTCTAAAATGAAATTTTAGAATAAATTTTCAAACATTTTTTAGATGAATGTGAACTGACCAATATGAAAAATACTATGTACTAGACAAATCGCTCTATATTGAAGGAAATATATTTTAAACTACTCTTAATTTATTAGAAAATTGTTCTAAACAAAATTTCTTTTCAAAAAGACAAAAATTCGAAATTAAGCAATTAGTAAGGTTTGTGTATAAACAAGTTTGGTAAATTTTATAGGAAAAAATTGCAATTACTTCAACCTTTAATGAAAAAATTTATTTTGTTTTTGATATTGTAGTATATTTATTTCGAAATTGGCCTTCTTTGTCTATTAAAAAAACAATAAAGTCTGATCCTATTTAAATTGGAAACATATGAGGTCTCGGATCAAAACCGTGTAATGGTCAAGTTTTTTGATCCGAGGGCTTACATATTATTAAATTATATAATCATATTACACTTACCCTAAGTTCAGATAGTTTTTGCTAATAAAAATAAATAAATGCACATTCCAAATTAAATGTTAAGAATAATTATTTAAATCATTACACTGAGAAAACAACTTATTTGATTCAAACATATTTTCTTAAAATTATATATCTCGAAATTGGCCCTCTTTGTCTATTAAAAAAACAATGAAGTCTGATCCTATTTAAATTCGAAACATATGAGGTCTCGGATCAAAACCGTGCAATGGTCAAGTTTTTTAATCCGAGGGCTCATATATTTTTAAATTAAATAATCATATTACACTTACATTATGATTAGGATCTTGTTTCTAAAAAAAGAAGTAAATGCACATTCCAAATTAAATGTTAAGAATAATTATTTAAATCATTACACTGAGAAAACAACTTATTTGATTCAAACATATTTTCTTAAAATTATATATCTCGAAATTGGCCTTCTTTGTCTATTAAAAAAACAATGAAGTCTGATCCTATTTAAATTCGAAACATATGAGGTCTCGGATCAAAACCGTGCAATGGTCAAGTTTTTTGATCCGAGTTCTCACATATTATTAAATTATATAATCATATTACACTTACGCTAAATTCTTTTTTTTCTTTCTAAAAAACAGAAATAAATACACATTTTAAATTAAATGTTAAGAATAATTATTTAAATCATTACACTGAGAAAACAACTTATTTGATTCAAACATATTTTCTTTAAATTATATATCTCGAAATTGGCTTTCCTTGTCTATAAAAAAAACAATAAAGTCTGATTCTATTTAAATTGGAAACATATGAGGTCTCGGATCAAAACCGTGTAATGGTCAAGTTTTTTGATCCGAGGGCTTACATATTATTAAATTATATAATCATATTACACTTACCCTAAGTTCAGATAGTTTTTGCTAAAAAAAAGAAATAAATGTACATTCCAAATAAAATGTTAAGAATAATGATTTAAATCATTACACTGAGGAAACGACTTATCACAGAAAAAACCCCGATTCATTTTTGTTGCAACTCATTTGGAAGTCGGTCTCGAAATGAGTAATTAACAACTTCAAGTGACTCGAAATCAGTAATCGGCAACTTCAAGAGACTCAAAATGAGTAAAATGACAATGTTCTAGTTACTTTTTTTGTGTTTTTCATCTTTGGGTTACATGGTTGCCCATCCCTGTCAGTCAATTCATATGTGTATCTAACCTAATTTTTTTCCATTGCTTATAAATGCAATAAATCGACTACAAGTATTAATGGTTTGACAAGTGCTACCTGTTTATTAATTATAAACAACTAGCTGTCGTACCCGTCTTCGACGGGTTTTAGTTTCTTCAAATTCATTCAGCAGTGTGTCTATCAGTTTGAATGAAGTGATATGTAAACACAGGTGGTCAGCAAGATATGTTATTGTTTTGTCGTTATAGGTATGAGTTTATACGTCTGAGAAGAGGAAAGAATGTTTTATTTAGAGTGAAAATATCTTCCTTTCTGTTAATTGTGAAATTTCAGATATTCGTCGTTTTATAAAATTTTGTTCATTATTCAAAACTTTTACATTTTTCCAATCAAAATCATGATTAAAATTAGTACGTGCCTGTGGGGCAAACCGGATCGTTTACGGTAGGGCAAACCGGCCATACGATATTTCCATTGAATTAAAGTTTCATAAAAATTATTTTTAAATAAAATGTTTCTTTCATTAAAAAATTTACTTACAATAGAATCACTACTTAATTAGGAGCCAAGAATATTTCTCACTTAAATTGAGTAGGAAATATTCTTACGATAAGATTGTTATTTTCATAAATATTTTCACACCTAATTTAAGTAGGGAATGCATTATTTAGAGAAATTTATTTTCTCATTTTGTTATGCTTACCTCACGACGCTGATATAAATCCTGAAAGAAGAAAAACAAAATAAAAATGCATTAATTTTTTGAAAGTTCATAAAATGATGATTGTAAATTTCATATAAATTTTAAATTATTAAAAAATACTTATTTTGTTATTACATATTACTTACATTAAGTTGACTTTGATAGTCCTGAAAAAGAAAGAACAATATAAAATGTTTAAATCAAATGATACAGGGGAGACAATGTTTTTGGAGAAATGCAAGGTGAGGAATTTCGCCTCGGGCCGGGGCGTAATGGATCAGCAATGAAATTATTTTATTTACTTTCAAGCGTCAAAATAATTTTTTCTACCATATTTATTTTAAATTTGTAATTATAAATGTTGAAAAATTTTTTCAATTATATGATAACATTTTTTAAAAATCTTTATTACTTCTTGCGGGTTGGGTGCAGAATTTATCCCAGCAAGAATGCTAATGGCAATTAGAATAAAAATACCAAGAAAATAATTCATTTTAGTTTTTACTTTGAAGCAAGTTTGAATAGTGAAATTTTGAAAAATTTTCCTCTGTATATATATACCACTGAGTTTAATGGAATTTTTAAGAGTATAGTTGTAACGTATTTATCATTATATACTCACGTCAATCGTGAGGAATGATACGTATATTCTTTCAAACATCTATCGTTTTCACAATATTTTATGTTATTCTATTGTATTTAATTTTACTAATATCATATTTTACTCTTAATTTTATTTAAACAATTTATTATTGTTAATTACTATTGTTTTCATTATATTATAAAAAATGTAATTTTTTCTAATTTTTAAATATTGATTGACCAAAGGGCAAAAGTAAAAAGCATATGAACAAATTAATAACGAAATTAACGAACTGACAATTGTTGTTATTACATACTTTTCCCCAAAGTACATAGTATATAGAGATTAAATATTTTTTTAAGTTTGCATATTTTTAACTTTTTACCAGTTTATAACGAATCGATTTCTTATAAAATTGTGTTTTAAAAATATTTTATAATATTTATTTTTTTTTACATATAATTAATTTTCTAATCGTTTTTTAATAAAATTCTTTAACATTTTATATAGGGTCAGTTGGGGGAAATAGAAACAGATTTGCAAAGTTTCACCAATAACATAAGTTTTTTTCTTCTAAATCGGATTACTTCCGGTTTTCTTGTATATTAAGTTATTATTTCACTTCCATGGAACAATTTTTTGGGATAGTAAAAAGTATGGGTATCATTAAATTGCAATAATCAATTATTTCTATTTACCCCTAAATTTTTTAACTTTGCTAAAATTTAGGAGTAAATTGAAACAGTCGATTATTTCTTTAAAAATTTAAGAAAAAAACCAATTTCAAGTATTGGAATGTTAAAAGATACAAAGAATTACATAAAAAATGGTATGTGTGGAAAAGTTCCCGGGAGATTCTCGGGAGCAACTCCCGGGAGTCTCTTGGAATCGTTTCCGGGAGTAACTTCCAGGAGTCTCCCGGGAATTTTTTCAGAAGATTCCCAGGAACAATTTCGGGAGATTCTCGGGCATTTTTTTCGGAAGATTCCCAGAAACGATTCCGGGAGTAATTTTGTGAATTTTTGTAAAAATTCACTTAAGAATGGCAACTTTAGAATAAAATTTTGTTTTAATAATTATTTAGGTATTTAATTTTTTTAATGTTCTGCGCCTTTTAAAAATTCGAAAATAATCTCAACATAGAATTAAAATTATCAAAATCCATTGGAGAAATTTAAGAGCGAAAATTATTTTAAAAGTTATAATGAAAATTAAATTGGCGCGACGTACTGCACCAATGCTACATTTACTTTTTAATCATTTTTATGGTTATATAATTTTTTTGTTTTGTTCACTTCGTAGTTGAAAATAATGTTATATAATTCTGAAAAGCGTCAAAATCGCATCTATGCGCTGTATAATTATCGGTATAATTTTTAAAATAATTATCGCTTCTAAATTTTCTCAACGAATTTTGATTTCTTATAGGGCAGTTCCATTGGAAAATGGGTGGATCACCGATTTTTCTTAAACTGCGTAATTTTGTAGTACATGGGGTAGGGGAGACTGGGGCGAAAAGTTAAACTGCCAAAACCGTTAAAATTCATTATCTTTCGAACGGGAATAATTGGAGCATTGTAATTTTAATTATAGAAGGGTATTATCACCCTAAATAAATGTCCGGGGTTGTGTGCAATTCTGTTAATTTTTGTGGTGTCTATATTGAAAGTTTTTTTTCAACTTACTTTTGAAAATTTGTTCTAAAAAGAAAATATCAACTTTTAAGTATATTTTTTGCATTTATCCTCACCGCGATTTTTTTACTTCATTATTTGGGTCCCCTGAAGAGATACCTAAAGGTATTTGCTAAATATCTTTAGTGAGATTTTTTATATTTGTTGTGAAAGACAAATACGCACCCTGGGGCGAAAAGTTTAATGTATTTTTACATGTATTTAATTTTTTTTATTTTTGGTTTTTTGGGTTGGTTTGCTTAAAAATTATTTATTTAACATTGGACAAGTACTCTGTCAAAAACAAGACCGTTTACATGAAATAAACCAAAAAGAAATTTTTTTTTGGAATTTTAATTTTTTAACTTTACAACTATTCTAAAGCTTTTTTTTTAATAAACAAAGATCTTTTATTTACTAAATTACTTGTTTACGTATACTTTAACTTATCTAATACTTATCACCTATCAGAAAATAGTTTTAGTAAGCTAAAAATAGAATTTAACTTTTCGCCCCAGCATGGGGACAAAACATGTATTTTATGCGAAAATATCAGGAATTTTTTTATTGAAAGTTGTAGAGGACAAGTTGCCCTACAATATTGATATACAAATATTTGCATCTAAGCGGATTATATTGCAAAAAAAATCATTTATGCAAAATTTAACTTTTCGCCCCAGTCTCCCCTACTAAATAACTGTGTAAAACGGTTTTGCAAAAAAAAAAATTTTTGCGAGATATTTACATTTGAAAATATGCAATTTGAAAAAAATGCCTTTTTTCAAGAATTTTTATTTCGAAAACTATTGATTCTACAAGAAAAAGTCATTTATTTAAAATTGTTGAAAAAATGTCAATTTTTAATAATATTTATTTATTTATTCAATCTTACACAGGTTCAAACGATCCCTTTTGTACAGGAGTACTAACATAGAGTGCATGGCAAGTATAGCCATGTAAAAATAATATAAAAATGGTAAATACATAAGTCGCTAGGTTTATCTATTAGTTAATGATATGTAATTAACAAATGTTGGCGTAGACTAGACGTGAATCTCAGAATTGATGTGTCAAAAAAATCTATTGACTTAGATATTACATTAGCTTCTTTACTTAATCTGTTGATCGATGAATTATTAGCATAATTTGTTCTGTAGTAAGTCACTTTGAATAAACTGAAATGTCTTGAAAATCTTGCGGGCACATTGAAATTCACCGCAGTTAGTAAATTAGAACAATCAATTATACCATTCAACAATTTAAACCAAAACAGCATGTCAGCAAATAAAAATCTAGAAGTAAATTTAGGAATGCTGAATCTAGCACGCAGGCTATCATAATTATGGTCATGTATATTGAATGGAACATTTAACTGTCTTGACATAAATCGAAGGAAACGGTTTTGAATGCGCTCTAGTCTAATCAAAAGATAAGTATAAAAAGGTTCCTAGATTATCGATGCATACTCAATTATGGATCTAACTAAAGTAAAATACAAGATTTTGATTGTCCGTTCATTATGAAAAATAGAAGCACTTCTGATTACAAAGCCCAGAGTTCTTAACGATCTGCTAATAACATTTGCTATATGTGATTTGAAGAAAAGAGAATTGTCAATAATATCACCCAGATCACAAACTTCAGTCACTCTCAAAAGTTCAGTATCTTTAATTGTTGGGGAAATACATTTTTCTTCAAAGACATATTAAATAAAATGAACAGTGGATCAACAAAAGATGAGCAGCATGAACGCAAGAGAATAGGAGATATATTATCAGGTCCGACAGATTTATTTGTGTCAAGATCTCTCAATTTTGTTAATATACTTTCTTTAGATATATGCAATGTCTGTAGATCCATAATATCATTCAATGAAGTTGTTAAATTGGGAATTTCATTATTAATAGGTGTGTATACAGATTTAAAGTACCTAGAAAAAAGATTGCTGGTCTCAGAGTAAGTGTGAGTAATTTCATCGTCGAGATACATAATAGGAGGATAAGACTGTTTATTTTTTGAAGAATTAATATAATTCCAAAATATTTTGCTATTGTAAATAATTGAATGTTCAGTTTTGTGTATGTAATAATTATAGCATTGTTTTGAAAGATTTTTGCACATAAGTCGAAGATTAGAAAAGACAGAATAATAATATTTTGTTTTATATGTTTTATATTGTAAATGTGCAATTTTTTTTTGTAAAACAATATTTTTTAATTCCGACGTAAACCAAGGAGGATGAATTGAACATTTGGAGTACTTTTGCGGAACATAAGTGTTTCTTACGCTATCTACATGCTCATAAAAAATGTTGACTGCAATGTCAATATCAAGAACATCAAGTTCTGAGATCCAATCAATACTGTTCATGTACAAACTTATACCTGCATAGTTCGCATTTTTATAATCATAATTAACAGTAGTAATCTTATCAGTAACCTGTTTGTTTTTCAAGACATTAGAATCAATAATATCAATCGCCAAGGGAGGATGGTAGTCATCCATTGGCAATAACAGATCAACTGATAAGCTAAGAACAAAATCAACAGAGTTAGTAAATAGTGATGCAATTAATTGTTGATGGCTTGATGAACCTAACCTTGTCGAGCAAACAGGACCTAGATTATCATCTAAGTTCCAATCTAAGAACGGCAAGTTAAAGTCCCCCAATATGCACAACTTAGCTGAAGGATAAGAATTGATAATGTTTTCACAAATCTGACACATGTCAGTGTACATCTTAATCGAAGAATTAGGAGGAATATAAAAACAAGCTATAATATAAATCTTATAATTTTTTGCAAATTTTATAATGACATGTTCAATAGTGTTGAAGTTAGTGACAATATTAGTACAA
This sequence comes from Leptopilina myrica (nomen nudum), assembly GCA_032872475.1. Taxonomy (NCBI): domain Eukaryota; kingdom Metazoa; phylum Arthropoda; class Insecta; order Hymenoptera; family Figitidae; genus Leptopilina; species Leptopilina myrica (nomen nudum). The sequence goes on along the minus strand of CM065458.1, from coordinate 25,224,848 downwards.
TTTAAACATTCTTTTGTAGCTATTAGAATTCCTCCCCCTCTTTGCCCCTCACTCGTAGTAACACATCTATCAAAACGAAAAATGTCAAATTTATAAAAACCTAGTTCATTAGAATTTATACCTTGATGGAGCCACGTTTCAGAAAAAAGTTAAGCAAAATTAATTTTTCAATAATTTGTTTAACCCCTTGACAGTCCATGGCCCATATGTGGCCACAAAAAGTCGTGCCACCTTTACGTCTGTGGCCATATATGTCCATCTCAAAAATAAAATACTAAACATAATTCGATTTGAATGACCAAGTGCATACTAAGGTTTTTGGGGTCGCTGAATCCGAATTTCAAGTCAGATTTTCAAAATTCAAAATGGTGGACTTAAAATGGCGACTATGAAAATTTAAAAATTTATCCAATACGCTTGAATCTCGTTACTTGGGGGTTTTCAGGGTCGCTGATTACGAATATGATGTCAGATTTACAAAATTAAAATGGTGAATCCAATATGGCGGATATTTTCAAGATTCATGCAATTTGATCGAATTTTAGGTCCGCCATTTTGGATTTCAAAATCTGACATCATATTCGTAATCAGCGACCCCGAAAACCCCCAAGTAACAAGTTTTAAACAAATCCGTTGGATTTTTTATTTTCTCGACCGCCATTTTGAATTTCGAAAATCTGACATTAGATTCGTAATCAGAGACCCCGAAAACCCCCGAGTAACAAGTTTCAAGCAAATCTGATAAAATTTAAAATTTTCGAATTCGCCATTTTGGATCCGACATTTTGAATTTTGAAAAACTGACTTTAAATTCAAATTTTGCGACTCCAAAAACCTTAATTACAATGAAATCACATTTTTTAGAAACTTTTTTTCTTGGACCGTTTTTGGACCACAAGCGATTATTAGCTGGACTACGAAGGGGTTAAACAATAATTTTTTATTGTTAATTAAACATGCTAGGAACATCATGGAATTTCCTGGAAAAATTATTTTCTCAAAATATAAACCTTCCTTAAAAAGTGGTTAAAATTTGGAAGAGGTGTTTTCTGATTTTTTTGAGAAAAAAAATTTTAAAGTTTGCTCTGCGCGTTTTTGTGTGGTGCGCTAATGGCGCAGCGGCTATGACAGTGTACTTTAAAACATTATATCACGTTTACTGCTCGCTCCTAATACATTTATTAATTAAATACGTTTACATTATTATTATTATTATAAACAATTTAACAACATATTTTTAACTTTTTTATAAACATTATTTTCCTTTTTTAATGGAAAAATTTTTTTCCTTCACACTTTACCCAGGTTTAGGACTGGCAACATATATTTTATTTCAAATGCTGACGTGTTTAAAAACTTTGTGTTTAATTATTGTAAAACACTTATGCACTAGAAAAAATGTTTGAAAAAAGCAATTAGGAGAGAAATATATTAACTTTGTAAAAAATTTTACATACATATTACAAATAAAATATAAAACTGTGAATGCAAATGAAAAGAATTATATTATCTAAAATTATACAATATTTTAAAATTTCTGTGAAAATTAACTTGATTTTTAATATTTGGGAATGGATATCTTCAAAATTAAAAACAGGTTTACATTTTATTTATTATTTGAATATCTCGCAAAAAAAATTTTTTTGCAAAACAGTTTTACACAATTATTTAGTACCCCAAGTACTACAAAATTACACAGTTTAAGAAAAATCGGTGATCCACCGTTTGCTTTTCCTATAAAACTGCCCTATACTTTTAATTCTATATTCAGATTTTTTCAAATTTTTAATGGGCGCAGAACATTAAAAAAATTAATTAAATAATTACTAAAAATAACGGAAAATAAACGGAATTATATTTTATCTTTTTTCTATTCTTGCTTAATTCATTTCAATCGGTTGATTCATTTAAAAGAAATAAAATTTTGTATAAAAAGTTACAAAAAAAATTCATTTTGCAATAACTTTTATATAAATAAATTTTATTTTCTGTTCTTTGGTAGACACATATGTGTCAACCAAACATTAAAAAAATTTATTTTTATAAAAGTTATTGCAAAATGAATTTTGTTTGTAACTTTTTATACAAAATTTTATTTCTCCTAAATGAATCAACCGATTGAAATGAATTAAGCAAGAATAGAAAGAAGATAAAATATAATTCCGTTTATACTTAGAACATTTTGAAAAAGTTTTTTTTTAGTAATTATTTAATTAATTTTTTTAATGTTCTGCGCCTATTAAAAATTTGAAAAAATCTCAATATAGAATTAAAACTATAAGGAATCAAAATTCGTTGAGAAAATTTAGAAGCGATAATTTTGACGCTTTTCAGAATTATATAACATTATTTTCATCTACGAAGTGAACAAAACAAAAAAAATTATATAATCATAAAAACGATTAAAAAGTAAATGTAAAAGTAAATTCTCAAAGAACAATCGATTTAAAAAAGAATTTTAGTTAAAAATTCTTGCAAAAAATAATTGAAATGATAATGGTTGTATCACTCGTTTATTTTTAATTATTAGAGACACCTTATTTTAACACATTATTGGTATTTGTATGTTATTTATATATTAAAATTATAGAATTAATAAAAAATATATTGACATTTTTAAGAAAAAGTTTCTAAGTACTAGATAGATGCACTGTAAAAATTTTTTTTGTAGATTTACAGTTTTATTTAGAATTTTATAGAAAGTTATAAAATAACGTCTTTAAAAGTAGTGAATTTAAAATTCCGTCTGTAAAATTAATACTTTTAATGGGTCAATTTTACAATTTTCTGTAAATTTACTACTCTGAAAGTAGGTAATAAAAAGACAAAAATATTACCTACTTTCAGAGTAGTAAATTTACAGAAAATTGTAAAATTCACACATTAAAAGTATTAATTTTACAGACGGAATTTTAAATTCACTACTTTTAAAGACGTTATTTTATAAGTTTCTATAAAATTCTTAATAAAACTAAATGTACACTGAAAAAAAAGTGCTGTTGAATCAAATAGCTCCATGCTATTGAATTTCCCGTTATTGATTCAATAACACATTTATTAATCGAACAGCATATTGCTTAAAACGAAAAAATGAAACTGTTTAAATTAAAAGTAAGGTACTGTTAAATTAATGATATTCTACAAATTGTTTCTATAGTTCATCTATATATAGCAACAGAATAATTTATTGCTTCTTTCACATTATTCATTTGAAGCATCTAATAGATAAATTTGAAGAAAATGCGTGTAAATTTGAATCAAATGAAAAGTTGTTTGCTCCAAAGAAGCGCGCTTTTGAAAATGAAAGTATATGCTTTCGTTTCAATGAGTGGTGCTATAGCGGACTGCCTATAGCATATGCTATAAAAATAAGGACACTATGTATTTGAGACATTGACAGGTGCTAAATTTATTGAAATACTTATCCACACATATTTATATGTCGTTTTTGAAATTCTTATATAAAAAACTACTATTTAAATTGTTTTAAAGAATTAAGGACTAGTTAAATATAAATTCCCTATATAAATTCCCTTATTCACGAGAAAAATCTCGCGCACGGTATTTAACTACAAAGTGACTGCGAATGTATTACATTGCAGCGCGGCAGTTCTCGTCTATCACGAAAGTTAAGCACGTTTGGTCGCGGTTACTACATGGATGGGTGACCGATTGGGAACAGCGTATTTTTCAGACTCAAAAAAATATAAAGTGTGTTTGAATGTGTATGTATGTGTGTTTGTCGTTGGAAAAAATGAAAAAATAATAAAGATGTGTATGTTAGTGTGTAAAATTGAAAAAAAGATGTATATAAAAAGTGTTGTGTTAAAGGTGTGAGAATTCATTATAGTATATAAAAAATATGTGAACAAAAATTTCATTTTTTCAATTTATCGTTCGTATATCTTTAACCACATAAAAGAATTGACTTAACAGTATGGTGTTATTCAATCGATAGCAACAACTAAAAAAATTAAAAGTAGAAATTTTTGAATCATAAAAATGATGCTTTTAAATTTAAAAACTATAGTCATTGACTCAAAAGCATATACTGTTAAATTAAAAATTTTTGATCGTTGATTCAAAAGGAATACCTTCAAATTAACATAGTATGCTGTCAATTTAAGAAATATGCTTTTGTTTCAATGAAAGTGATACGGTCGAATCATTAGAATCGGTGCTTTCAAAACAACAGCATATACGTTTGGCAGCCCGTTATGACACTATTCAATGAATCAAACTCATATGTCATTGATTCAACAGCATTTTTTTCTCCGTGTACAAAAAAATTTTTTTAGTGTGTATTATGAATACCAGCCTACTAATTTTAGGTTAGGATTTCTGTCAAAATGATTGTGCGAATTAAATAACCGAGTAAGTTGTACAATTCGAAACTCCGATTTTCGAATTGGCTAGTTCGATTCGAATCGGCCAATTCGAAATTCGAATTCGAAGTTTCGAATTAGCTAGCTCGATTCGAATTTACTTTCGATTCGAATTCGAAGTTTCGAATTAGTTAAGAATTCAGTGTTTTCCTTGAAACTGGAGTTTACACATCATTAAAATACGCCCGAAAATACTAGTCATTTTTATAGTCTTAAATCTAAAAATGCTATTTCTTTATACAAATTTAACATAAATACAACTTTTTAACTTAATGATACAAATTGAAAGCAAAACCGAACTAAAAATGTCAATACAAAAAACAGAAAACACATGAAAATGTAAACTCCAGTTCCAAATAAAAAATAGTGGGGAAAGTATTAAAAAAATATTTGTCCACTAATTTATTAATGAAAATTGGAAAACAAAACAAGAAAACATATTATTTGAGATAAAATTTCGAATGGAAGAAATATAAACAAGATTAAAATAGACTTTGTGTGAAACGAACCATATTAAACTTGATGATTTTGTGTGGAGAATCGAGAAAAGTGCACTTTTGGGTCTTTTTCAATTAAGTCATAACTTTCGTTTAAAATAAAAAATTTCTTTTGATTAAAATATTAATAAAAAAACATGCTGAATATTAATTATGAAAAAGTTTGAAGCAGATTAGAAAATAATTATTAAAATTATTAAATAGAGAACGCACTAGGGAAGCAAAAGTGCCCACTGAGTGAAGAATCACCCATATGCTTCCCTTCTTCTGTAACCCTTGCCAGTTATAAAAAATTTTATATAGTTTATTAACTGTTATTATTAAATAATAAACACCTCCTAAAAAAGTGAAAAACTCACAAGAAAATCGTGGAAAACAGTTTTTAAAATAAAACAGATAAAAGATTTATTCTCATGGCTTTTGCTTTTATAAACAAGAAACTATCGTCTCGGTGCAGTATTATGTAAAATAAAATCGCGATTGGTTAATTCGTTTATTTAATATGGCTGGTACTCCGTCTTGACCCACTCTCCCCTTCTTCGGTTTTGAGAAAAGTCACTATTTAGATGGAATTTCAATTTATTTAATGTTATCGGTTTATTAACGTTATTTTTTATTACATATTTGAAAAATTCAAGAAAAAGCAAATCATTTTCATATATTACATTAGTTTTGTCTTTTGATATAATAGAGAAAACAATGCTTCAAAAGTTCTCTGCTTCTGAAAACGTTAAATTAAAAAAATTCATCACTTCCGTCATTTTGATCAAATAAAAAAAAATGAAAAAAGGTATTCATGTGCATGAGTGACTAAAGCTGTTTTTCTACTATTGTTTCTGCAATCCCTCTTATGTTCATTTAATCTGTCTTTAATGTACCTAACAGTCTCACCAATGTAACAAGTTTCACATTGGCACTGTTTACAATAAACCAAATGCGATTTTAAATGAAAAGAAGTAGGGTCCTTATTTTTTGAAAAATTTTTTAACGGATCCTTGTCATAAGAGAAAACTACACCAACATTGTATTCATGAAATAAACTTTAAAAAAAATATTGCAACTCATTTACGTAAGTTGTTTTACCTTACGTAAATATATTGCACCGTCCTACAAAATTTAACCTTTCTTTTCCCACACAAAAAAATCAATTATTTTCGAAAACTAGGACCAAAAAAAAATACCCGTGTCTGGCCGTTTTGCTGGATCTAGTCGTTTGTGGCTTCTAGGGGTGAAAACAACCCTTAAATAAAAAAGCGACAGCCGTGATATTGGATCCGCCAAACTTTTTTTTGGTCCTAGTTTCCAAAAATGTTTGATTTTTTTGTGTGTGAAAAATCGTGTCGGACGGTGTTTGGATTAAGCTTACAAATTAATTTCAATTAAACAAAATCATTTAAAATTATATTTCTATTCAAATTAAGTATAATTTTTTCTCAGTGTGGAGAGATAACATTTAATTATTCAATAATAATGTTTAGACAATTAATGTTTGTAGTTAAAATAATACTTGCTCCTCAAAATATTCCCAATCGCTTGAAAATAAAAATTACGAAAAACTCCCCTCTCGAGGATATTTTCATCTCTGGTTGAATGTTTGAAAAACAAGTTTGTCGAAATGATAATGAATTTAGGAGGAATGAACATTCTGTTGAGTGTGATGAGTGTTTCTTGTGGGGAAGAAACTGTGACCAAAGGTAGAGAACAAGTTAGATGAGATGAATTTGAATTAGCATGAGACTGAAACTGAGTCTCGCTATGTGTGTGTGTGTTGGTTTTGTCTTACCTTCACCCATCCTTTCATATTTGCTTAACGTTAAAAGGACGTTTGGAGCGGGAGGGAAGAGGGAAGATTTGTACTCATTTGGCTGATGAACAAAGTCGCCGTCACAAGTTTCTGGTGTTAAATGGCTTCCCTCTGTCTATATCTCTCACTCTCTCTCACTTTCCAGTCTCGAGAGACGAACGCGAGTTATCGTTAAATCGGCTCTAATGCGCAAAATCCGACGGTTTGTAATTTCATGCTGCATTGTTCATCCACTATAGGTGTTTCTATGCAATCCATCGGGACTAATAACTTTCTGTAATTCAATTCCCATTAGTAACTTTACTTTTGCTCTTGGCTCTCGTATTTAGAAAATTCCTCTCATGTAATATGTTCAACAATATCATTTACAAACATTCTGTTTCGATACACTAAGGTTTTAAATTTCCCTCGTTGTACTAAAAGTGTAAAATAGTAATTATTATCTTCAAACGTTGGAAAAATGATTAGAAAAATATTTTTTTTTTTTTTTTTGATACTTGAAAATGGAATACTCTGATTGAATTATCTCCAGTAACCCAATTTCGGTTATTTGACCTCTCTTTCGCCCTTAATTTCTCAACTTCTCACTATGGTTTGAGCATTTAACGTGGCAAGCTCCTTTGAAAATAATAAAACCTCATATTTCAAGCAAGCGCCCGTCGGTGAAGCTGCTATGCAAATTTCAAGAGGCCTTCCCTTCCTATCCTACCCCCTTTTTCACTCCTACTTGACTCGAGGCCAGAAGAGCGTGAGCCTCTGTCACTGACATTTTTAATTATTCAATAAAAACTCGAATGCCAAGATAGGTGCTTTGATATAAATTTATACATACAGGATCTGACGACCTTTACCTATAACTACTGCTATATTATTATAATCATCTATTGTCAATATATAAAGACGAAGAATGATAAATGTGATTATAAATCTAATTAGAAGTCGATGAAAAATTTTCTAATTCTATGCTACGTGTGGGAGAGAGTTTAGACAAATTGTGTCTCTAAATAAATAATGATTAAAAAAAGATTAGAGTAAATAATATGTAAATTATTACTTCCCGGGGTTATTTTCTTTAGGTTTATTTATTAATACGAATTAGTAACAATTTTTTACTGGTGTTAATTTTTAATTTATAATGTTGATAATTTTATATTACCAGCATGCTTCATAAACTCTATTCTTTTCATTTGGTTCACTGAAAAAAAGTTCTGGTTGGAATTATTAGAAAACCTGTTTTTAACTGGAATTTCGTGATAAATATGCCCTAACTAAATTTTTCCTAATTAAGTTAACTATAATTCTAGTTAATTTAACCAGAGTTATAATTTTTTAACTATAATTTCGTGTTAGATATACTCTAACCAAAACTTTTTTTTCAGTGTTTGTGAGTGAATTTTTATGTCAGGCAATTTAACATTTTTTAACAAAAAAAATTGAAGGGTGGCAATATGCAAATATTATTATTCAATATTATTATTATCCACATTTAACTTCATATTTGAGAAATTTAAAAAAATATTACAATTAATAATATTTACTGAGAAATTATTTATTTTCTTGCTGTCACAAGAAGTTTAATTTTTTTATAAAATAATTTTTCTTTTTATCCTGAGCCTAAAGAATATTTGAAGGGTGTCATGATAAAAGGGGTCAAGGCAGAATTTTATGATTTTACAGGAAACAAAAATAACAAATTTAAAAATTTTTCTGATCATTTAAAAAAAAATCTAAAGAAATCGTTTAGAAATATTATTGCGCTTTACCAGTGGAAATAAAATTTATAAAGATAAACCTACATTTTAGTGAGAAAAACAAGTAAAAGTAAACCATTTTGTGGTTACGTCAAATGCACATATAAAAAAAATTAATTATTAAAAAAATATACAATTTAACGAAAAACTGAAAAATAAATTTTTTAATATTGAATTGACGAATTGATTGTAAGAAAGTTTGCTTTAAAAAAGTTGTTTGTTTTTAAGAAAATTGTTAATTAAATGTTTGCTATTGAAATTAACGAGTAACGAAATTTTCAATAATTTAAAAATTAACAGAAGAATAATATTTAAATTGTTGAAAATTAGATAAAGAATAAAACTAATTCTTTCTAGACATAAAATGTTTCGGCGAAATTTAATATATTTAATAATATTTTAAAAAGAAAGCAATATTTTTAGCCACATTAATCTAGTTATAGGGAAGATTGGGGAATTGTGGGCCATACTTTTTTTTAGCTCAATATCTTACACACAATTTTTTTTCAAATTTAAAAGTTTTTCGTGTCATTAGGAGGTATAAACTAACATATATCATAGTCAGTTTCACAAAATTATCACTTACCCTGAAGAAATTTCAGTTTTATCAAAGAGTGCAATTTTATGATTTTTAAAAATGTTGGGGAATTGTAGGCCACTACCTGAATTGAGTTCAGAATCAAAAATAACGATGAAATATATTTATTACATGGTTAGAAATATTAAAAATGTTAAAAATGTTTAATTATTATTAGTTTAAAATTCGAAAAGAAAAAGTAAGAAAATTAAATTAATCGGAATCACAATTAATTAATTACAAATTTTTTAGTATACAGCTTTATGGCATGAATCGAAATGAAACGAATTGTTTTTGTTAAATTACTATAACTATGAGTGATTTTAATAATATTTGCAATTAAATCGCCAAAAACAAGCAATTAATACTACCACTAAAAAAAGTGGCCCACAATTCCCTAAATGCTTCATTTTACAAAAAGCTTTGTAAAATTTATTCATTTTAATTTGATGCAAAATTTTTTTTGAGTCAAAGTACCAATCCCACACAATAATTAAAAAAATATTTATCATAATTTATTTTTGAAAATCCTTGTAAAAACAATAAAAACATGATGGTCCAAAATAAATATTTAAATTCAATTTTTCGGGTTATTTTTGTTTACGGTTTATAGGTAATTATAAAGCGTTGTAAAGTAATGAAATGCTAATAAAAAATTTACTTTGGATGAACAAAATAAAATTAAAAAAAATTGGATGATCAAACTTATTAATATTATTAAATAATTGAGGTGGCCCACAATTCCCCAATTTCTCCTAATAATATTCATTTGTTTTGTTTTGTAACTGAATTGTACACAGAAAAAAACTAAACTCAAAATGAGTCAGAAAAATGACTCATCATGAGCTGCAAGAAAAATGAACCTCGTAAATTTTTTTTTAAATTCTCGAAATTTTAATTATCTTTATAAATATCAAAATTTTTCTCAAAAATTCAATTATCTTTATAAATAATAAAAATCATCCTAGAAATTCATTTATTTTCAAAAGTAATAAAATTCTTTGCAGAAATTCAATTATTTTCATAAAATTTTTTTAATTTCTCCTCATAATTATCATTTTCTTCATAAATAATAAAATTCATCATGAAAATTTAATTATTTTCAAAAGTTCTGATAAAATTTTTTGCAAAATTCAATTATCTTAAAAATCTTAGTCTCATCTTTTCACAAAGAAGTCGCATTTACTTAGAAAAGTCGAAAAAAGTAAAAAAAAGTTGCACAATCCGATCCCTGTAAAATAATAATTTTGAAAAATTACATTTATGATTATATTTTTTATTAAATTATGCAGGGAAAATAATATATTACGGAGAAAACTGGGAAAACTGTTTCTGGTAAAAATTTTGTGGCCCCTACTGCCTGCTGTCAAAAAAGATGCTTCTCGAAGATTGAAATTCAACATCAAGAAAAATTATTTAATAAATTCTGGGAACTAATAGTGACTACACTTCGCAAAATATTTTATTAAGTTCGCTGATAAAACATAAAGAATCTAGTAATCCTGATCAAAACTCGATCAAGAAAATAATTAAATGGAATTATTATTTTCCTGAACAATTCAAAGCAAATAAAGAAACTATTGTTTGCGAAAAATTTTTGTTAAATGTAATTGGAATTAAAATAGGTAGGTTTAGAACAATACAGAGAAAATTAAAAGAAGATCAATGTTTAAAAGATAAGCGTGGAAAATCTAACAAATTTACGAAATTTACAGATGAATTAAAACAGTTAATCCGCGAACACTGTGAAAGTCTTCCTCATTCAAAATCACATTATACTGATTCACAATTAAATTACTTCAATGACTCTAGTCTTACTTTGAAATCTTTGTACGATAAATTTATTGAATATTACAAATTGAAAACCGGGACTAACTGTACACCACTCACAGAAACAACATATTCAAGATATTTTTATCATTTCGTTAATTTCACTTTTGATGTTCCGCGCACCGATGTATGTAATATTTGTTATCAGAGTGAGCAAAATGGTAAAGAAGACGACCCAGAAATTTAAATTCATAAACAAAATGTAACAGAATACACAAAATTGAAAAAATTTATGTTATCTTCTTTTAAAAAAAATTTATGTTTGGAATTTGACTTTGGGCAAAATCTCGCTTTACCAAATCTTCCAGTATCTGCTCAATTTTATCTACGACTAATTTGGCTACACGTATTTAATGTTCATGTACACGGCAGTAAACGTGAAATATCCACAAGTTACATGTTCTTTTTTATGGAAGGGTTTTACAAAAAGGGAGGAAACACGGTTTTTAATTTTATTCTACATGTAATCGTCGAAGAATTTAAAAAAAAATATTACGATAGAATATTTTTATTTTCGGACTCGTGCGGAGGACAAAATAAAAATTATAATATGATGATTCTGTTGTCTCTAATCTTTCAAAAATTGGAAGTTCCCATTGAGCATTTATATCCTGTTCGCGGCCATTCGTACTCACAATGTGACCGCAATTTTGGTACTTATGGTCAAAAGAAAAAAATGACAGAAAGTATTCAGACCGAAAATGAAAATATCGATTTAATAAAGAGTGCGAGAAATCCTCCTTTCATCATTTTGCAACAAAAAGATTACACAGTTAAAAATTTCGAAAATAAAATCAAGGATAAATATAAGTTACCTAAAGACCTGCAAATCAGCAAGGCCGTTAAAAGAGATTATTTTTCTAGTGGAAGTGTAAACATTTATGACAGTTTTGCAAATAAGCCAGTAACTTATTTTATTGAAAAACAGTAAGTTTCGATGATTTAGAAAGCTGCCCTCTTCCTAAAAAAGTTGGAATTACGAAGGAAAAAATTAATGATTTAAAGGCCTTATTGAGTTTTGTATCACCTGAGTCGCGGCAGTTTTTTGCAACTTACTTAAAACAAGTAGGAGTTAAATTAACAAAGGAAGATTAGAAATTTGCAATAAACTTTGATAATTGAATTTAATCGTTTAAATAAACGGAATTATATTTTGCTACCGAATTCTGAAATCGATTCAGGTTGAATTCACTTTTTTGGATATTTCTGTAAGCTATAAAAATCTACGTATTAAAGGAACGAAACATTTTCATGCATGAATGTACACAGCGTACCAAACAAGAATATAATTTTACTAAAATTAAAAGAAAAACATCGTATTACCTTAAAGAACATTAATTTCTTATTAAAATAAAAATGTTGTCGTTTTCTTGCGATTGCTGCGCTGCGAAGCACCTCGTAGCGCGCTAACGTCTTTTTAAACAAACTGTTGTAGAAAGTATAATTATCGGTTAAAGAAAGCAATATTTTAAGAAAAACTTTATCAAATACAACTTAACAAGCTAGAATAAAAGAAATTTCAAATTCAAAACTTCGTCGCAATGTTTTTTCGTTCAAAGTTTCTAAAACACGTGTCACAACATTACTTGCTTTGCAGTTCAAAATTATTAACAAATTATACTTTTTTTATTATTTTAATCATTTCGCTGTCATCAGTGAGGTTTTCTACGAAGGTATGTGAAGTTACAACTATTTTGCTTCACTGGATTACAAAATATCACAAGTTAAGTATCAAAATTTAATTATTTTAATCCGGTGGAAAAATATAGTTTTTATTTTTTATCAAGAAAAATAAAAATCACAGAAAAAAAATTTCTGAATAAAAAATGTGTATTTTCCTGAACTCTATTAAGAACAATTTTTTATTTTTGCAAAATCTGTGCCCATGTTTTGCCATAGTTCAAAATTGAAATTTTTTTTAATAAGTGAAAAATCTAAGTTGAACCATGGGAAACGCTCATAAGCAATGGTTTGACAAAGCTTAACAGCGCCTCAAGCTTTTTGTACATCTCTACAAATCATCCACTTAAAGGTCTAAAAGCACAACTGAGTCATTAACGGGATATGTAACATTTGCATACATTTTGAGGTTAAGAATTTTATAGTTGCCCGCAGGGATCCATAAATGGATGTAACGTATGTTACATGAGGTAACATACGTATTTTACACCCCACTCTCGAAAAATACATAGATGTAACAATGTATGGACGTAACATACTAGGTAACATACAAAAATAAACCCAGGTAACATACATGAAGTATGTTACGTACACATCCTTGGTAACTTTCCTAGACATTTTCCCGTACCAGACCCAGTTGTGCTTAGGTCTTAAAGCAAATAACGTTAAGGGGAGGCACCATCCCCTACTTTGATCCCCTTAAATTTGAATTCTTAAAGTGGGATATATTTTCTTCTTGCACGATTTTTAACTCTAAAATATATAGGATGGTCAAAAATTTGAAATTTTAATTTCTGAAGAGGTTAGAATCTTTATCTTTTAACTAATGGCATATTTCTGCAAATCCATGCGAGAGGTTGTTTAAAACTATAAAAGAATTCCCCGCGTGGAAATGAAAGTATGGGCAAAAGATGGCAAAGTGTGGGTAAAGGATAGCGAAATGTGGCACTAAGTTTGCCAAAGATGGCAAAGTATTGCTAAGGAGCGAATCCCATGCTTTAACTATGGCAGCAACATAAATCAATTTTTCATCAAACAAAATAATAAAAAACACAAAAACTTTTAATATTTTTCATTTTTAAACCATAAACAAAGTGAGGCATATAAAAAAATTATTTTTTAAATGGTTTTTTTAATTTAACAGTTAAATTGAACTATGGGCAAAGTATGGCGAACCATGGGATGAAAGAAAACTTATTTTCTATACATTTTCGAACTATGGGCAAAAGATGGCAAACTATGGGATGAAAAAAAATTATTTTCTATAGATTTTCGAAGTATGGGCAAAAGATGGCGAACTATGGGATAGAAAATAAACAATTTTCTATACATTTTCGAACTATGGGCAAAAGATGGCGAACTATGGGATAAGAAAAAAAAATATTTTTTATACATTTTCGAAGTATGGGCAAAAGATGGCAAACTATGGGATGAAAAAAAATTATTTTCTATAGAATTTTGAACTATGGGCAAAATATGGCGAACTATGGGATAAAAAAAAATTATTTTCTATAGAATTTTGAACTATGGGCAAAAGATGGCGAACTATGGGATAAGAAAAAAAAATATTTTTTATACATTTTCGAAGTATGGGCAAAAGATGGCAAACTATGGGATGAAAAAAAATATTTTCTATACATTTTTGAACTATGGGCAAAATATGGCGAACTATGGGATAAGAAAAAAAAATATTTTTTATACATTTTCGAACTATGGGCAAAAGATTGCGAACTATGGGATAAGAAAAAAAATATTTTTTATACATTTTCGAAGTATGGGCAAAAGATGGCGAACTATGGGATAAGAAAAAAAATTATTTTCTATACATTTTCGAAGTATGGGCAAAAGATGGCGAACTATGGGATTGAAAATAAACTATTTTCTATACATTTTCGAACTATGGGCAAAGTATGGCGAACTATGGGACGAAATTTTTCTTTATATATTTAAAGTATGTACAAAGGATGGCGAATTATAGAAAGTATATATATATATATCAGGGACCGATTCCAAAACGAAACTAAATAAAAAATTACTTTCGTTTTAGTGTTTAAGTCGAATTGAAATTCCGATCCCATTGGGATATTCAGAATCCAAAATGGAATTCTGACAGAATTCTTATAGGAATTCTAATTAAAATTCAGATCGGAATTACTTTAGGAATTCCAATCAAAATTCTGATTACGGACGGAATTCCGATTCCATCGGAATTTTCAGAATACAGATCGGAATTTTGACAGAATTCTTATAGGAATTCCGATTTCTAAGGAAATTCTGATCCCATTACAATTTTCAGAATCCAGATCGGAATTCTGACAGAATTCTTATAGGAATTCAGATCCCATTAGAATTCTGACAACATTCTTATAGGAATTCTAATCAAAATTCAAATCGCAATTCCGACAGAATTCTTTTAGGAATTCCAATAATAATTTCGATTACTGATGAATTCCGATCACATCGCAATTTTCAGAATCCATATCGGAATTCTGACAGAATTTTTATTGGAATTCTAATCAAAATTCCGATCCTATCGGAATTATCAGAATCCTGATTGGAATTCTGACAGAATTCTTACAGGAATTCTAATCAAAATTTCGATACGAATTCCGACAGAATTCTTCTTGGCATTACAATCAAAATTCCGACAAAATTATTTTAGGAATTTCAATCAAAATTCCGATTTCTGACGGAATTCCGATCTGATCGGAATTTCCAAGTGAAGGTAAAATTCCCTGTAGAAGACGTGTCGAATTTGCACCGAATTTAGACAGGTTGTTGTTGTCCATCTTTTGCTCATAGTTCGAAAATGTGTAGAAAATTGTTTTTTTTTATCTCATAGTTCGCCATCTTTTGCCGATAGTTCGAAAATGTATAGAAAATAAGTTTTTTTCTTATCCCATAGTTCGCCATCTTTTGCCCATACTTCGAAAATGTATTAAAAATATTTTTTTTCTTATCCCATAGTTCGCAATCTTTTGCCCATAGTTCGAAAATCTATAGAAAATAATTTTTTTTTATCCCATAGTTCGCCATCTTTTGCCCATACTTCGAAAATGTATAGAAAATAGTTTATTTTCAATCCCATAGTTCGCCATCTTTTGCCCATACTTCGAAAATGTATAAAAAATATTTTTTTTTCTTATCCCATAGTTCGCCATCTTTTGCCCATAGTTCAAAATTCTATAGAAAATAATTTTCTTTCTTATCCCATAGTTCGCCATCTTTTGCCGATAGTTCGAAAATCTATGGAAAATAATTTTTTTTCTTATCCCATAGTTCGCCATATTTTGCCCATAGTTCAAAATTCTATAGAAAATAATTTTTTTTCTTATCCCATAGTTCGCCATCTTTTGCCGATAGTTCGAAAATCTATGGAAAATAATTTTTTTTCTTATCCCATAGTTCGCCATATTTTGCCCATAGTTCAAAATTCTATAGAAAATAATTTTTTTTCTTATCCCATAGTTCGCCATCTTTTGCCGATAGTTCGAAAATCTATGGAAAATAATTTTTTTTCTTATCCCATAGTTCGCCATATTTTGCCCATAGTTCAAAAATGTATAGAAAATAATTTTTTTTCATCCCATAGTTTGCCATCTTTTGCCCATAGTTCGAAAATGTATAGAAAATAAGTTTTCTTTCATCCCATGGTTCGCCATACTTTGCTCATAGTTCAATTTAACTGTTAAATTAAAAAAACCATTTAAAAAATAATTTTTTTATATGCCTCACTTTGTTTATGGTTTAAAAATAAAAAATATTAAAAGTTTTTGTGTTTTTTATTATTTTGTTTGATGAAAAATTGATTTATGTTGCTGCCATAGTTAAACCATGGGATTCGCTCCTTAGCAATACTTTGCCATACTTTGTCAAACTTAGTGCCACATTTCGCTATCCTTTACCCACACTTTGCCATCTTTTGCCCATACTTTCATTTCCACGCGGGAAGCTTAGAAAAAGAATTTGCGTTAAGAAATATTGAAAATTGTAAAAAACGATTAATTTTGTATGTTCAAATTGTACAAACTTTTGACATTTTTCCGAAGTCCTAGAACAATAATCTTCTTCAAAATATGAGTGTTTTTAAAAATTTACTAGCTGAATACAAAAATCGGGCCAAATAACTCTTTCGCTAGGTTAACAATTTTACAGCTGTTAAAATTTTAACTTAGTGAAAGAGTTATTTGACACGATTTTCAGTCACTGCACGGTATTTATTTTAAGGTTTTTGACTTCAAATTAATTTATTTTCAATCAGTTACGTATGGATATGGATTTGATGACGAGTAATTAAGTCAATATAAACCGAAATTTTAAAAACATTTGATTCGTATACTTTTGTAGAGAACTCAGCTTGAAATCGTAATTTTTTAATTAGAATGATTCAATAATAAAATTATTAATATTTTCAAAATTTATAAGATGGACGAACAAATTGAAGTATGTCAATTTTGTAGAGAAGAATTTAATTCTACTACTGAGTTAAATAGACATTTGGTGCACATACTTATTAATCAACCTGAAATTAAAATACACTGTGCCACTTGTCATGCCCCTTTTCACTGTTATAGCTCTTTTCGTTCTCATATGTCGAGATTACACAAAAAAAATAATAATTATTATCAAATTGCAAATGTTTTGGAAATCGAAGCAATGAATGTTGACGTTCACGGAATTAGTTTTGACGCTATTCAAGATACAGAAAATGCAATCGGTAAATTTGAAAATAATAATCAAATGCAGGAAATATCAATGATATTAGTATCGCTGAAAATCTTCAAACTTTGCATGGCAATATAGACAATTTGAAAAATGTTAGAGATATGGAGGTAGACTTGGATATGGAGCAGAATTATGGTAGTGAAGAGTATGTTGAAAATGATAGTGATGACAGTAGTGGTGAAAATAGTGAAGATGATATTGATGACAGTAGTGATGAGAATATTAAAGATGATATCATGAAGATATCATTAGTACACTCAGAAAAAGAGTTGGCTGCCATAGTCAATTAAATAGTTGCTATAGCGCGATCCAATTAATTGGATGGGGCAACTATTTCTTGGTTGATACATCCAACTTTTTAGCTGCATTACCTGCATAGTATATTACTGCATTACATACATAGCTGGCGTACCTTTTCGCATGGATACAGTATCCAATAGTTGGATGTGCTAACCAATTAATTGGATTGCGCTTGGGCAACTATTTAATTGGTTATGGCAGCCAACTCTTTTTCTGAGTGTAATAATGACAATATAAATGAAAAAGATAGGGATAACAATGAAAAAAAGAAGGCAATTGGTAAATTTTTGCTACAATTAACCCCTTGACAGTCCATGGCCCATATGTGGCCACAAAAAGTCTTGCCACCTTTACGTCTGTGGCCATATATGTCCATCTCAAAAATAAAATACTAAACATAATTTGATTTGAATGACCAAGTGCATACTAAGGTTTTTGGGGTCGCTGAATCCGAATTTCAAGTCAGATTTTCAAAATTCAAAATGGTGGACCTAAAATGGCGACTATGAAGATTTAAAAATTTATCAAATACGCTTGTAACTCGTTACTTCACTGCAAAAAGAAGTATCTTAATTTAAGATGTTTTGGTAGTCATTTCTAAGATGTTTTGGTAGACACTTTTCAGTTACTTGAAACATCTTAATTTAAGATGTTAAAAGTATCTTCGTACACATTTTCTGTGGTATTTTTGGGGCAAAAAGTTTTGAGGTTAACTATGGGCTCTTATGGAAAACACTTTATGTATCTTAATTTTTAGTAACTTACACTTATGGCGCATCTTACGATTCTCAAGTAACTTATCGCTAAACATCTTATTGCAACAGAAACATCTTAATTTAAGATACTTTAAAGAACTTACAAAAGTATCTTACTTTTTTAAGATGGAAGAAATATCTTTATTACTACTAAAACGTATAAAGCATCTTAAATATCAGTAAGACGCTTTAGAAAACATCATATTTTAAGATGTAAGACACTATTTTGCCATCTTACATCTTATTTTAAGATATCAAAAAAGACACCTATTTTTGCAGTGTTGGGGGTTTTCGGGGTCGCTGATTACGAATATGATGTCAGATTTACAAAATTAAAATGGTGAATCCAATATGGCGGATAATTTCAAGATTCATGCAATTTGATCGAATTTTAGGTCCGCCATTTTGGATTTCAAAATCTGACATCGGATTCTTAATCAGCGACCCCGAAAACCCCCGAGTAACAAGTTTTAAACAAATCCGTTGGATTTTTTATTTTCTCGACCGCCATATTGGATCCGCCATTTTGGATTTCAAAATCTGACATCGGATTCTTAATCAGCGACCCCGAAAACCCCCGAGTAACAAGTTTTAAACAAATCCGTTGGATTTTTTATTTTCTCGACCGCCATATTGGATCCGTCATTTTGAATTTTGAAAATCTGACATTAGTTTCGTAATCAGAGACCCCGAAAACCCCCGAGTAACAAGTTTCAAGCAAATCTGATAAAATTTAACATTTTCGAATTCGCCATTTTGAATTTTGAAAAACTCACTTCAAATTCGAATTTTGCGACTCCAAAAACCTTAATTACAATGAAATCACATTTTTTAGAAACTTTTTTTTCTTGGGCCGTTTTTGGACCACAAGCTATTTTAGCTGGACTGCGAAGGGATTAAATAAATTCAATCTCATATTCTATAAAGTTTAATTATTTTCTTAAAAAAGTTAATATTATTTATTAAAATTTGTTGTTATGTAAAAGTTTATAAGGCAAACAAAAAAAATTCAGAAAAATTAAATCTTTTTAGTATATGATTCTCTTATCAGACTAGAAAAAATCCGTAATTTTTCAATGAGTTGTAAAAATTTAACATTTTTCAAAAGTCTTTTTGACAAAATTCACTAATTTTTCCATAATTTCCTAGATCAGTTTTTCTTTTCCAAATATTTTTTCGTACTAGTGAATTTATTTATTTTCTTTTCAAATGAAATTATGATGATATGATGGAAAAGTATTAATAACTATTTCTCTATAAGGAAGAAGGTTTTCGGTTATGGGTTGTAGGAGCAAACCCAAAGGTGGTGAAGTTTTGAAATTAATTAGATGGAGTGAGGGGGTGTGGGGGTGGGAGGATTTCACTAGTGGGAGGTTCTTGGTTATAGGTTGTCGGAGCAGACCTAAAGGTGGTGAAGTTTTGAAATTACTTCTCTAAAATTCATAACATGATTTTAGGTAAAATATGAGTTACGACGATGGTAAAAGGCATAATTGAACGCAAAATTAGACATAAGAAATTATCAACTTTAATGGGAAGCGTACACTTTATAACTTTTATGATCAAAATTTAAATAATAAAGACTTGATGCTTTTTCAGATTATTTTATTTGTGGCGTTTAGAGAAAGTTTTATTTAGTTATAGATTATTATTTTCATTGATTTTTTTTATTTTTTCATATTTTTTAATAATTTATCATTTTCACAGTAATAAAAATAGTTGATTTCACACAGAAAAAAGCCGGACTCAAAATGAGTCGCATATGAGACTCATTTTGAACTGCAACAAAAATGATACCCCTTCGACTAATTCTGAGTTTCTAGGGAAAGGACTCAAAATGAGTCTTACGGGGTAACATTTTTTCTTCACGATAAAATTACAATCACATTGGAAAAGCTAAGAATAATTTATAAAAATATGAATTAAAATAATTGTTTATAACTAATAAACACGTTGCACTTGTCAAAACATTAATACTTGCAGTCAATTTATTGTTTTTATGAGAAATGGAAAAAATTTTTTAGGTTAGACATTTGTCAATTGACAGACAGGGATGGGCAACCATGGAACACGAAACATGCGAAACACAAAAGAAAGTAACTAGAATATTGTTATTTTACTCATTTTGAGTAACTTGAAGTTGCCGATTACTCATTTCGAGTCACTTGAAGTTGTCGATTACTCATTTCTAGACCGACTTCCAAATGAGTTGCAACAAAAATGAGTCGAGTTTTTTTCTGTGTAGTCTTTTCTAGTTTTTAATGTAAATTAATAAATTATTAACAATTAATAACAAATTAATAGAAATAAAAAATTGGTATGATTATTTAATAACGAGTTTAATTATTAAATTTTTTATTAATAAAAATTAATAACGAGTTATGAATAAAATAACAATTTAGTAAGTTAATTTATTAATAAATTAATTAATAAAATAAGTTAATAGATTTGTGAAAATAAAATCTAGACAGCAAGCAAGAGATAAATAATAAATTCCAGAAATGAAAAAGTTGGGAAAGATAAGTAAATAGAATAGAGAATGGACGAGGTTGTTCTCTTCTTCTTTTTTTAAATTAAATATTCGACAGTTGATTAAATGTTAGAAGGATTTATTTTATCAAAATTCCAATTATTTTCTTCGTCTTTTTTTAACAACTATAGATGTCTTATTACTCTGTACCACAATTCCCTGGTCGACAATTCTCATTTATCTACTGCTCTTTGTTCTGCTTTCAACTTTCCAGGAGAATTCACATCTTTTCTCATGGTTTCCACAGTCTACAACTTTCCGTTTGTCTTCCTTCGTATGTCATGACATAAACGATAACTGCACATAAAAGCACTAATACATTAAAAAAATAATAAAAAAAACAATTATATTTACTATTTTTATATTATAAACAGTTTTTTATATTCATAAATATTTTTTAAAATGAAGATTCCTTTTTAAAAATAATAATGTTAATAATAACAATAAAAAATAATAGAAATGATAACGAAAATGAAAAAAATAATAGTAATTATAATAATAATGATAAAGATAATAAGACTAATAATAAAAATAAGAAACAATAAATAATAATAATAATAATAATAATAATAATAATAATAATACTTTATAATAATATTTTCATATATGTAATTATTTTTCTATTAATCAACCAATTATTATTATTACAGTCGTTATAATTGTTAGTATTTAATTAAATCTCCTTGTTTTTTAGCGTTCGATTTAATGATTTGCGTAAGTGAATTAATTCACTTGAGTATAAATATAGCGATGAACTTTTTTTTGCACAATTAGGAAGACGTCCCACTTTCCATTTTAGAATTTTTTTAAGAGAAAAAAAACTCCTGTTTCAAGGCCGTGTTACAATTTTCCCTTTTTCTCACGTTACTTTTTGGTTGTGAAAAGATTTTGTGTTCTATATAAAAAAATGAAAATGGAAAACCACATACAGTAAAATTATATTCCCGTCAATTCTCTAAATTTCTAAAATTCCCATTTTCAAATGACCATTAAGAATAATTTATAGTATTCAGTGTGTGGACCCAGATAAATTACAAAATTCATATTCGCAACGGAATACAATTTTTTTATCATTAATTCCCAAAGGGCAGATTTATGACGTTTTGGGATTTTACGATTCATGTGGTCAAGATTTATATTCCGCGCAGAGAAATGAAAAGCGAATACTTAAGTGGCAACAGTGAAAAATGTATTTCATTAGTAAATGATAATTTTGTGAATTTGCTTTTTTTGATTGTTTTCATTTTTGTAGTTACTGTATTTTGATTTTGTTGATATTTATTTTAATAATATTTATTATTCTTTGAGGGAAAAAGGATCAAAAAAAGGGTCTTCTTTATGAACTATTTTAATTTTACATTGCTTTTTGTAAAAAAAGAAATTTTTCTGTTAGAGAAAATAATCTAATCGCCTTGCAATTGAAATAAAATTAGAATAATTAGTCTATTAAAATATTTAATTATAGTTTATGGTTAACATTTTAGTCTCGAAATTAGTAAACAAATTTGAGTAGAAATTTAAGGGCACGGCGAATTTCTTGAAAGTTAAATTAAGTCCAAGTTGACCGAAGTAGAAAGTGAAATTTAAGCTCACTTCCTGTTCGATTAACCTCCACCCTTGCCCTTAGTGTATTTTATTTCACGATTCTCAGCCCTTTGCTTCCGTTGAAAAGTCCCTACTGCCGATTTTATCTTAATCACCACAAAATATTAAAAATAATTAGAGAAATATAATTTCATTTTTAAAATTAAATATTAATTAAATATTAAAGAAATAATTTTGAAATCAATATTAAATTAAAATAATAAAAAAGTTTAGAAATAATATTAAAAGGAAATTATTTTCTAATAAAAGAAAATTCCTATTTGGGTCTTTTCTTCCAAAATAATTTTAAAAAATGTATTGAAAAAACAAATACTAAATTAAAATATTAAATTTTTTACAGTAAAACGTGAGGTGTTAAATTAACACCATAATAGATTAAAATAATCTATTTTGGTGTTATTTTTAACTATGAATGAAATTTTAGTTTAAATAAAACACCAAAGTCAAGGATTTGTAAAAATTCAACGAATTTAGCTTCTCCAGGGAGAATACTATGTTAGTTACTAACTTAGTAACATAGTTACTAAATTCAATTGTATTCAAAATTTTTTTAAAATTCTCGTTAAAATTTCAATTCTTTTTATAAATAATAAAATTCTTCTCTGATATTCAATTATTTTACAAAATTTTAATGAAATTCTTGTCAAAATTTCAATTATTTTCCAAAGATTCTAAAATTCCATAATTTTCATTATCTACTATTTCAATAAAAATTTTTACAGGATTTCAATTATTTACAACTTTTTTAAATAAATTTCTTCGCAATAATTCAGTTATCTTCATAAATAATAACATTTCTATAGGGATTCAATTAATTTTATAAATAATAAAATTCTTTTAGAAATTCAATTATTTTTAATGCAATTTTAATTAAATTCCTCGAAAAATGTAACTATTCTTAAAAATCTTATTAAAATTCGTCCAAAGAATTTAATGATTTAAAAAATTTGTTGATAACATTTTTTATGAGAATTTAATTTCAACAAACATGAAATTAATAAATTACTTATGTTTGTATTTAAATAATTGAAATCTCGTTGAGTGTACTAACAAAAATAGTTTTAAAAATGAATTTTAGATAAAACTTTTCATATTTTTGGCAAAAAATTCTGTAGAATTAATTCTTTTTAAAAGTTTAATAGGATTTTTCTTGAAATTATTTCAAGTTTTTATTGTTCAATATATATTTAATTACAGAATTTCCGAATAATTAAAACTTTGTAAAATTGAATTGTAAACGAATAAATGTAAAAGAATTCTCATAAAATTCATCGCAGCGTTTCAATTATTTTTCATACAATTATAATTGAATTCTTTAAAAAAAGTAATTATTTTTATGCAAGCTTTAATAAAATTCGACAAAAGAATTGAATTATTAAAAAATTTGTTACTAAAATTCTTTATGAGAATTGAATTTTGAGAAACATTCAATTTTTTAATAAATTATTTACTTTTCCATTTAAATAATTAAATTCTTGAAGAACTTTTTAATACAAATTGATTTAAAAATGAATTTCTGTTAAAGTTTTAGATTATAATTTAATATTAAAATAAATATATAGTGATTTTTTTTGGAAATAATTGATTTTTGAAATTAATATTTTTGAAAAAGTTTAATTGAATTTTTTAAATATTATTTGAAGTTTTTATTTTCTAATATGCATTTAATTAAAGAATTTAGGAATAATTGAAATTTCGTATAATTGATTAATTAATTATTATTAAAAATAGTAGATATAAAGTAAAATTGAAGTTAAAAATTTTTGAAAATAATAATTGAATTGAAATAATTAAAATAATTTAAAAAAGTATAATATTCTTATAATATAAAATAAAGATTTTATTACTTGGTCATCTTTAATTATTATAAAATATGAAGAAATCATCACTCAATTATCAATATCTACTTATCAATATCTTTATGTTTTATAGTTTTAAAAAAATTTAATAAACTAAAATTTCATTCACTGTAAAAAATAACACTAAAATTGATTATTTTAATCTTTTTTGGTGTTAATTTAATATAGAACACTGTTTAATACCTAACGATTTACTGTGTGGTTTATTTATGTCTTTACCTATAAATAATACTAAATTTAACTGAACATCACACAAAAATTAAAAATTGAATGAAATGTTAGTTTAATTTTGCGAAATTTGTAAATTTATATAAGTTTCGAGAAAGAAAGACGAAGATAATGGAAAATAAAAAAGAATTTTTCATATTAAGGAAAAAAATGGGGATATTAGAGAGGCAACAAAGTGTATCGATATTGCAAACGATAACAGCGATAATATGTGGAATAGATTGAGATTTGAAGAAAGCAGTGCATCTGCGATTGCGATCGTTGAATAAAGAAATTGGGGGGTGGGGAGTGTGGATGAGAAAGCAAATTTCCAACAGAAAGGGGTGCAAAGAGAGAAAGACAGGCCCTCAATATGCAAAATTGCTGAATATGGCCGTAAAACGCAGATGGCGTGTGTGCCAATATAGCGAGTGTGTGACCCACCTCTCTTTCGCTAAACGCCGAATCACCTCCTCTTCCATCCAAGATGAGAAAATTGAGATATTAATATTGAAAACATTTTCATACTAAATGTCACTTTAGCTGCAATACTCCTCCTCAGATATTTAACCCACATAAATATCTCATTCACTTGAAATAAAAGACTATTTTCTGCAATTTTTTTTATCTTAATATTTTTTTATTCTGCTTTTATTATTATTATTATTATTATTATTATTATCAACAATATTTTTATATTATTATTTTTTAAGTGGATCATTTTTTTATTTATATTGTTTTTTTATTTTATCGTTATGATTAGTCTCCATATTTTTATCTGGAACTCTTGAACGTTCAAATGAACGAAAAGTATTTAGTTCTTTCTCAAATTAAAATTTTGTCTTAAGAAATTACCAACTATTAAGGCGAAAATTTAAAAAATCATTTTATAATAATATTGTGACACTTATTTAAAGTTAATTACAAATTTCCCAAATTGTTCAATTACGTTTTTGCTTTTTATCATCAGTTCATAATATTTTGAAAAGAATATGAAACCCATAAAAAATCTTATAATGTATTTATCACTCAAAGGTATTAAAATAATAAAAATTCTTATTCAATTGAACAATTGGATCTTGAGAATTAATTGTGATAAAATTATAATAATTTACAGTTACGATTAGGAAGTAAAATTAATATTTAGTGAAGTAGTTAACATTTTTAATTCTTTTAAATTTTTAACTCTTATTGCTATAAATTAGCATGTTAATAGAATGATAGATTTTGTCTTGTATTTTTTTTGAAAAGAAAAATAAAGTTTGTGTGATCCTCTAAAGAGGGAAAATTATTAATAACTTATTGTCTTTGTTCCTTCAAGTGTCTAGTAGAGTTTCCAATTCAATTCCCTCCCTTCATAGTTTTCAGTTTTCTGCTCTACTTTGTAATTCGTAAGTAAACTAGGGATAGGGTGAAAAGAAAGTCAATGACCTTTTGAAAAATGTATGTCAAATTTCACTCGTATTTCTCATGCAAGTAGATAATAATTAAAGTTTACTTACACATGACTGTAATTTTTTTCCCTAATAATTCAGAAGAGATTAAACGTTACGTATTTTTTGTACTATTATATTATTATAAACAAAAAAATGTTTTTATTGATTTTTTTTCTGTATTTGTATTTTGTTATTATTATTATTATTATGTATTATTATTAGCAATAAAAAGTATGAAAATCATAAGATATATTCTTCTATTATTTAAATTAGTTTTTGAAATTGATTATAGCAATACAGGTTACTTAGAATATGTAAAAACAGTTAGTGTTATAGATTAAAAAAATTTTTTTTAAATGAGGTAAATTTATTAGTTCTTCCTCGTGGAGAAAGCTTTGTAGACCATTAATTTACAAAATTTTTAAAAATCCTTGAAACAAATATTCTTCATATAGGACTATGTTATTTAAGTCCCTAAGCAATTGTCTGGATGTATGTAATTTTGTATACGTGTGTGTGTAGATCTCGTTTTTGTGAACAGGCTTCATCCGTAAATTACGTCACACGTTTTTAGCCCATTTTTGACCCCCTCCCCACCTTTGTCACACTACGTAACATCTGAAGGAACCCCCTCCCTCTAAATTACGTCACAATTCGTAAACCCCCCTTTAATAAGTTTTTCCAAAATGAATCACTGTCAATATATAATTTTACATAAATAAATTGGATTACTTCCGAATAAGGGGGACCTCTGATTTCAATAAAAATTGATGTACCAACGTATTTTAATGCGCTGCTTATGAAAATGATAATGAAAATTGGCGCAAATTTGATGGTCATGGTGAAAACTATTAAAAAAACTATAAAATTGTGGTTTTTTGCGTGTAATTAGTTGCATTGGATTTTTTTTTTTTGCTTAGGGAATTTTGGGAAATCTGCCTACAGATACCTTGGATTCCGCACTCCAAGGTTATGTGGGGTTGGTATAATAAAACAAAAGAAAATAAAGAAAAAATAAATAAATAATATAGTAAATTTAGAATACTGGCGACCTACTGCCAGCCCGACCCACTAAAACCCGTAACCCTTCTTTTGGAGCCCTTTACCCTCCCTCGGAACTGTCGTAAGACTTTAGCCTTCGAGGGTGGCGCTCCAACTCTGTCGCTGCTGCGACTTTGTTCTTTACCTGCGGTTCTCCTGCGTCAATAGTTAAAAAATTCAAAACTATTTCAATATAAAAGCGGAATTAACAGCACAACAAAAGTAAAAAAAACAAATGTTAAAATAATTTAGAAGGTCAATAGATAAAATATTAAACGGGTCTAAAACAGAAACATATAAAATTAACAGATATATAATGTCAAAAAGTAAAAATTGTATAAGGACAAATAAAACACAAAATCAATTAGAAGTGTATAAGGACAAATAAAACACAAAATAAATTAAAAGTGTATAAGGAAAAATAAAAATAACAAAATAAATTAAAATTGTAAAAGAACAAATAAATCACAAAATAAATTAATAAAAAACAAACAAACAAATTAAAAGCTGTTTAAATTACGCTTTTTGGCGGCCGTCGAGATCCTTTCTCGACATAACCGAGATTATAAAGTTCTCGACATGCCGTCAATTTTCTTCTGACTGGGTCATCAGCGATACCATGTTCTCTGGTGTAACTTGACTGCTTACACCTTCGAACATGGCCTGCCTCTACAAGTCCCATTTCCTGCATGAGAAGAGGGTGTGCTCTGCGTTGTCAACGGGGAACTGGCAGTACGCACACACCTCATCCTCGCGTAATTTAAAGCGACACAGGTACGAGTTAAAACACCCGTGACCAGTGAGCGCCTGCGTCGTATAATAGGAAACCTGACCGTGTTTCCTATTTATCCAGGTGGCGAGTGCCGGGGTAAGGCGATAAGTCCATCGACCTTTTTCCTCACCATCCCATCTTTCTTGCCATCTTTCTATAAGCCTGTGCCTCGCTTCTTTGCGTATCAGGCCCTTGCTTGGTCTTATTTCCTCATCCTGGAAAATTCTTTCTTTAGAAAAGAGAAACATTTCTTCCCTTTCCCTCGCCAAAATATCTGCTGGCGGGACACTTGCAAGGACCTGCACAGCACTCGTAGATACCGTCTTATATGCAGAGATGATACGCGTAGTTATCGATCTCTGCGCTGACAGTAACTTTTCACAGATGGTCAAACATCTTTTACTCCTCAGGGATGGGGCCCACGCTGGTGCTGCATAGAGCATTTTAGCGTGGGCGACACTCGCCACCAGTCTTCTTTTTTGTTCACGGGGTCCGCCTACATTTGGCATTAACCGTGAAAGATTAGCCGCACACTCGATCGCCTTATTTGACGCCGTAGCCATGTGGTGGTGGAAGTTTAACTTTCCATCCAACTCCACACCAAGATATTTAATTTGCTTACTCCACTTGACCTCGAATCCGTCTATCACGATTCGTGGGAGCTCATAACCACGTCTGTCTGTGACAAGCAGTGCCTCGGTCTTTTCCAGGGCCATTTCTAGACCTCTGGTATCCAGCCAGCTTTTTGCTCGTCGCAGACATTCGTTCACCAATGTCCCAAGAGCCTTCTCGCTTTCGGCAGTGCACACGAACAACGCGTCATCCGCAAAGCCGATGATCACCGCACCTTCAGGCAGATCCATCCGCAGGAAGTCATCGTAAGATACATTCCATATAAATGGACCCACCCTCGAGCCTTGAGGAGCCCCACGTTGCATCTCCTCCTTAAGAGTGCAGGTGTCTCCCTCATATATGACCCACCTGTCGCTTAGATAATTATCCATTATCCGCAACAAGTAGGGCGGCATGTTCTTCTTTTCATCGACTCGATGAGATCCTTCCATCTTGCGGAATTAAACGCGTTGCGTATGTCAATAGCTACCAACGCGCAGAAGCTCTTCTTTTTATCTGGTCCCAATTTGTTTTTTCCTGCTTTGGCTATGTCTACTACTGCCTGGATGGCATCAACTGTAGACTTGCCTTGACGGAAACCAAATTGGTGATCGGATAGACGATTCTCTTCGGTCAAGTGGCTTTGCATTCTCTGCAGAACCATATCCTCTAGAAGTTTCCCCATCGTATCTAACACGCATATAGGCCTGTATGATGAAACCTTATCTAGAGGTTTTTCACCTTTTCTTAGGAGGACTAACCTCTGTCGCCTCCAGTCGCGGAAGAACTCTCCTCTCTCAAGGCAAAGATTGAAGCATCGAAGCAGAATCTGGGGTGAAGTGTCGATAACCAACTTTAGGATCTCGTTACTTATCCCATCGATTCCAGGCGCCTTGCCTGTTTTCAATCTTTTGCCTGCTTTTTGTAGTTCACTAAGTGTGAAGAGTTCTTCCTCTTCGACTTTGCAAAAACTCCAGTCCCTTCTAAGGTAAGGTTCCGCAGTAGGAAACAAAGAATTCATTATCTTTCTGACCCAATCGGGATTGTCCAGGCCAGGGGTCTTTTGCCTCGTCGCTAATTTCTTAGTAACGATTTTAAAAGCCAGACCCCATGGGTCCTTATTGACTTCCTCGATAAGGTCCTTCCAGCTACGGCGTCGCGAATTGCGGATCTCTTTCTTGAGGTTCTTTTTCGCCTCCTTGAAAGCCTCTTTCAGCAAGGGATCTCCCTTAGATCGAGTATATGTCCTTCTTGCTTTGAGGCATTCCTTCCTCAAGGAGGCTAGCTCCTCTGACCGCCAGTGCAAGGATTTTCTTACGGGAATGGCGCCTTTGCGTGGCATAGACGCATTGCAAGCGGTGACTATCATGTTTCTCACCGCTCGAACCTCCCCATCCAGACTGCTCGGCCTCTTCACCCAGCCTAAGTCCTCAATTAAAAGGGCTTCTCTTAGGGACCGGCCGAACTTTTCCTTGTCGAGTCTCTTTATATTCCACGAGGAGGTTTTGCGACTAGGAACATCCTGTCTTTTTCCTCCTCGTGTGTCTCCCATCGAGACTGAGAACTCAATGTACTGGTGGTCACTTGCGGTATATTCTTCAGAGACCCGCCAGTCGCTTATTCGGCTAAATAGTTTAGACGATGCGATCGTTAAATCTATAATTGATCCTATCGCACCTCGTCTAAAAGTCCATGTATTACCTCGGTTTACAGCCAATAAGTCGTTTCTGAAGATCATTTCTCCAATACGAATTCCTCTCTTGTCGAGTCTCGTCTCACCCCACTCTGGCGACTTTGCGTTAAAATCGCCAGTGATGATGACATCCAGCCTGGATTCTGTGAGGCTCGCTTCTAGGTCTTCGATATTGGCTTCGAAGTTTGTCAGTAGGTCGTTGGGTGAGAAGTAGCAGCTATACATACGTATATTAGCCACCTCTATCCACACGAACCCACTGCTCGTCTCCAGAAACTTGTCAACCCGCAATTCTGGGTTGCACAGCTTTATGGCGGCTCTCTTCGCCTTATCCTGATACCAAGGGGCGAGGTCGCTTCCTTGATACTGCTCACTGCAGAACAGGATATCGACCTCATTTTCCCTTGCTGTTTGCATTAGGAGCAACTGTGCATCCTTACTTGTATGCAGGTTGACCTGCAAAAATTTTAAGGATTTGCCCTTTTAATCTTTTGCAGTTCTTCCCTGTAAACCGGGCAGGCTCTCTTACCGGACTCGTGATCCGTTTCCGGCTTCCCCAGGTCCAAGCAAGTAATTCACTTCGGCTTATCGTTACAGCTCTTCGCGAGGTGTCTCTCTCCGCCGCATCTCCGACAGTTTTTACTTCTGTCGGGGCCTTTGCAGGATAGAGTTCTGTGTCCGTAACCTAGGCACTTTTGGCACCTAGCTACTTCAACATGCTCGCGAATTGGAGCATTTATCCAGCCGACTTTTATTTTACCAAACTTTAACAGAGTGTTACTTTCTGCCTCTGTCAGACGTACCAGAGCAACCTTAGTTCCTCTGTACCGCGGCAAAAGTCGACACTCCATTGTCAGGTTGGGTTTACTTAGTTTTTCTCTCAGTGCTGAAGTCACCTCATCCTCTGTGGTGGCTTCATCCAAGTCCTTAATCTCTAGAGACCTTTTATTTATTAGAGGTGTGACCTCAGCCTTGCCATGCAGGGCCGAAGACAGTGCATCTGCAAATTTTAAGATCTCTCCACCCTTTTTCACTATCACGAGAACCTCCTTTTTTAAAGTTCTCCTGATTTTCCGGATCACGGTACCCGTATCTTCTGGGTTTACCTTCGCTTTTATCAGCGGCAAGATACCCTCATACAAACTTGGGTCTCTTGCCGTGATTTTAACGGCTTCCGTGCTCCTTAGCTTCAAAGTGGGCTTCGGAAACTCTTTTTTCTCACCTGAGGGCTTCTCTTTTTGGGCCCGTTTCTTTTTCTTCTTAACAACTTTGAAGCCGTCCCCATTGTCCGCTCCGTCCTTCAAGACGGTCTCAGCATACGACTTGCCAGGACTATTTGAGGGCGCCTCTTTCGTTCCAACTAGCGACTCAAAACCAAGCTGTGGAGCATCCTTTCGCTTGATTCTCTTCCCGCCTTGAGTCGCCTGTTGCGGACTCGCATCTGGGCTTGCACCTTCCCTGGGGCGTTTGTTAACGCCTTTTGCCTTATTAGGGCATGTCGTTTTGCCGTCCAGAGCTGCAGTAGTGCTCTCCGTCTGCTGTGGAGCTCCCACAGTTGGATGTTGCGGCTCTTGGTCTTTGAAAGGCTCGGGGATAAAACGTAAATTCTTACAGATTATATCGAACGCACTTTACAAAACCGTCACGCCATCCTGGATATCACGACTGACGTTTTTTTGTCGCTTGAATCCTTGGCGCAAGCTTTTAAAAATTCCCGGAATAGCCAGGAACTGGTCTGAGACATTTGCCTCATAGCTTGTCAACTGGTTCATGTTTTGCCCCCCCCCCAAATCCGTGGGGCCTGCGGCGGTGTTTAAAGAGACACCGTCGGGAGTATTGTCCCCTTTCGGGGTTCCTCCTTGGGGTAATTCATTATTATTATGATTCATAATCATATATTTTTTTTTGGTTTTAGAATCAGGGGACCACCCTGTTGATTGTCCTTTAGTGAAAAGCCCCGCCACCACGGCAAGGTCTACCGAACATATCCAAGATGCCAGTCGTGTCTGGCAGCAAACCCACTTCTCCCAACTTATCAAAGAAATCAATCATGTCTGGCAGCGGACCCACTTCTCCCAGCCCATCAAAGAAATCAATGATGTTCGGCAGTGGATCCACTTCTCCCAATACATCAAAGAAATCAATGATATTTGGCAGTGGATCCGCTTCTCCCAGCACGTCAAAGACATCGATGATGTTCGGTTGGAAATTTTTTTTTATCAAAATTTAATTGATTGGAGAGATAATTGTGTTATTTTTTGTTTTCTATTTAATTCTGAACAACCCAAGGTCGATGATTCCTTCCTCCCCATAATTTTTTGTGTTTAAAAATATTTGTAAATTTTTTTTCTGCTTTTATTTTGAGGAGGAAGGAGGCATCCACCTTAGATTTTTCAGAATATAAAAGGAGAGAAAAATTTACAAATATTTTTAAACACAAAAAATTACGATTAATCCAATCCAACCAGTTAATCGCAAAAAACCACAATTTTATGGTGTTTTTATGGTTTTTACCATGAAGATGATCTAGTCGCAAATTTTCACTATGATTTTCGTAATCAGGGCACAAAATTACGTAAGTATACCAACTTTCATTAATATTGGAGATATGCGCTTTTCGGAAATATATCCTTCGTTTTGTTACGAATTATACGCAAAAAGAACTACAATTTTATGGTTTTCACAATGAACATCAAATTTTCGCCAATTTTCATTATCATTTTCGTAATCAGCGCATCAAAATACGTTGGTATACCAACTTTTATTAAAATCGGAGGCCCCCATTATTCGGAAGTACACCCAATAAAGTTACTTATATAATTAGTACATTTTTTAATATTTTAAAAACAAGAAATATATTTGATATTTTTATTTATTACAATTTTCTCATTATAATAAATAGAGTATAAAGTGTGACATAACAAAATAAAAGGTCCCCACCCCCTTTGTCACAATAAGTCACATTTTTATAGACCCCCTCCCCCCTAAAAAGTGTGACGTAATTTATGGACGAAGCCACATGATAGCTTTAAGACATTTCAATGAATTTATTTAAATATTGCTAGATATATTTATCATAATAATATCTCAAAATGAATGGATAGAATTTAAAAAATCCTCAAAAGAAAAATTGGTATATATTAATTTTACATTGCATTTGAATTTATAGAATTAATCTCAATAAAGAAAAATTTTTAAAAAATTTTTAATTTTTATTACAAATCATTTTCTTTCTTATAATTATGTTGTTGGTAGGGGGTCACTTTTCTTAAACTCATTTTTCCAAAGTAGATTTTTCCCAAAAAAGTAATATAAATTCTTAGCAAAAATCCATAATTATTTTCAAAAAAATTTACAAAAATTGGCGTCAAAATTTCAATTATCTTTATAAATAATAAAGAAATTTCTCCGAAATTTAATTATACTTTCGAAAATTTTCTTCAATTTAATGATTTTTAATATCTACTATTTTAATATGATTGTCCAAAAAAATTAATTTTTTTTTAAATTTAATAAAATTCTATGCAAACATTTTATAATTTTTATAAATTAATATAATTTGCAAAGGAACATCAATTATTTACAAATTTTTGACAAATTTTTTAGCAATCCTTCAATTGCTTTCATAAATAATAAAACTCATTGCAGAGTTTCAATTATTTGTAATAAAATTTTAACAGAATTCTTTGTCAGAATTTTAATTATCTTTATAAATAATATAATATTTTTCTCCGAAATTAATTTATTTTCAAAACTTTTAATACAATTCTTGGCAGAATTTCAATTACTTTAAGTACACGTACAATTTTTTTTTCAATTTCTCCAAAAATGAAAATTATTCTTATAAATTTTATTAAAATTTGTCAATGGAACTAAGTACTTGCACAAATATGTATTAATTTGGGAAAATCTGATTTTGTTAAGAATGTCCTTTGGAAACCACTATATAGTTTGGGAAATTTGATTTTGGGAAAAATATCCTCTGGGAAATCGTATTTTGGGAAAAATGTACTACAATCATGTTTTTGTTTAATTAAATATTAATTTCCTTGAAGCTAAAATAAAAAAATGTGATTGTAAATTGTTGATTAAAAGCTTTATTTCATCGTTTTTCATAAAACAGTCACAAGAATGTGTAAAGTAATCATTTTACGCACTGAAAATCACTTTACACACTGGAATTCACTTTACGCACTGCTAGCGGTGTTTATAGTAACACTTTATGAACCGCTATAAAAAGAAGTACTTTACACACTGTTTTTAGTGTGTAAAATTTAATTTTACTGGTTAGTGTTGCAAAAATTATTTTTCTATTATATCTTGAGATAAAAAAACTTAAGTTAATCGTGAAAAACTATTGTTTAAGTATAAAATGAGAAAATATTTTTGTTAACATATTATTCTAACTTTTACTATTTATCATTAACATATGTAAAAACCAAATACCTAGAATAAATAATAAATGAATCAGAACGAAAATACGAAAGGTCTGCATTTGGCTATATATATGTTTCTCTTATTAATTTGAGACAAGAAAATAATTGCAAATAATTTTTTACGTGTTAAATAGCCTTGATTTTTGTAATGAAAAATTTTGTCCAGTCCAGTGTGTTTTGTGTATATGTGTGAGTATACATGTGAATTTATTGAGTGTATATGTGTGAGTATAAATGTGTGAGTATACATGTGTATGTGATGTATGTATATGTGTGAGTAAACATGTGTATGTATTTTGTGAATATGTGTAAGTATATATGTGTATGTATTTTGTGAATATGTGTAAGTATATATGTGTATGTATTTTGTGTATATGTGTAAGTATATATGTGTATGTGTAGTGTGCATATCCTTTATTATATTAAGTTGAAGAACGACCGACTGACCGACTCTAACCCTAAATTTTTACTGTACTTTTATAACTATGGGACTTAAAATGTTTTAAATTTTAACATTATTAAATAAGAATTTTAAAGCTTACGAAAATATTATTTTATTTTTCATTAAAAATATTTACTTAATTTATTATTTAAATTATTTTAAAAGTTTCCATGGTAATATTATTTTTAATGTGTCACAATGTTTTGATCGCCTAATTTACATATTATCATGTATTTTATGTAAATAATTAATTATGGATAAAAAACGAGAAGTAAAACTCGAATAATCCCTGGATATACAGTGCTGTGGAAATCTATAAACTTTCTTAATTTTCGTCCTCCATATTGGATCCGCTATTTTGAATTTTCAAAAACTAATATCATATTCTTAATCAGTATACTGATTGATGTAAAAATCAACTGAATGAGAAATCTATGCATTTAGAATCGTTTTCTCCCTTTATTTAACTCCACTGGCATTAACTCCCCAATGGGTGCGACTTTTATAGAATCCCCTGAGGAGTTAAAATTTAACTCTCTTTTTTTACAGTGTACACAAGACAGAAAAACTAGTTTCAATACCTAAAAGTTGAAAAGTTCTAGAAATATGCCCACATACATATTTCACTAATATTAAAAATAATTTATTTGTAGAAGAAATTTTGGAAAAAACACTTTAAAAAATTGAATTTTGGAGAAGTTACAAATGAAAACAAAGTTTTAAAGCAGTAAATTTGTTTATATGTAAAACGCAACACAGAATTTTTTTAAAAAACATATTTTTAATTATAAGTATTTCAACTCGTGATGCTCCCTAAAAATATCAAGCCACGTGTAGTGAAAAATAAATAAAATTTACATTCATATAATCATAAAAATATTTTTTTTAACATTCATTAAATTAAATTTCTTTAATATAATACAATTGTTTTAATTAATAATTTAATAAATCGATATACTTCAAAAGGTTTTAATTTGGAATTTCATAAAATTACTATTTTAAATGAATTGAATTACAAAATGTAATAAACTTTAATTTTTAAAAAAATTTTAATAATTGAATATCATCTAAAATTAGTTAAATTTTTGTAACACATATTTAATTAATTGAGCCCACCAATTCAATAATTGAATCGGGAGGCTCAAATTAAGAAAATAATTGATATATAGAAGAATTTTAGTTAAAAACACTAAAAAGTTGAATTTTGCAGAAACAAGACAAGTTTTAAAGCAGTAAATTTTTTGATATGAATCTCAATAGTATTTCCTTAAGAAGCATATTTTTAAATATCTTTAAACTCGTGATGGTCCTTGACAACAATCAAGACACATGTTTTAGCCATTAAATTTTTAATAAGAAAAAAAATTATAGTTCTTTATTATTTACGAATTGTTAATCTATATTGATAAATAGCAAAAGATGTAAATAATAGTTGTATAATTTAGTGAAGAATAAAAAAATTTACTTTCATAAAAACATGCAAATATTTTTTTCACATTGATTAAGTTAAATTTTTTAAATATATTAGAATTTTTTTAATTGTTAATTTCATAAATAGATAAACTTCAAAAGAGTTTAATTTGAAATTTCATAAAAGTACTATTTTTAATTTTTTAATGAATTTAATTATAAAATTAAATAAACTTTAATTTCTTTAAAATTTTAACAATTGAAATTCATCTGAAATTAATTAAATCTTTGTAACACACATTTAATGAATTGAGCCTCCCAATTCAAAAACTCGACAAACGCCGCGTATTCATAACAGCGTCGAGCGAGTTATTGAATCGGGAGGCTCAATTTAAGAAAATAATTGATATATAGAAGAATTTTAGTTAAAAACACTAAAAAGTTGAATTTTGGAGAAACAAGACAAGATATAAAGCAGTAAATGTTTTTAGATAAATCTCAATAGTTTTTTTTAAAAGCATATTTTTAAATAACTTTCAACTCGTGATGCACCTTGGTATATATCAAAACAGATGTTTTAGCAATGACCTTTTTTTTATTAAAAAATAAATTATAGTTCTTTATTATTTACAAATTGTAAATCTATTGATAATTCCTGTACTGAATTTTATTTTTCTTAAAAATTATTAAATTATAAACTCCATGCGTTGGAAAAAATGGTTTTAGAATCCACAAAAATACTGACAAATAAAAAAATTAATTTTCATAATTTTTGAAGCATATTTTTTCTTGAAATCTTCGTTATTTTTAAGCTGAAAATGCAATAATTTCAATAATTTATTTTCAAATAAAACGAACCGAATTTTGAGAAATTGAAAATTGAATATTAATTATTTAAAATTAGGGTTAATTTTTAAAATATTAAAACATAAAATTCACCTTTTAAAACTTTTTTTTTACAAAATCATATGCATAAATTATAAACTCCATGAAAATGTTTAAGAAAAATAAAATTTCATTAAAGATTAAAATATTATGATACCTAATTGAATAAATGCAATTAGAAATTTTAAAGAACTCAGATTTTCAAAAAATTTTAATATTTCAAAATGTTTTCAGACCTTTTTGAATAAATTCAATTGGAAATTTTAAAGAACTCAGAGTTTTCAAAAATTTTAATAATTTAAATTCTTCAGAAATTAGTTAAATTTTTTTAAGGAAATTTGCACCATTGTAACGTCAAAGTTTTGGAACATATGCTTTGCAGAAACTGTGACGTAATAATGGTTCGAATACTTTTAATACATATTTCATTAATTATTAAACATAATTTATTTCTCGAAGAATTTTAGTTAAAAAGAGTAAAAAAATTGAATTTCGGAGAAGTTATAAATGAAAACAAAGTTTTAAAGTAGTAAATTTTGTTAGATAAATCGCAATAGTTTTTTTTAAAAAGCGTATTTTTAAATATAC
The DNA here is from genome assembly GCA_032872475.1 of Leptopilina myrica (nomen nudum). Taxonomy (NCBI): domain Eukaryota; kingdom Metazoa; phylum Arthropoda; class Insecta; order Hymenoptera; family Figitidae; genus Leptopilina; species Leptopilina myrica (nomen nudum). Next base: position 25,187,028 of record CM065458.1, on the reverse strand, counting down.
TTCAACTCATGATGCACCTTGAAAAGTATCAAAACACATGTATTAGCAATAAAGTTTTTAATAACCAAAAAAAATTATACATCGTTTTTAGATACAAATTTTAAATTTCAAATAAAATTTACTATTTTTTAAACTTGATTAAATTAAATTTTTTTAATTATAATTTTTGTATGAATTATTAAATTAAAAAACAGATGAACCTCAAAAGGTTTTAATTTGAGAAAAAGAGAAATAATAGAAGTTAAGGAAACTACTTAAATCAAGACTGAATAAAATAAGATAAATAAAGCAATTTTTTCCAAATTATTAATTTTATGTTTTTTTTAAGAAACAGATGGCCTTTGTACCTCTTTATTACGAAAGACTGATTCCCAAAGATGATAATTGAATAAAATAATAAAGTATATAGGGTTAGTTGGGGTAAATCGGAACAAGGGGTAAATTGGAACAGTACTTATTTTAGATAAACAATTTTTTTTAAAAATAAATACGGCCTTAAACCTTCTACCTTAGATCACTCCCAACAGGTTCTAAGTATTTTCCCATTTTCAGCATTATAAAAATGCATTGAAAATAGTATTCATGTATAATCGCATCGGTACATAGTATTTAACAAGTACAAAATTCTTATCCATATAGGTACTTTACAGCAAATAGACGCTAGTTCGTTACATAGCACAAAGTGTACTGTAACATTTCAGATTTCATTACACTGTAAAAAATTTAGGGAATTAACGGACTCGAGAGTTAAACTTTTCGAGTTAAAAATTAACTCCAAAAGAGAGTTAATTTCTAACTCCCTTCATTCAACACCCGCGCGAGTTATTTTTTCCATGAGGAGTTAGCATTTGGGTGGTAAATTTTAACTCCCTTTATTTAACTCCCCTGGCATTAACTCCCCAATGAGTGCGACTTTTATAGAATCCCCTACACTGCAAAAATAGGTGTCTTTTTTGATATCTTAAAATAAGATGTAAGATGGCAAAATGGTGTCTTACATCTTAAAATAAGATGTTTTCTAAAGCGTCTTACTGATATTTAAGATGCTTTATACGTTTTAGTAGTAATAAAGATATTTCTTCCATCTTAAAAAAGTAAGATACTTTCGTATGTTCTTTAAAGTAGGGGAGACCGAGGAGGAAAGTAACAAAAATCAGATTTTTGAAGTTAGCACAGAAACTATTGGTCAGATAAGGTTTGTTATTATACTAATCGAAAGCTTGAACCTTCACCTTCCAAACAAAATTTGAATTAAACGTTAATACTAAACAGAAAATACACAACACAACTTTTTCGGGAGCTCTGCATTTGTTACTTTTCTCCTAACCCCCAAGGAGGAAAGTAACAGGAACTAGGAGGAAAGTAACAGTATAAAATTATTGCAAATACTTCAAATTGCAGACTACTATTAATTCAAAATATTTTTATTATGAACATAGAAAAAGATATACAGTGCCGCTCAGCAGGATTTGCCCACCCTGTCACAGTTAAAGGTGTTACAAAAAGTTTTATATTTTGATATCTAGTAAAGATATCGAGGTTTTCAAGGTCTCATTTTAAAGCTTACATCTTCTACTTTAACAATCTTAAAATAATTAATTTAAAAAAAAATTTTTTTTAATGTTTAATTACTGTTTAAAAAAAACGAAAATTTCAATTTTTTTTGTCGATTTCAAACAATTGTAGTTTTTTAACAAGTCATCGCAAATTAATTTTCTAAAACGCATTTTAAAGCTTGTTTTATCACCTTTAAAATGCTTTTTTTTAAATTGTCGTACGATTTTTTTTCAAAAAGTTATTATCATTTCTTTAAAAAAACAGACCTTTTTTTAAATAATTAATATTTTGAAAACGGTTAATTTTTTTAGAAAAAGTTTAAGACAAAAAATGTTCATTTCTGTATGTACATTGAAGAAAAAAATATAAAAAAATTTTTTGAACAAATTTTTTTTTACCACATTTTTACCTTATACATATTTTTAACTTAAATAAAATTCATATGTACAAGCTTGAAAGACAGATAAAGTAACAGTGTTTAAACGGTAGTCAACACTTTTGCTTTCGAAGTATTTAAATAAAATTTAATATCAACACTTAAAATTTTGCTAATAAACATTTTTACGGTTGAAATATTAAATATTTTTTTCGTCAAAATGACGTCCGTGACATTTAATTAACGCCTCACATATATAAGGTAAAAATGTGGTAAAAAAAAAATTTGTTCAAAAAATTTTTTTATATTTTTTTCTTCAATGTACATACAGAAATGAACATTTTTTGTCTTAAACTTTTTCTAAAAAAATTAACCGTTTTCAAAATATTAATTATTTAAAAAAAGGTCTGTTTTTTTAAAGAAATGATAATAACTTTTTGAAAAAAAATCGTACGACAATTTAAAAAAAAGCATTTTAAAGGTGATAAAACAAGCTTTAAAATGCGTTTTAGAAAATTAATTTGCGATGACTTGTTAAAAAACTACAATTGTTTGAAATCGACAAAAAAAATTGAAATTTTCGTTTTTTTTAAACAGTAATTAAACATTAAAAAAAATTTTTTTTTAAATTAATTATTTTAAGATTGTTAAAGTAGAAGATGTAAGCTTTAAAATGAGACCTTGAAAACCTCGATATCTTTACTAGATATCAAAATATAAAACTTTTTGTAACACCTTTAACTGTGACAGGGTGGGCAAATCCTGCTGAGCGGCACTGTAAGTACTTTAAGTACAATTTCGAATATTTTTTGCACTTTTGTGACACTTATTTGGCATATTATGTATTTTTATAGATATTATTTTCTTATCTATATCACAGGCGTTTTACGATTTTCATTTTTTTAAACAATACAAAGTATAATAGAAACATTAGTAAAAAAAACCTTAGTCTAAGTTTATGCCAAATTAAAAATTAAAGAAACGCATTAGAATATTAAATTTTTTAAAACATAAAAACAATGAAATCTCAATTTATAGACGGAATCAACAATTATGGCAAACGTAGTTACCATTTTCACCAGGTGTACAATCTTCGTGTGCCCAGAAATTACACACATGACATTGAATCCATTTCTCATTCGAGCGACTATTTGAGTAGGCTTCTTGGCAGACAATACACAAGCAATCTTTTTCCGATCCATTTTCTACAGTTTTCATTTTTTTTGGATTCTTACCTTGTTTCTTAGTTTTTTTATTTTTGTTTTCTTTCCCTTTCTTGCTATTTGTTTCTATCGAACTACTTTGACGAACTCGTCTGTTTCTTTCTATTTCTTCTAGTTCATTTCTGTTTGGAGAACCAGTTAGAACAGCGCTTTTCAGTTTCCTTCTTTTACCGGTTCCCTTTCGTGCTCCAGCTTTCGGCAAAGGTCTTAAACCTTCAAGAGTATTTAAGATTGATACATTTTCCATGGATTCAGAGGTAGTCGTATTATTGCAAAAAGTTGAGTTGGCAGAAGCAGCAGCAGATGTTGTTGCAATTGTTTCTTCTTCGAAGTGAGATACATTTCGCTTTTCAGATCCTGTTTCTGGGCGACTCGTTGAAGCTAATTCCGATTGTGATCGTTCGTCGACATGAGAACGGTCGGTCACATTGCTTGGCAGAAAATCTATATCTTCGAAAATTTCTGAATTACAAGGCCAAATTCCAGTTGATGCGAAGCCTGCAGTAATGTTGCTCGGAGTTATTGCTTTCGGTAATGCTTGTTGCACAAGCCTTGGCAAATCGTAGATGCTCATTACTTTTCCTGGATTATTTCTCATCCAGTTATCGTAAAAAGAATTTAATGATTTTTTGAGAGGCCCAAAAACACTGCGGTCCAAGGGTTGCAACTTATGAGTGCAATGCGGTGGAAAAGTCAACACAATGATTCCATTGTCTCTACAAAAGTCGATGTTCTTCACCGCGATGTGTGAGCCGTGATTATCCATGAGTAGCAAACACTTTTTATCTATACTAGGCTTTGCATGGTTTTTAAAATGTTGCAAAAAAACTCCAAAATCGTCTTCTTGCATCCACCCTGATGAATTCCCGGTTCCAATGCAGCCAACTGGTCCATCTCTAACAAAGGAATCTTGATATCTCTTTCTGGGAAAGATGAACATGGGCGGAATGCTATTCCCTGTAGCATTTACTGCAATAGCAAAAGTAACAAGTGTACCTCTTTCAGCTGAAGTCATGGAACTAACTTGCTTTATTCCTCGACGAGCTAATACTTTTTCAGGTTTTTGAACGGTAGTGATTCCCGACTCATCCATGTTCCATATATCCCCTGGTCCGAAACTATACCTATCCAAAACATTCTTATAATTATTAAAAAAGAGATCCACATTCGTTCGGTTGAAGCTTGTTGCTCTGGCTAAACTCGTGGCCTGAGGGGCTCTAATAGACAAAGATCTATTCCTGTCCATAAAAAGTCTCAACCAAACTTCACCAGCCATTTTTTCAGTTCGCCAAGATTCAGGGAATTTTTTGCCATATTTATCAGCAAGTTTAAAGGCCAATTTTCGAACTTCTTTCGTTGAAAGTCCGTAATTAGCAGCCGAACAGTATAATATGTTGTCGGTGAAACACTTTTCTTCCTCTGATGTAAACACTTTTCGATTGGAAGTATAACCAAATTTGGGTACTTTATTCTTGTCTACTAGTGCCAGCGAATTCTTTTTTTTTATGAATCGCTGTAATGACACATGACAAATTTTATACGATTTCGCAGCACCTCTCAGACTTTGTTTATTATTCAAGACTTCATCTGCAGCTAGGTTAAAAACTTCGGCACTAACCAGTCCCCGGTCCGTTTTTCTTATATATTTATTAGGCATCTAAAATAGAAAAAAAATTATTTCAGCTAGCAGAAATAAAACAAAAAAAATGAGCAAAAACCCCACACATAAATGAAGATCTTAGAATTGATCTGTCACATTTATTGAGGTTAGAAATAATTAGAATTGTGGAGTTACTGTTATTGCTTATTGATGAATAAGCGCAGAAAATTTTTTATATGTTCTAAAACTTAATGTTTGGTTAATAAGAAGAATTCAAGCTTAGAAGTTACAAATATTCAATGAAACTCTAATTTACAATTATATTTTCATTAATTTATTATTATAATTATTAGATTATATTAGTGAGTAAAAACAGTCAAATTTACTTATAATTTAACACTCTTTATCTTAAGAAGCTTCATTAGTGACTTTAAATATGAACAACTTTGCAAATTTCTCAAGATGTGTACAAAATTTTGAAACGAGGAGGAAAGTAACAACGTGTTACTTTCCTCCTCGCTCTGCATTTTAACAAACGAGTTAAAATTACGTAAAAGTATTAGAAATTATTAAATTCTACACTAACGCGGCTCAAAGACAGATAAGTAAGCTACAAAATAATGAAAAGCGCATCTAAAAAAAAGTTAAATTAAAAAAATATAAGGTTTTTAATGCTTAGACGAAAACTTACTTTTGACGTATTTTTTCAGCATCACATCAAAAACAGACCTAACCTTCACGGTAAAGGTTATACACTTTATGGAGGAAGTATAGAGGGCACTACTGTGTAAAAATACGTTTAAGCCAAGTCTGCAAGCTGATTGTTTTAAAAGTTATTAGTGTTGTTACTTTCCTCCTCTGTTACTTTTCTCCTCGGTCTCCCCTATCTTAAATTAAGATGTTTCTGTTGCAATAAGATGTTTAGCGATAAGTTACTTGAGAATCGTAAGATGCGCCATAAGTGTAAGTTACTAAAAATTAAGATACATAAAGTGTTTTCCATAAGAGCCCATAGTTAACCTCAAAACTTTTTGCCCCAAAAATACCACAGAAAATGTGTACGAAGATACTTTTAACATCTTAAATTAAGATGTTTTAAGTAACTGGAAAGTGTCTACCAAAACATCTTAGAAATGACTACCAAAACATCTTAAATTAAGATACTTCTTTTTGCAGTGTAGGGAGTTAAAATTTAACTCCTTTTTTTACAGTGTAGGATTTGTGACTATAAAACCGGTAAGCATAATGAAACAAGAGATGATAAGAGAGAATAAGAGAGAATGAGTGAGAATAAGAGAGTATAAGTGAGGCCGAGAGATAATGAGAGAGATTGAGAGTGAATAAGAGAGAAAAAGTTTTTTTTTTTTTAAAGTTGTTGAAACCTTTATAATTGTATAATGTGTTAGAATTTTTGGTATGGAATACTTTTAAACTTATATAATGCATTATATAAGAACAGTTGATTATTACGATTCAATGATAACCGTATTTTTTACTACTCCATAAAATTGTTCCACGGAAGTGAAATAACAACTCAAACACAAAAAACCGAAAGTATTCTGATTTAAAAGAAAAAAACTAATGTTTTTGGTGAAACATAGCAAATCTGTTCCGATTTACCCCAACTGACCCTATTTTACATTTTTCGTTTTTTTGCGCTTTAAACCTTAACCTTCGGAGAACACACCTCTTTTTTAGGTCATTTTTCAATGCTCAACCAATTTTGAACTGTTCATCTCCTTAACCTACGGATTTTTTTAAAATATAGTTTAAACTCTATAAAATAAGTCTGTGTACTTTAAAATCCTTATAAAAAATATTAAACAATAGATAAAAAGCTTTTCGCAAAAAATCGTGGGGTCAAAATGACCCCATGTGTTCTCCGAGGGTTAAGTACCACAGAAAAAAACTGAACTCAAAATGAGCCAGAAAAGTGACTAATTATGAGCTGTATCAAAAATGAACCTCGTAGATGGCGCCACGTTCTATGTCATTTAACATAGACTCATTATGAGTTGCAACAAAAATGAGTCCAATTTTTTTCTGTGACCCCATCTTGCCCACTCTCACCTACAACTTTTAAAGAACTTAGATTTTTGAAAAATTCTAATAATTTAAATTCTTCTGGAATTAGTTAAATCTTTGTAACACATATTTAATTAATTATTCAAAATAATATTGATATGTAGGAAAATTTTAGTTAAAAAAATTGAAAAGTTAAATTTTTGGAGAAACAAACCAAGTTTTAAAGTAGTAAAGTCTTTTAGATAAGTTGCAATAGTTTTTTTTAAAAAGCATATTTTTAAATATCTTCCAACTCGTGATTCACCTTGGAAGATATCAAGACACATGTATTTTCCATTATATTTTTAATAAGAAAATAAGTTATATCTCGTTTTTATTACGAATTTCAAATTCCAAATACAATTTACTTTCGACAAATATATATTTTTTAAACTTTCTTAAATTTAATTTTTAATATTAATTAATTAATTAATTTTATGGATGGGCTAATTAAACATTTTCTTATTTTTCTTTTTAATAAGCTAGAACAACATTTTATAAAAATATTTGTAATATAAAGTGGAATGTACTGTATGTGTGAGTATACATGTGTATGTATGAAGTGTATATGCGAATGTGTTTAGTATATATGTGTGTGTATCAGGGACCGCCACCGACACGATACGATACGAAAACCAGTATCGTGTCAACGCCCGACACGATGCATCGTGTCGAGAAAAGTATCGTGTTGCGACACGATACGATACGAAATTAACGCGTCGCACATGTTACATTATAAAATGCTTTTTATCAGCACATGACGCATATACGGCCATCTTGTAAAACCAAAAATATATATATTTTAAGTTGCGCAGTGTACTACCACCACACTTGGACATGCGCAGTAGTGTAATTTGGTATTTATTGCTGCGCAGTAGTGTAATTTAGTATTAATGGATGCGCAGTAGTATAATTTAGTATTGATTGATGCGCCGTAGTGTAATTTGGTATTAATTGCTGCGCAGTAGTGTAATTTGGTATTTATCGCTGCGCAGTAGTGTAATTTAGTATTAATTGATTCACAATAGTCTAATTTAGTATTAATTGATGCGCAGTAGTCTAGTTTAGTATTAATTGCTGTGCGGTATATTAAACCTGCATACTGCGCAGTATTAAATACAAAATTAGATTATTGCGCAGCAATTAATGCTAGATTAGACTACTGCGCAGCAATTAATACTAAATTATGTTACTGCGCAGCAATAAAACCAAGTTACACTACTGCGCATGTTCAAGAATAACGGTAGGCTGCTGCGCAGCAATAATTACTAATTTGCACTACTGCGCATGTCCAAGTGTAGTGATAGGCTACTGTGCAGCATTTATTACTAATTTGCCCTACTGTGCATGTCCAAGAGTAATGTAATTGATACTGCGCAGCAATAAATACTAAATTGCACTTCTGCGCATGTCCGCCATATTGAATTTGTTACTAAGTTATTATATGTAATGTAATTACATAAATTACGTAAGACATTTAGGGGGTATGGGGGTCTGTAAATTCTTACAAACAATAAAAATGGCGCTAATGTATGTAAAATATCTTACATTAATGGGAGGGGGGGGGGTAAATTAAAAAAAATATCTTTCGTAATTTATGGATGGCCCCCAATATTATTTTGTAATTTTGTATAATATGATTGTGCACATCTTATGTAATTTAATCAGCTATTTTTGTAATGCGACACGATACTCTTCTCCGTGGTAGAATCATATCTTATCGTGACACGATACATGTGAATGTATTTTGTGAATATGTGTAAGTATGTATGTGGGGTAGGCGGGTTAAATGGGGTACCTCTGTTTCTTCATGATGGGTACATTTAATTTTTTTATCCTCGATATATATAATTCATTTTGATAAGAAAATGTTATTAATTATGAGAGCAATATGAAAAATTTTTTTTTTGAAAGTTATACAACTTTAAAGTTTTGAGCGAAAAAAATATCGATTTTTTTCGAAATTAAAATGCTAATAAAACTTTTTGGGACAATTTATATAATTTGAAAATTGTGGGATCTTTTTCGGCACTTATTCAAGAGTAATTTCCAATAGGATAGATTGTTAAATTGTTTACAACAATTTGTAAACATTACATTTTTTTGTACTATGCAGTGCGGGGCAAAATGGGGTACCTATGTGTTGGGTCATGCCGGGTGGTATTTAATATTCATTGAACTACTTAAAAACGTCATATTATGCATATTTAACAACTTTCCGCAGAAAAGTCAAATTTTTGTTTCGGGGTATTATGCCATCGATGTTTCACTATCGATATATCGATATTTTTCATTATCGATGTTTTTCTGTTAATTTCTAGTAAATATTGCTTGTTTTTTTCATAATAATAAAGAATCTTACTTTTTGTTTGTATTTATAATCTCTTACAACAAGAATTTAACAAATTTTGAAAAAATATTCCATGTTTTGTATGGTAATTTGATACCACCTTCTCAGAAAATGGGATATAAGTTCTTTCACAAATTGTTTTCTCCGCTATCATCATAATTTCCTCAAACCTAAGAGTACAAAGAAGAATTCTGATGATTAGTTGAATCGATTTATTCGTTTGGTTCTCTGTAAACAGCCAATTACAAAAAGGTCCCCCATTTTGCCCCACTCTCCCCTATTCTAAAATACTGTTAGGGTCGGTCGGTCGTTCTTCAACTTAATATAATAAAGGATTTTTTGTATTGTTACAAAACAATGTCAAATAGTTACAATTTTACAGAGTAAAATTCGAAGAAAAAAGGCTGTAGAAATGGTTAAAATTAAAAACATTGTAAAGATTGTAATAATTGTGTAAAAATTTCCAAAAATGCTGAAATTAAAAAAAAATTGTCATGATTGTAAAATAATTCTGTAAAAATCGACAAAATTACAAAAAAAAATTTCTAAAGATTGAAACAAAAAATATTTGCCAGGATTATACAAATTAACGATTGTGTTAATTTTTTCTTGAATAATATTTGTATTTATTAAAAATATTTAAATAATAATTATATTTTTATTAAATACAATTTGCATTCAATTATAATTAAAGAATAACATGAAAGATAATATTATGAGGGGGGAAAGAGTGAATATTTAATGTGGTAAGGATTCTAGATCACTCTGTAAACTACAGGGGAAGAGCATTTTGAAGGGATTATGAACTCCCTCGTTACTAAACTTTTCATAATATTCGAAATTTGAATTTAACCGCCAATTATGCGAGACTTTTTGCGTTGTTCACTACACCGACGTCGGTAGGGCGCCCGCTAAAATATTCATCGTCTTAGTTACAAAAAAGTTTGCTCGCCCTGGTGTGAATTTATTACTTGCCGCTTTTTGGACGACTTATCTAAAGTCCTACGCAAATATTTCAACTTTCAAAAAATAAGAATTTTAACCTTCCTCCTTTTTTTTTTGCTTTCTGGAAAAGGAATTTTATCATTTGTGAATATTTGTTCGTGGAATTTTATTACTTTAGTTTTAATGTTTTCTTGTTAGTAATTTTATTCTTTACTAATAAGAGTTTTAGAACATTTACTTTTTTTTCTTGAAATGGAATTGTATTACTTATAAATTTTTATTGATGGAATTTTGCTATTAGAATTTTATTACTAGAATATATTACCAGAATTTTAATAGAATGTCATTACTAGAATTTAATTTTTTAAATTGTTGAATATATTTTTTTAAATTATATTTTACTAATTACATTTTCAACCTCACGTTTTTTCTCAAAAAGAAATTTGATAATTTATGAATTCTTAGTAGAAGTTCAATACTAGGATTCCATTACTCGAATTTTATTATGGTAAAGTCTAATCTATCGTCAGTCAATACTTTTCCATTCTTTTTTTTACTTTTAACAAAAGAAGGTAGTCTTCGTTTTTCGAAAAATTATGAATTCTCTATTATTTTTTAAAAACTAGTTTATTTATTAGTGATTTAATTTGTAGGTAATAAATATTTAGGTTTAGTTATACACCATTTTTCAATTCTTTAACTTTTTGAAGTAAAAGTCAGTTTTTGTCAAATGAAAATTTAAATGGAATCAAAACTTTGAAATTATTAATTATATGTAGAATAACCTAATTACTTGTCAGACAAAATTTTTTTCTCTGTTTTTACTTTCATGAGTAGAAATTTTACGAAATAATAAAAATAGTCTTACGAAACACTCTCAATTCTTCTTTTTTTGGTGAAAACAATAATTTGTATTTAGGGATTTAAGTTATCAGTAGTCAAAGTTAGTATTTAGCAGACCATATTTTAATAATTTTTTATAAAAGAGACAACATGTTATTAATTATAGAATTTGTTTCTTGTTAAAACGCATTATTAATTAATCAAATTTTCACATTTAGACAGTGGTAAATGTTAGTTAAAGTGATACATACATAATTAAATTGTTAAAAATTTACCGATAAAGAAGTTAAAAAATACTTTTACAAAAAATTAATTTTAGTTTTTTAGTACTTTTCTATTAGTAAATATAATGAAGTAGCGAAAACTAAAAATCAATTATAAAGTAGAAATAAATTACCATAATAAAATAAAAGTAGTAAGTTAATTTTGATTTTTATAATTTTTTTATAATTTTTTGTTTTCACTAAAAATTAAAAATACTCTATATTAATTGCACCTAATTAAATACTGAATAGGAAAAATAATTGTAGATTGCGATAATTTGATAAATGAATATGATAATTGAGAGATTTAAATTTTATTTTCCAAGTGAAGGACTAATTGGTTGAAGTATCAGTTTCGGGACAATGTCGTTAGTGCAGTGTGGTACTATATATAGTGGAAGCTTCGACACACATCGTTGTATGTTGGGTCACTGACAATAGGCGCATTGTGCACCCGCCATAACCAGAAACTGAACGAGACAGCAGCACCATGGCATTGTCCGAGTGTCAAGGGAGGCCCTTGCTTCGCGCTTTGCTGAATCGTACTCTTTAGGAATTCGAATAAAAGCCACATCCGAATCAAAGTACACGCTCTCCTTTCATTATACAGTTTTTCACCAAAAAATTGTTACATTTTACGCTTTTCTGTTTTTCTTTCCTTTTTTCTATTTGCAGCCACTGTCAATTATTTTCTCCAATTTAATTTTTTTGATACTTTCAGTTTAGTTTGATTTTTTGTAAATTCTCCTCACCCCTTCTCTCTTGTTTCTATTTTTAAAAATTAATAATTTATCCAATCATTTATACTTAATAATGTCTATAATTGAAGACTGTTTGAAGTTTTTTTATAACCGGGATCAGAAAAAAATTTGATCTTCTGTCCGAAATAGGGAACAAATAAGAGGGACAAAATTAACTTTTTGTTTGAAATAAATTTTTTTTTTCGTAAATTTGGAATTGGACTGTTTTCCATAAAGTTTATGCAAAACTTATTTGCTCTTTTCAGTAATTATTTAAAAGCTTTCCATTTTTCTTAGATAAAAGAGGAAAAGAAAAAGCTTGTGGAATTTCCTTTCAGTTTTCGTTAATGGAAATTCGAATGCGAAATGCTCCAACAAATCGTAAAAAGCAAATATAGTGTGGAATCCTGTTTATATCCTTTTCCCAAAGGAGGTTCTTCAAGGGCGTTTTGTGATCACCAGGCAAATGTAAGTCCCGTTGAGTATTTTCCTTAGGTCGTATTCAGTCGGAACAAATCCTTTTTACACGTTAACCCGTCTTTATTACTGCGAAGCCACGACCTCTTTCTCTCTCACTCTCTCACTCGCTTGTGCAACCGAAGACGAGTGCTTTAGAACACTTGTACCTTTCGGGTTGAAAAGGGCGCGTACTATCCATGCAGTTCAACTTGGCTGTCTATTGTCCCACAAAATCTTTTGTAAGCAATTCAGAGAAAATGAAGATCAAAATTATATAGTTCCACGGCGTATATATGTATACTTTCAACCTGTTATTTCAATTCGAAAACTGCACTTGATAACTGACTGAAATTAAAATGATGAAAAGAAATAGTACCATGAAATACAAAAATTAAACGATTTTAGAAAACGTTTTCAAATACAATTAAATAGTTTGTCTGATCAAAACATGTTTTCACTACTGATGATATGACTAAAAACGACCTTCACTACTTTTGCAAAAAAAAAAATTGTATTTACTTTAAGGGTAAGGAAATTTTTAACTAGACAATCACTTGTCGGAAATAAGTGTAGAAAAAATCAGTTTCCTGTGTAGAAAATTGTAATGGCGCTACCTAGTTCCTATCTAGTTTGTCTAAATGCTATACTGACCAAGTATATCTTTCCAATCTAGTATGTAGACCGAAATTTAACGCTCGTATCCTTTAAGCGCGAGATAGTCATGTCAAGACTGGGGCTACATAGTCTCACTAGATAATTTTTTAATTTTTACTGCGATCTTGAAACTAGTTAGAAAAGCTTATTTAACGAAACAAATGACAAATTTATTTAAATTCAATGTTAATATAATAAAAAATATAATTAATTTGTATTTGCAAGCGTGTAATAATCCTTAACTTTCAACTACGGATTTCTATCCCCACACTCTAACCACTACCCTATTGAAGCTACATGACAATAAATTATAATTTTCGACACCTTTTACACTTACAATTATTGAAAAGGGTTTAACTATGTAATCTAGTTAATTTATTATTTAACTGCATCATAGAAAATTTACCGTAAATAACATAATAAATTTCTATAAATTACCATAGATTTCCGACGTTAAATTTTTTATTTCTAATTTGTGTTTTACATAATTTTATAAACTACCGTCCAAATGTTTATAAATTACCAAATAAATTTCCATAAATTACAGGGAGAATTTTTTGAATTACTCAAATCCAAAATTTAAATATTAATTTTTGCTTTTCATATTTTCATAAATTATCGCGAAAATGTTTTATGAATTACCATAAATTACCGTGAAAATTTCCTTAAATTGCTAAAATAAATATTTTTAATTGTAACTTATGTGGAATATAGTTTTATGAATTATTGCGAAAATTTCAATAAATTACTGCACAAATTTTCATTAATTACCTTCAAAATTTTCATAAATTACCATAGTAATAATTTTCAATTGAGATTCAGATTACAATATTTTTATAAATTACCGCAACAATTTTTATAAATAACTATAATTTTCATAAATTTTTGGAAGAAAACACGACAAAACAGTGAATTTGTTAATTGTTATACTTATTTACAAGAAACTTAATTAATTTTCCAGTATAATAATTCTGCTGAGAAATCTTTCTCGATAAATGCTTTTTTGATTCCAAACAATTTATAAAAAGATTTAAATATTTTATGAAATTAAAAAATCTGCCTTTACATTTGTTTGAACTATTTAATAAATTATAAACAATTTTTTCTGTCCGCAATGAATTTTTCTTTCTCGACTTTTTATTTTTAAAAATATATATTGATAATTATTATAACGATAATTTTTTTTTTAATTTCCTAAACCAAATCCTGTTAACTTGAGATATAAACGAAATCTTAACACATAAGTAATATTTAAAGTAAACTCAATAATAATAATGAAAAATTAAAAAAGTTTATAGCAAAAAACAGTAAAATATAGTTAATAGAGTAAAATCTAGTATTTCTGTACAATAACTATATTGACATTTCAGTTTACGCCGTGATAAGAATATAATTAGGAAAAGTTGATAGTACCAAGCTAGCATTAACATAGTTTTACTAGAACTGCAGCGCGTTGCAAAATCTATAAAAAAATTAAAAGCTTGTCTAGGAAACTAGATAGAATCAAGACCGCACCAATCTAGCATTACTGTAAATAGCAACGCCAGGAAAAAACTAGACTGGCTTTATATAGATCTAGACTGCCGCGACAATTTTCAACACGGTTAAATACAGAATGAAATTAAAGTAGTTAAAGAATTATAAAGTATTGAAATAAAAAAAAAGATATTAAACTATAGTAAAAATGTAAAATAATAGTAATGTGGAAATAAAATTAAATAATAAAAATTTTGTCAAGCAATTAAAATTGCGTCCTTAAAATTTAAGACGGTCATTATCATTCTACTTGAACAGACGAGAGTAGATGGTCAACAAAGGAAACATGTGTGCCTGTGTAGGTAGATATGTACACATTGCACCATATATGAACCGTGTACAATTTCAAACATTATGAAATGCAGCTATAGAGTTTATGCACCATGCGACAAAACATACGTGTAGTAATCTAACCGCAACCCACACGAACCTATTCTCATATTCTGCTCAAGCCTATGTAAACTCTGCACGTGTATTTGCAAATATCTAGTTAGAATATGTGCGAAAATACATAGACTCAAGATAATATTCATAGTGTTAATTATTTGATATCCTCGACGGTTATAAACAGAAATTATTATCCTTGGTTCATAACTGTTTGTCGACATTAACCCCATATAACACTAAAAGGATTTTCTCCGCACCGCGACTGATTTTCATATAATACTTTATTTATAAATCCCGCCTATAGACATGGGTTGTTTGAACTTTGCCAAATTTTCAGTACTGTACTGTCCACTATTTGTCTTGAAATTACACTGATTAGTTTTGAAATAATATGGCTTTGTGAGATTTTTGTCTGACTACAATTAATGTAAATTACAATGTACAATTAATGTAAATAATGTTGATTAACGGAATACTTAATTTAGAATCAAAACAATTTTACAAATTTGTGTTTGCCTAAATTTTTTACTACTAAAAAAGATTATTTTAAAACTGCAAAAAACCAGTTAACTTGTGTCTGACGTAAAAATACTATGACTACTTATAATTTTTATTAAAAAACCGATATTTCTAGAAACTGATCAAGAAATTGATTTTTATTACTAAAAATGTAACCTAAAATTACAAAAATTCAAGTAAATTTTGTCTGTCTTAGATTTCAACTACTGATTAGTTTTAAAGTAATAAAGATTACAGAAATTTGTGTTGGACTGAGATTGACTACTAACAATCCTTAATTTTGAAAAAGAAATTCAAAACATTGTTTAAATGCTATTAACTTAAATTGACTTTAACTATTAACCCCTTGACTGTCGCGGACGCATATATGCGCGGATTTAAAACTGGCCAAAAGTGCTCTTGACGCATATATGCGCAACTTAAAAAAGGTGGTTTAAAACTTCTTAAAAATCGCTGAAACTGGTTACTCGGGTATTTTTGGGGTCGCTGAACACAAATCCGGCGTTAGTTTTTCAAAATTCAAAATGGTGGATTCAATATGGCCGACATCATTCTCAAAAATTGATCCGATTTGCCTGAAAATCTCTACTCGGGGGGTTTTCGGGTTTGTTGATTACGAATTCGAGGTCGGTTTTTCAAAATTCAAAATGGCGGATCCAATATGGCGGACAATTGTTTAAAACTGATTGGATTCGCTTGAAAATGGTTACGCGGGAGTTTTGGGGCGCGTTGAACACGAATCTGGCGTTAGTTTTTCAAAATTCAAAATGGCGGATCTAATATGACAAACATTATTTTGAAAAATTGATCCAATTTACCTGAAAATCTTTACTCGGGGTGTTTTCGGAGTTACTGATTACGAATCCGAGTTTCGTTTTTCAAAATTCAAAATGGCGACTTCAATGTGATGGAATCATGGAGCAAAATTGTATGGATTTGCTTGGAACTCACTGCTCATCAGTTTTTAGCCTTTCTGATTAAAAATCTCAATTTACCCCGTGTAGAAAAATCTTCTGGCGCTGGCCTGAGTCAGACCAGACCGTCTATTTTCCAGACTAGTGGCTGACCTGTAACTCTGGCCTGTGGCTGGCCAAAAGTGTAACGCTAGAAACGGTCAGCCGCTGAATAGACAGGCTATTCAGATAGTCTAGCCAGGCTCTAGCCAACCGCAAGATAGATATTTACTGTTTTCTAAATATAATAAAGCAGCCCTCCAACATCGTTTATTAAACGAAACATATGAGAAACGTTTATTTAAATTAAATGTTAATATAATAAAAAAAATTAATTTGTATTTGCAAACAAGTAATAATCATTAACTTTTAACTTTCAATCAAATTAATGTTTACGACACAGAATAAACGCAAACCTATAACTAAATAAAATTTGACATTGCGGGGAATCGAACCTATGACCTACGGACTTCTAGCCTAACACTCTAACCACTACTCTATCGAAGCTACAAGAAAATAAATTTTAATTTCCGACACCTTTTACACTTACAATTAATAAAGAGTGTTTAACTGTGTAATTCCGAAACTACTGCAAGTTTCGTGTTATGGTACATAAAGAAAAATAACAAAACTTGATTTAAACTCATCATAGTAAATTTACCGTAAATTACCTAATAAATTTCCATAAATTACCTCTAAAATATCCATAAATTACCATAAATTACCGACGTTCAATTTTTTAGTTCTCGTTTATCTCCTACATAGTTTTATAAATTATCGTCAAAACGTGTATAAATTACCGCGGAAATTTCCATAAATTACCATAAATTACAGACGTTCAATTTTTTAGTTCTCGTTTATTTCCTAAATAGTTTTATAAATTATCGTCAAAACGTTTATAAATTACCGCGGAAATTTCCATAAATTACCATAAATTACCGACGTCAAATTTTTTAGTTCTCCTTTGAGTTTAACATAGTTTTATAAATTATCGTCAAAACGTTTATAAATTACCGCGAAAATTTCCATAAATTACCATAAATTACCGACGTCAAATTTTTTAGTTCTCCTTTGAGTTTAACATAGTTTTATAAATTATCTCAAAAATTTCTATAAATTACCGAGGAAATTACCATAAATTACCGACGTTAAATTTTTTAGTTCTCGTTTTTGTTTTACATAGTTTCATAAATTACCGTCAAAATGTTTATAAATTACCTCGAAAATTTCCATAAATGGCTGAAATCCAAAATTTTAATGATAATTTTTTGCTTTATAAATTATCCCTCAAATTACTAGAAATTTCCATAAATTACTGCTAAAATTTCCATAAATTGCTAAAATAAAAATTTTTCATTGTAATTTATGTGGAACATATTTTTATGATTTATTGCGATAATTTCTATAAATTACCGCAAAATTTTTATAGTTGTTAACAACAAATTTAATTCATTTTTCAGTAATAATTCTGCGAGGAACCTTCTGGTTCCCTTAGTAAACGTAAATTAAAAATTCAAACGGGATTCTTTTTATAAAAATTTTAAAAATTCTCTTCAAAAACTATTTTTTGAATGTTTTACAACTTTTTATACCTACACATTGCTCTTAAAAAGTCGAAAAATGTTGTGATTTTGGACAATCCTCTCCCGTAGAAAATATTATGTGGAAGAAATATTAAATTTTAGAGACTTGTTGTCTAGTTTTTGAGATAAAGAATTAGATGGCTTTTGATATCTTAAAATCGGCTAGTCTCTTCAGACCAGTACCGCTCTCTGCAGCCTATAGAAGTTGCAAAATAATAAATCATTTTAGTTATCTAGAAATTCTGACTAGAATCAGAACTGGGTCTGATCAGACCTTGCAAACCAGCATCGCACGCCGCAGCCTAGAAGTTGCAAAAAAAAATTTTAGTCCTCTAGAAAGTCTGACTAGAATCAGAGCTGGGTTTGGCCAGACCTTCCAGACTAGCATCGCTCGCCGCAGCCCAGAAGTGGCAAACTAAAAAATTTTAGTCATCTAGATATTCTGACTAGAATCAGAGCTGGGTCTGGCCAGACAATCCAGAACAGACAAAATAGCTACGGTCTGACTTGTAGCTGAGCAGCACCAGAACTGGGCCAAACCAGATCTTCCAGACTTGCGAGGCTAGACGCTTTCTGGTTTGCGCCAGGCTTGACTCTAGACGTTCCAGAAGATTTTTCTACACGGGACATTATCAAAATTAAAAATTAAGCTGATACCCAATAAATTGAGTATCAATTTTAATTAAAATTAAAATTATATTATTTCTAGTCAATCCGCTTATTTTTAGTAATTTTGAACCGCCATTTTGAATTTTGAAAAACGGACCGCGGATTTGTAATCAGCGACCCCGAAAACCCCCGAGTAACCATTTTCAAGCGAATCCGATTAGTTTTGAAAAATAGTCCGCCATATTTAATCCGCCATTTTGGATTTTGAAAAACTAACGCCAGATTCGTGTTCAGCGACCCCGAAAACCCCCGAGTAACCATTTTCAAGCAAATCCGATTAGTTTTGAAAAATTGACAGCCATATTTAATACGCCATTTTGAATTTTAAAAAACCGACCTTCGGATTCGTAATCAGCGATCCCTAAAACCTTAGGTTACCAAGTTTCATAAAAATAAAAAAATAAAAATTTACAACCCACTTTTGGCCAAAACAGTGGAAATCTCGTCGACAGCCAAGGGGTTAAAAATTTATTCTAAAATTACAAAAATTCAAGTAAATTGTGTATCGATGGAATTTTGATGTTATAATTTCTAGCTAATATAATTACAGTTCCTGTCCATTAATCGTAAAAGTTTGAAATCGTTTAAACATTACCGCGCATTAAACATTGTGTTTGTCTGAGAATTTTATTGACAAGCTTCTTCTGAATAATTCAAATGTAATTTCGCTTAAAATGAAATTGCCACGAAAGATGCATCTGGAGGACAAAGAAAGAGAGGTGGAAAAAGGAAGGGGTAAAAATGTATATATACATCTATTTTCCCCTATAAGGTTGGGAGAAGGAGGAGGTGGAAGGAAAATGAAGAAACGAATGAATGAATGAATGGAAAGAAGAGGGCAAGTTTAAAAGGGATTGTCGAATCCCTGTGGATTACCATACATTGAGCTCAAGGTGGAGAGCGAGTGAGAGAGAGAGAGAGAGAGAGAGAGAGAGAGAGAGAGAGAGAGAGAGGTCGAAATGGTCAGAAGGGATAGGAAATAGTGTGATATATATGTATACAAAAAGGAAAGAAAAGTATATAGGAGATCTCATCAGGAGAGTCGACACTTAAACTCCCTATTTCGTTCGACTCTTTCACTGTGTGTCGTTGAAGTCTGTCGTCGAGCGTCGTTTAATGTCGCGTTTTCACTGTAAAAAAAGGATACAGCGAGAGGGAGACGAGAGAATTGCCAACTGGTTAGAGAGAGAAAGAGAGGATGAATTTGAAAGAGGATGGAAAAGGTATAAACGAGAGGCGCGAAATACGAATCGAGACTTCTTATCGTTAGGATACACGAGTCAGCTTCAACAACATTGCTCAATTTCCCCATCTCTGCACTTTCTTTTTTTCTCTGACTCTTCTTTTCTTTCTTTTTTTTCGTTTTTGCTATAAGAAACTCGTCACTTCCCCACCAAGCAGGAAAAAAATCGTGCCTACTGATAAAAAAGCATGTGGTGGCAGAATGCTAATGGATTTTATTCAGTGTCAAATTGAAAAGCAATTGGTAAAGTTATACGACTGTATTTGCTTTTGAAGATCTCGAATAATTTGCACTTTTATGTTTCGTTTTGATTTTTCTAAATTTTCATTCTTGGGTGAATTAAAGGAAAATTACTTTTGTAGTATTATAGTGAAGGTATATTACCATCAGACACAAATCACTTGAATTTTTTGTAAATTTAGATTTAGTATCTTTATTATTAATAGTAAATTTCAGAGAGAGACAATTTCCTTGAATTTTTTTATTTGATGTCTGATTATCAGTACTTGAAATAAATTGTAGTAATTTATTATTTGAATTCTTGTCATGGTAGGACACATTGTCATTAGTATCTATGAATTTTTTTTGCAGAATTCTTGTAAGATTAGAATAAATTGTAAGTAGTCAATTATATTCCTGCACAATTTACTTCGATTTTGTGTAATTTAAACGGTGATGATTGTTAAAATTAGAGACAATTATTACAGAGAGGCATAATTTACTTGAAATAACTTCATTTGATAACTGATGCACGAACAAAAACTTTAACTGGAACAGCGATAACTTTCGCTAAAATAGCGAAAGTATTCGTTGAAATAGCGAATGAATTTGCTGCAGTAACTAAAAACTTCGCTAATATAAGGAAATTTCTAATTGTTCCAGGTAATATTTTTTTTCGTGTGGTCAGTAGTTAATTTTTTGTAATTTAAATTAGTTAATATCTACTATTTCAATAAAATTTTCTAAAAGAATTCCATTAATAAAAAAAATTTGAATACAATTCTACTCAAACATTCAATTATTTTTAAAAATAATAAAAATTTTTATAGACATTCAATTATTTACAAATTTTTTTATAAATTTCTTCGCTATAATTCAATTATTTTTATAAATAATAACATTTCTATAGGGATTTAATTATTTTTATAAATAATAAAATCTTTTAGGAATTCAATTATTTCCATAAATAATAAAACTCATTGCAGAATTTCAATTAATTTTAATGCAATTTTAATCAAATTGCTCGAAAAATGTAATTATTCTTAAAAATCTTATTACAATACGTCCAAAAAATTTAATGATTTAAAAAATTTGTTGATAAAATTTTTATGAGATTAAAATATTTTTTTAAAATATTATTTTTTTTATTAATTTCAAAAAACATGAAATTAATAAATTATTTGTTTTTGTATTTCAATAATTAAATTCTCGTAGAAATTATTAATAAAAATGGTTTTAAAAATTAATTTCAGTTAACATTTTAGATTAGACTTAAGTATTAAAAGCATTATAACGTGAATTTTTAGAACTAATTAAATTTTGAAAGAATTTCAAACTAAAATCATTGAAATTTTTAATTTTTCATATTTTTAATAAAAAATTCTGTATAATTATTTATTCTTAAAAGTTTAATAGGATTTTTATTGAAATTATTTCAAGTTTTAATTTTTGAATACATATTGAATTGCAGAATTGCCGAATAATTGAAATTTTGTAAAATTGATTAATTAATTATTATTAAAAATAATAGATATAAAGTAAAATTGTAGTTAAGAATTTTTGAAATATTAATTGAATTGAAAGAATGAGAATAATTTTGAAAAAGTTTAATATTCTTTTAATATAAAATAATTATTTTAATACTTTTCATGTTTTATAGTTATAAGAAAATTTAATAAACTAAATTTTCATTCATTGTAAAAAATAACACCAAAATTGATTATTTTAATCTTTTTTGGTGTTAATTTAATCTACAACTCTTTTTAAAACTTGACGATTTACTGTGTGATAATAGTCACATAGAGTCAGACAGACTTTTCTTATATTCTTAAACTTGTGGGATAAATTTTCAGTATTACAAATCAAATAAAGTCAGGCATGATATATTTGAATGTTTTAATTTTGAAGTCTGATTGTTAGTAGTGAAAGTTAATTGGAATCAGATATATTTTTCTTAAATTTTTGAAATTTGATGACTAATTGTCAATAGTAAATATCAATTGTAGTCAGGCATAATTTACCTTAATTTTTGCCATTTAAAAACTGATTGTCATTAGTATAAGTTAATATCAGACAGACACAATTTACCTTATTTCTTGAAATGTTACAAAGTTATTATCACACTGAGAAAAATGGATATTGAGCTTTAATATCTAAATATTAACGGTCAATATCTATGACAGTCAAATACATTATTATTCACAGATATTTGAAAAGACATGTTCACACATAACCTCAAATTTGTAGATTATACCTGTGAGCATCTTAGATATTAAACCATAACATCTAGATGTTATGAAATACCATCTTTTCTTAATATCTAGTATATTACCATTTTTAATATCCAATTTTCTCAGTGCAGACACAATTTGAAGAACAGATTGTAAGTAGTATAATCTATTTGAGGTTAGACACACTCTTCCTTATTTTCTGATATTTTTTATAATGATTATTCGTAATAAAAAATTAATTGCAGTCATACTTGATTTTGTAGGGATATTGAAAGTTTCAAGAAATTGTCAGTAGTAAAAGTCATTTATAGTAAGGCCCAATTTTCCTTATATATGCTGATAACTTAAAGGTGGATCATTAGTAGTAGGATTAATTTCTAGTCAGACGCAATTTTGTAGAATCCTTGTACTTGAAACACTGTTTCTCAGTAGTAACAGTTAATTATAGTCAGGCACAATTTTTTGCTATTTCTGTTATGTTCAAAGTCAAATATAAGTAGTAAATGAAAATTGTAGTCAGATAAAAGTTACCCTACTTCCTAAAATTTTAATAATGATTATCAGTAGTACAATTAAATTGCAATTTGACAATCAGTGCAATTCAAAGATTGATCGTAAGAAGTAAAAGTAGGAAGCCAAAATTAGTGTAAACTGACTTCCATTTTTCCTTGTCGAATTCATATAGTCAATATGGTAAAATGTACCATATTAAAAAAAAATTCCAAACTGATTTTTTTCCACAGCTTTTTATTATGAGTGTAAACATAAAAAAAATAAAAAAAAATAGCACCTTCTCATTGTGATGAGAATGTGAAAAGATAAAAGAAGAATAAAATGTAAATATTCGATGGAGAAAGAGGCTTAATAGATATTCCGGACAAGTGGAATACTTGTAGTTTGAATTGATTTTATATCATGAATTCATGCATGTGCATTATTATACTCTTGTTATCAATATCTGGTGTTGCCCGTGGGTGTCGGTGGTTGTTGTCGAGTGAGGGTGAATTAATAACGAGATTTTTATTCCATGAGAAAGGAAAGCGGAGAATGAGTGAGGGAGAAAGAATGATTGTTGTTGAAGAAGGAGAGTGGTATGATTATAAAACGCTCGGATAGCGTGCAAAAGAAAACCCAAAGTCTCAGATTGCATGAGGCTTCTGTAAGCTCACGCTTGCTTCGGTTGCAGATTGCAGTTTTGTTGCGTGTCTCTCGATGTCCGCCCATTTATTACATAGCCAGTAATTTTTATATGGCTAAAACATTATCGCTTTTTAATCATCCCAAGCTTTTCCCTGTCAAATTTTCACATCTGACGCCATTAACACCCGTTTTAATTTCACAAAACTAAAGAAACACACCATTTACACTCCATCAAGATTTTTTCTCAGTGTTTGCATTTTGCTAAGATTTTTACGTCCTACAAAATTAATACATATTATTATTATTATTATTATTATTATTATCATTATTATTTTTTTGACTTTTTAGAAAATGAACTATAAAAAATCTTACTTAAAAAATATTATGTTACATTTATTTACGAATTTCTTTAATTGTAAAGTTATTCAAAAACATATAATTTCTTTTCTAAATAAAAATTTAATGACTACTATTTTTAAATAGGAAATAAAATTTTCCAATTTTTAAATTTAAACTTTTTTTGAAATAAACTAATTTGTAAAAACTTGTTATACGAAGTAATAGATATCTTCGTTTTTTATATTAAATAACAATGACCGAGTGATAAAATCATTATTTTATATTACAAGAGGCTAAATCCATTTCAAATCAGGCAGGTCGACTAACTTCAAGTTATAGATTTAGCTGTCGCTAAAATATGTTATTGTACATAAAAAATAAAGAGACACGTATTTTTTTATTTTTTAAAAAAGTGAAATTTAAAGAAGTTATGCACATTTGAACTTTGAGTGGTAAAACTCGAATGAATAGTGAAAAAAAATTGTTTTGCTTGGCATTTTTTTTCTTTTAAGTATAATTTAATTTTATTTCTTGGGTCTTGTAGATAGTCTTGTCCTCTTCCAAATCCAGTTTAAAATTAAAAAAAATATTTAAAATTATAAAAATAGGGGATGATTTTCTGAAAATAAATAAGATTAATTTTCTCAAAAAGACCACCTTTTTTTCTATCTAAATTTTTACTACAAGTTCTTAAAATAATTATGAACATATTCTATGAATTTCAAGCGGGCTAAACCATTCTGGCAATCAGAAGAATTTTTTTTTGAAATATTTATTTTCGCAAATTTTCAAATTGTTAACGTTCATTAATATAAACTAAAATTCTTCTCTAAATAAAATATTTTTGGAAAAGTTCTTTAAAATTTTTCAAAAGCTTTTGTAAACAATTTAATTTTTCAAAATTTCGATTATTCGCAAATTCTTAAAATTAAACATTTATTAGAAAATAAAAACTTCCAATAATTTCAAACCAAATTTAATAAAACTGTTTCAAAAAAATAATTCTAAATAAATTTATAGTTAAAAGTAAGAAAAATTCAAATGTTAAGAGATTTTAATTTGAAACGTTTTTCAAAATTCAATTATTGTCCAAAATTTACGCTGTATTGTTTAGAACATTTAATTATTATTATCTCAAATTTTAACTAAAATTCATTTTAAAATCTATTTTTATTAGAAAATTACAGGAGAAGGCAATTATTTAAATACAGAAATTAATCATTTATTAATAATTTACTATTTTTTTAAATCCGAATTTCTCTAAAACAATTTGATAAACAAATTTTTAAGTAATTGAAATTTTTCGACAAATTTTAGTAAAATTTTTAAGATTCTTAGAGGAATTCGATTAAAATTGTATTAAAAATAATTGACATTCTGCGATGATTTGTTATTGTTCATGAAAATAATTAAGTTAAAAAAAATTTATTATTCATGAAAATAATTGAATCCCTGTATAAAATTAATACAAATTAAAATTATTAATAATGAAAATAAATAAAATTATATAGCCGAGAAATTTATAAAAAATTTGTAAATTGCATAGAATTTTATCAATATTTTTTTTAGTCTTGGAAAATTTTATGAAAACAGTAGATACTGAAAATCTTTGAATTGAGGAAAAATTTTTAAATTAGGTAATTGAAATTTTGCAAGAATTTTATTAAAGTTTTTGAAAATAATTAAATTTTGTACAATCATTTGTATAACTTGTCTAAAATTCAATTTTTAGTGCTTTTAACTGAAATTTTTCTAAAAAAATCTAAGTTTTTTTCTAAGTAAATTTAAATTTAAAATACAAATTTTAGTAAAATAATTTATTAAATAATTTCTAAGTAATAGTTTTATGATAATTTTTCATGTATTTAGTTATTTAAAGAAAAATTATTGTCAGAAATAGAAAAAATTGAAGGTTTTGCTTCAGAATATGTGGTAATTTCATAGTTTATGTGGTAAAAAAAATTACTTTAATGATTTAACTTTAAATTCTACCAACCGCAGTAACTAAAACATGCATGTGCTTCAATTGCTGCAGGCAAAGTGACATCTAAAGGCATGTAATTTTGGCCGCAGAAACTGACGCACAGCAATTGATACAGCTCGCAGGATTAGACGCTATTGATAGGTATTAATTTCAATTATCAAATTTTAATTAAATTATCTAATTGTATAGGCTATTCATTTTTGTAAAAATTTCTTAAGGGAATTTGAACCATCATGACGTCACGAATTTAGAACACATGCTTTGGTTATATTGTGACGTCATAATGTTTCAAATGCCCTTAAGAATACACTGAGAAAACGATTTATTTGATCCAAACAAATTTTGTTTAAATCAAACTTAAAATATCTGTGCTATACAGTCAAACATATTTAAGTTTAATTCAAACATATTTTCTGGTTCAGTTTAAGAGATTATACATTGAAATCAAACATAAGTTATGCTTGATTTTAAATTATTTATAATCAACTTTTAAATTTCAATCAAACATAAATTTTTTTAAAAATATTTTTTGTTTAAACCAAAACAGAAAATATGTTTCAGTGTAATAATAAATTGAATTAGAAATTTTTAAGTACGTCTATTTTTAAAATTGCTAATTTAGTTTTTAAAAATGAGTAAGAAGTTTTTAATAATTGTTGCTAGTTTTAAATAAAAAATCTTGTGTTTGACTAAAGTTGACTTTAACTACAAGTAATTTATTCGATATAAATTATTTTTTGATGTATTTATTCTGTTTGGTCGAAAAAATGAAAGTAAAATAGAGAGATAGATAGAGAAAGTGAGAATGAGCAAGAGAGGTGAAAAGAATGATTGTCAACGAAATGATGAAGTGAAAACGATTTATTTCGTACAGTCAAAATCCTCTGAAAAGCTTTAGAAAAGACAATGTAGAATTGAAACAAGAAGGGCAATGGGAGCAGGGAAAGGTTTTCTGTTTTCCCTCACTCTCAATTTGGATTTACGATATTGGTTGAAACAGCACCTGAACCCCACCATGCTAGCAATCCTGAAAACTATCTTCTGCTTTTCTTGTTTCCAGACGCACGTTTGCCAGGCTTTTCCTTTATTTATCCCGGGCCTCTCTTGAATACCCAGTTTTCTCTATATCTCTTTTCCTCTCTTTCTCTCTCTCTCTCTCTCTCTCTCTCTTCTTTAAATGCATTCAACCACGGCACTAGAAAACAAGCTTCATGGAGGGATACACGAAATAATGTATTGCTTTTAGGTATGAACCTTTACGTTTCTCCACACAAACTTCCGATAATATCCAACTCCCCATTCAAACCGGCTGCTTCGATAGATCGAGAATTTTTTTTATCCACTCTTTCTTTTTTTTTACTTTTATTTTTACATGCACTTGTGTCGTATATTGGCTAGCAGCATATTTTTGCAGCTTTTTTTATGCTTTCTTTTACCTTATGTATACTATATACAATCGGTAAGTGAGCCTCGCTTTTTGAATGCTCTCTCTTACTTCATGAAGAATTTATGCACCTGCAGATAGCAATCCCAATATAAATGAGATTTTAAGTACAACTCCACACAACCTGTAAAGTTTTCAACTTTGAAAAATATTTCATAACTTTCAGTAGCGAGAGAGTGAGAGAGTAGGAAAGAAAGGGAGAGATTTTCCACTGGAAGCATAAATCTTTCATGTTCGCTATTTCATATTCTATTTCTTTTTTTTTTTTTTTTGGTGACGATAATAGTTTGGTTTTATATAGAAAATGGATACAGTATTCATCTTTAACAGGTTTTTTCTACCTATAGATGAATTAATTATTTCATATTTATATTATTTAGAATTTTGTTTTATATTTTACAAGTTTCATGAAGTATACTTCATCAGGCTTTGCACTCGTTAATTATTAAAAAAAGTCACAAAAATTAATTCCAATACAGAAAGCTTTAGTAAAACAGTAGCTATCCAAAAATTAAAATTTTACGACTTAAAAAGCTCGTTTCAGTCGATTTAATGTGACAAAATTTGTTTACTTAATTCTTTTTTACATTTTTTATCTTTTTACTTTCTTTTATTTCCTTACTTGTTTTATTCATTTATTTATAAATATACTTCATTTATAAATTAATTACTTAATAAAAATTAATTAATAAGAATATGAATACTTCAGGATATGGTAGTAACTAAAATCATAAATTTTTGTAAAATTAAATTATTTTTCAAATTTTTAGTTACAATTCTTCAAAAATATAATTTTATCTAAAAAAATAATTTTTACATTAAAAAATATATATATTATATTAATTAATAATTTTTTTTAATTAAATAATTTTTTTATAAAACTAATAAATTCTTGTTATTTTAGGATCGAATCGAATTCAATTTTAAAAGAGTTGCGTTTACAATTTTCGTAAATAAATCAAATTCAAACGGTTTTAATTCGAATTTTTATAAAATTTCAATGTTGAATGAATATAATGACAAATTTTAATGTACTTAGATTTTTGAAAAACTTTAATAATTAATTAATTTTTTAATAATAATTATTATTATTTAATTATTTTTAAAAGTAATAAAATTCTTATCACAAAATTTAATTATGTTTAAAATTTTAATAACATTCTTATCAAAATTTCAATTTATTTAAAAAATTTTCCTCATTTCAATAGAAGTATAATGAAAATTTCGAAATAGAATTGATGCGAATTATTATCTTATAAAAATTTTCTACAAAAATATTTAGAAACAGGAATATCTATCTATCTATCTAATAACTTAAGACTTAAATACATTTTTTCCTAAATTACACCCTAAAAAAAGTAATCTCATACACTGAGAAAACGATTTATTTGATTCAAACATATTTTGTTTAAATCAAACTTAAAATATCTTTGCTATACAATCAATAAAATTTAACTTTAATTCAAATCTATTTTTTTTATTCATTCATAGAAATAATATATTTAATTCAAACATTATTTATAGTTGATTTTAAATTATTTATTATCAACTTTTAAGTTTGAATCAAACATAAAATTTTTAAATATATTTTATATATTATATATTTATATATTTTATATATTAATAAATAATATATTTAATTCAAACATTATTTATTATCAACTTTTAAGTTGATAATTTGATTACATCAAAATAGCTTTTCTTTATTAGCTCATAAGCATAATTATCAAATAATATTGGAGAGAAAAATTCTCTAAAGTGAAGTATATTATTTTTGATACCATATATAAGAGGAAAATATGTATTCATTCAGTTTAGAGGAATCCGCATCAAATCAAGATTACTTCTTTTAAGGTGTATAATTTAATTAAAAATTCTTTAAAAAAATGGTAAGTATACATTTTTTTTACCAAAAATAATTTTTTAATTAAAACTTTTTTTAT
Source organism: Leptopilina myrica (nomen nudum) (assembly GCA_032872475.1). Classification (NCBI taxonomy): domain Eukaryota; kingdom Metazoa; phylum Arthropoda; class Insecta; order Hymenoptera; family Figitidae; genus Leptopilina; species Leptopilina myrica (nomen nudum). The sequence goes on along the minus strand of CM065458.1, from coordinate 25,157,764 downwards.
AAGGCAATATCTTTTACAATTGTTACAAATGTTGTCAAAGATTTTCTAGGCATTGCAGTCACAGTAAATCGTGAAGTATTAAAAAATGTTGCAGATTAAATTAACACAAAAAAAATTTAAATAATTAATTTTAGTATTATTTTTTACAATTAATGAAATTTTAGTTTATTAAATTTTTTTATAACTATAAAACATGAAGACATCGACTCGGAGTTATCGATTTCTTCATATTTTATAATAATTAAAGATGACCAAGTAATAAAATCATTATATATTACAAGAATATTATACTTCTTCAAAATTATTTTCATTATTTCAATTTAATTATTATTTTCAAAAATTAAATGTTTGTGTATTAAAATTTTTTTTAATAAAGGAATTCTTTTGGAAAATTTTATTGAAATAGTAGATATTGAAAATTATGGAATTTTAGAAAACTTTTGAAAATAATTGAAATTTTGACAAGAATTGGATTAAAATTTTGTAAAATAATTGATTATCAGAGAAGAATTTTATTATTTATAAAAAGATTAAAAATTTTAACGAGAATTTTTAAAAAATTTTGAACACAATTGAATTTAGTAACTATGTTACTAAGTTAGTTAGTAACTTACTTACTATTCTCCCTGGAGAAGCTAAATTCGTTGAATTTGTAGAAATCGTTGACTTTGGTGTTTTATTAAAAATAAAACTTCATTCATAGTTAAAAATAACACCAAAATAGATTATTTTAATGTTTTTTGGTGTGAATTTAATACTGTATTGATTAAACTATTGCAGATTATTTTAATCAATTCTGGTGTTATTTTAACACCTCAAGTTTTACTGTGGTGAATTTTGAGGTTTTAAATACGTAAAATTAAAAAGCTCCCATTACTCCATTTGTGTTTTTTTAATTTAAAAACTGTCCGTCAGCAGTATAACCGAATTGCAGTCAGAGAGAAAATAAAAGACAAAGTAAAAACGATATTATATAATCAACTCCGAATATATTTTTTACTCTAATAGAACAAAAGGAAAAATTATTATAATTTATAAATAAACATGAAAAGATGAAAAAACTATTTCTTTAAAGAAAAAAATATTAAAAAAGCACAACTTAAATATTGGATTCGTATCGGGATTTAGTGAACACCCCATATATTGCAAGGGAGTCCAGGAAGGATCCGTCGAGGTGGGCAATTACCCCACTAAATATTCACAAGTTCATTACGAGCAGAGTTGGACCTCCTCCCTCTCGCTCTCTCGACTACCACTGTGCCTGCATGGTTTGCATTTTCCAGAACCACAGCTTTCCACGGCCCCTTCGCTTCAAGTCTGACAGAGGTTACTAGAAACCTTTGTGATGTAAACGGTGAAATATTTTGCAAAACCAACATGCACCTAGGCTACACCTAAATTTCGTTTAATTGCGAGACAAGAAAAGCTAATTAGGTCTGCGCTCTCTTAAAACACAAAAATTTTTCCCACTTTGACTCTCTTGATTCTTTTTGTCACTCTCAATTCTTCTTTCTTTTTTTATACATCAAGAAAGTGGTCCTATGAGCGAATTTTTACGATTCCTTTGATGAAATACAGTGTGTGTGTCTCTCTCATTCTCTCTCTTCTCTGATGAGAAACCGAGCACGAAAAAGTGGTTTCTTTTTATAACTACTAATTTTTAAAATCTCTTAAAATTCGAGAGTGATAAAATTATTTCACTGAAATTAAAGAATAAGGGAGAGAGAGAGAGAGAGAGTTATCCTAATTTGTAAGTGTTGGTCTAAAAATAATAGAATTAAGTTAATTCTCCGTTTTTAATTTTCTTTTCCGAATGAGTAAGAAAAAAAGAAATTATTTCATATTCAACTTCTTGGAAACATTAAAAAAATCCTTTTTGATAGAAGTTTAAATCAAGTTGGACAGTAATGTGTATTTTTTATTAGAATACTTGGCGAACACCCCGTATGTAGAAGTTGCGCGGAAAATGAAAAGGTCCGGGTACTACTTTTCGAGAGAAAGGCTGTAAAAGTTTAATAGATCGTTTGGTTCAAGCGTAACGTGAAAGGCCCTTCGCGTTCTATAAATGCTTCGTCTAACCGAAAATAGTTTCTCGGTGCTTTTAAAATATTCTGTATTTTATAAAAAGAACCTCGCGTATTTTTTTATTTTATTCCTTTTTTTAATTTTACTTCTCATTGTATTTTTTCACTTTTTTTATTTTACATTTTTTTTATTTCTTTTGTCTTACTTTTCTTTTTTTTTGACATTTTTTGCTTCTTTTTTTTTGTTAACTTTTTAGATTTTCTTTATTTATACTATTTTTTTGTTTACGTTTTTATTTCCTTTTGTTTCTTTATTCAGTTTATTTTTTCGTTTTACTTTTTTTTTAAATTCTCCCTTTTTAGTTTTCTCTTTTTAATCCTCTTTTTTCTTTAATCAATTTTCCTCTTCATTGAAAAAATATACTCAATTTATTATATATATTTTGTAACGTGTAATATACACTGACGAGAGCTCGAAAATATTTTCACGTTCACCTTAACAATATATATGATTCTATCCATTTTCATTTAATTTCGTATTGAGGATGCATTTAACTGATCGAGTTTCGATGATGGTTACAGATAACAATCCATTGGAACATTGAAATTGATATCCGTTACTCTCGACAGCATCGTTCAATTAACTTGAATACACGTTTTGTGTAAGATGTAATCAATACAAAAATACAATCAAACACAAATAAACTGTCGATGTTTTAATTTACAGATATTTTTTTTAAATTTAATTAATTTTACCTCTTCATAACGAAACATTGAATTTCAGAGAGGGAAAAAAAGAAAGAAAATATTTTTCCATTCCTTTTCCGGTTAAAATTATTTCTATACGTGAATTTTACGTAATTATTTTGAGAGCTAATGATCATGTTTTTATAATTTTATGACATAGAAAAATCATAAAAAATGCAAATTATTCGGAGGTTTTTGAGGTCGCTGATTACAAATATGTTGTTGGATTTTTAAAATTCAAAATGGTAACTCCAATTTGGCGGATAATTTTAAGATTGATGAGATTCAATCGAAATTTGTTTTTCAGGGGGTTTTTGAAGTCGCTAAATTTGAATTTAATATTTGTTTCTTAAATTTCAAAATATCGGATGCAATATGGCGGATAATTTCTAAATTTCTGCGTTTCGATCAAAATTCGTTTCTTGGTGGTTTTTGAGATCGCTGAATATTTTTTGACAAATTCATCAACTTTTAAAAAATCAGGTCGTCATTTGGAATTTTTAAAAATAAAATTTCAGTAGTACGATTCATTTAAATCAGAGACAATCAATTTAAATTCTTTTAATTTACAAAACAGAGTTTCAGTAATAAAAATTAATTGTAATCAGACTCTAGTTAATTCTTCTCTGATGTTCAATTATTTTACAAAATTTTAATCAAATTTTGGTGAAAATTTCAATTATTTTCAAAAGTTTTCTAAAAATCCATAATTTTTAAAATTTACTATTTCAGTAAAATTTTCCATAAGGATTCTACAATTAAAAAAAATTTAAATACAACTCTACGTAAACATTCAAATATTTTCATAAATAATTGTTTTAAAAATGAATTTCAGTTAAAATTTTAGATTATACTTAAGTATTAAAACCATTCTAACGTGTGTTTTTAGAAAAAATTAAATTTTGAAAAAGATCCAAACTAAAATCATTGAAATTCTTAATTTTTCATATTTTTGAGAAAAAATTCTGCAGAATTAATTCTTTTTAAAAGTTTAATATGATTTTTATTGAAATTATTTCAAGATTTTATTTTCCATATAGTATATTTAATTGCAGAATTTCCGAATAATTGAAATTTTGTAAAATTAAATTGTAAACGAATAAATTTGAAAATCCTCATAAAACTCATCGCAGCGTTTCAATTATTTTTTATACAATTATAATTGAATTCCTTAAAAAATGTTATTATTTTTCATGCAAGTTTTAATAAAATTCGACAAAAGAATTGAATTATTAAAAAATTTGTCACTAAAATTCTTCACGAGAATTGAATTTTGAGAAACATATTCAATTTTTTAATATATTATTTACTTTTCCATTTAAATAATTAAATTCTTGTAGAATTGAAAAAATTGATTTAAAAATGAATTTTAGTTAAAATTTTAGATTATAATTAAATATTAAAAGAAGCATAGAGGGAACTTTTTGGAAATAATTGGATTTTGAAATTAATATTTTTGAGAAAGTTTAACTGAATGTTTTTATTATTATTTTTATTTTCTAATATGCATTCAATTAAAGAATTTAGGAATAATTGAAATTTCGTGAAATTAATGAATTAGTTATTATTAAAAATAATAGATGTAAAGTAAAAGTGTAATTTAAATTTTTTGAAAATAATAATTGAATTGATATACTTAATGAAAATAATTTTGAAGAAGTATAATATTCTTATAATATGAAATAATGATTTTATTACTAAGTCATCTTTAATTATTATAAAATATGAAGAAATCGATCACTACGAGTCGAAGACTCTGAGTTATCCATATCTTAATGTTTTATAGTTATAAAAAATGTAATAAACTAAAATTTCATTGATTGTAAAAAATAACACCAAAATTGATTATTTTAATCTTTTTTGGTGTTAATTTAATCTGCAATACTTTTTAATACCTCACGATTTACTGTGTTTTTATATGTAATTTTCAGTAGTATATGTCTATAGCAGTCAGACACAAGTTTCTTCAATTCTATTTACTTAAAAAATAATTGTGAGTAGTCACAATTATAATCAGTAGTGAAAATTTTTCTATTTATACCTAATTAATTTCATTTTTCATTCTTACTTTGTGTCAGATTTTGTTTCCTTAAATATCTTTGTTTAATGAGAAATGTTTATAATAAATTTTCCATTACATAAAGAGAAGTAGAGTGAATAGTTTTCATTTTGCTTTTAGAATGAAATATTATTTTATCACCACTGTAATTGTGAATTTATTCAAAATGTTAATTATTTAATTAAAATTCCCTTTGAAGTAGATGATTTATCTCGAGTATGCAATTACAGAACTAGTGTTACGACTTGTGCTATGACAAGGAAGTTCTTTTGTCTACCAATATGACCCCGAGACATTCTTTTCTACAGGAACATTATGTAAATCTTGACCTCTCCATTTTATCTTCTTTTTCTAAAATCTCTTCCTCCGCCGGCTAGATTGGATTTCTTATTCTTCGCTTTGCACTTATCTCCGTATACTCCATTAAGTTAATTGCTCAGTTTGGTGCATCATCTTTTGTTCTTCTCCCCTCCTCTCTAGTTTTCTCTCTCTTTCTCTCTTTCTCTCTCTTACTCTTTCGTGAGGAAAAAAAGAGAATATTATAAACATTAGCCTCGACATTTTTGAGAAATTATCTCAGGAAACTTGACTCAAGTTTTTCGAATCGTATTTCCTCACAGGAAATTAAATTTCTTAAGAATGGCGGCGCGCATGAAATTAAAAAGCGGTTATATGAAAAATGTAAACATCTTTAGCGGATGTAAATTTCTTTTTGTTGAATTTTTAATAACTGATTTTTAAATTATTTATTTAGTTTATATTCATTTTTTTGTATTTAATTTAGTTTGAATAGTGTTTATTATATGTTGATAAATTTGTTCCTCTGGGATGTAGACATAAACGAGTTGTAGAGTCTAAAGAAAAGAAAAGATAAACAGAAATGGAATAGATTATTTTTTATGAAAGTGCATATAGAAATATTTCATTTAAACGGAATTCCTTTTTTTATGGAATTATGGTAAGCAGGTAAACTTGTTTCCAGTATGAAACGAGCAACGAGTACAATAAAGTTGGCTTGCCAATGAGGAGCTAGAAGAGTGGGTACAAATTTCATTAAGAAAGGCACATTGCCGTTGATGCGGCCTGCTGAAGGAAAGAAATGAATGAATTTATAGTTTTTAATATTTGTCCATTGTGTCACGTTGAAGGGTCGGGGGTAATGTAGCAGCTCGAATGGCTTTGCAAGCTATATATGCACCTGGCGGGATTCGTCTCTTCCGCCTTTCGTTGCCGTTGTTTGTGCTTTTCTTTTGAAAGCATCTTTTACTTCCTTTTCACCGGATACGAGATTATTACCTCTCTCTACATATATATGAACCTACTTTCTGTGGAATAAACGTCCTTTGCTGCCATCAACAAAGTTGCACTTTACACAAAATACATATCTTACGTCATCCTCATATTCTTTCATTGCTGTAATTTTAGCTACCGGAAGTTTTTTGTGTACTATATACTAGACTTGAAATATTATTTCATTCTGAGAAGAAAAATTAGCCTCGTCTTGTGAATTATTGCGAGTAATTTTATTTTTTTTTCATTCTTTTCTGACTATAATTGACGTTAACTACTGATAATTTTTTCGGAAATTAATAGAAAGCGAGAAATTTATATTTCACTGTAATTAACCTTAATTAGGTGTTTTAATATTAAAATGATTTGAGCATGCTTCATCTGCCTTAAATTAATTTTTACTAATGGACATTTTTTCCACAGAAAGTAAAACGACATTAAGAAAATAGTGTCTTATGCAATTGAGTTTTGCTACTAAAAATTTATTTTAAAATTACAATAATTTTAGTAAACATTATCCGATTTAATTAGACACAATTTAATTTTTTTGTAATTTTAAGTAAAAGTAGAAAAATAAATTCTAGTCAGAGTTAAATTATTAAAATTCTTCTAATTTAAAAATTAATTGTCAGTAGTAAAAACTAACAATTAATCTTTAAATTAGTAGAATTTCAATAATTTAACTCCGACTAGAGATTATTTTTCTACTATCATTTAAAATTCGAAAAATTGGGTAAATTATACCTGACTAGAATTGATTTTTACTGACGATTAACAGACTGCAAATTAACAAGAATTTAAGCATCTCTCTTAAACATACTTTGGCTACTTGTATTTTTATTATAAAACAACAGCAATTAAAAAAACCTTTACTAATAAAAAAGTAATCTATACAAAAGCATTTGAGTCAATTCTATCTGATTTTTTGCAATCTGTCAAAAAGTAACAAAAATTTAAAAAAGATTGTCTTATCAAACATTATTTTAACTACTGATTATTATTTTTTCTGTATTAATAAGAATTATGTTTTTGTGTCTTACTAAAAATTGATGTTTTCACCAAAAAATTTATAACTAAACAAATTTATGGAAATGTTTACCGACAAATTTTGTCTGACTAAAATAGACTTTGACTAATAGCATTTTATTTAAAACTAGCAAAACTAAACGCGCGCAACCACGCGTGCAATTTTCTTTTCTATTGTTACTTTCAAAACTATATGAACAATTCTTTTCGTTTATAAACGTTGTAAACTTCAACGTGGTAATTGTTTAAATTTTTTAAAATTATTTTCGGAAATAGAAGTATTTAAAAAAAAAATTTTGTTAAACTTTTTGTTAAACAAGGATTTAAAAACTTATTCATATTTATTTTTCCTGAGGAATTAAAATTTCAAATAATTTTAATGAAAAACCTCATGAAATATAATTATTTCTAAAATTTGCATCTTGTAATTCATCCAAAATTCAATTATTTTTTTAGAATTTTTGAATAAAATTATTGACAAACTTTAATAATTTTTAAAGAAAAATAATGTCTTTAATAAAGATTATTCAATTTTTGCTTCTGTTAAATTTTCAAGAAATTTAATTTTAAAATCTTTTAAAATTTAATTGATTCCTGAAATTCCTGTTATAACGGTTTAAATATTTAATTATTTTTTAAAATGTTAACTGAAATTTTTGTTAAATCAATTCCTATCAGAATTCAATCACGAGAATTGAATTATTTAAAAAGAATAATGTTTGTAAATTCGTAAAATGATATAATTTTAAAAATATAATTATATTTCAAGACAATTTTTTAAGAGGAAAAAATAAAATTTTATTGAATTTCTAATTGTTTCAATTTGTTAAAATTATTATTGTGAATTCAAGTACTTTTTGCTTTAAAAATTTTAATTACTATTTTTAAAAAACCTAATTTTTTAAAAATTTTCAAATTTTAATAACTTTTGTAAAATAAATATTTAACTAATTATTGTTCTTTCTTTGCTCAAAGTTTCAAAGAACTTAAAAATTCGAATTGCAAGTCTCCCAAAATTAACTTTCCTTCTTTTGACATATCAATTTAAACTACAAAACAAAACATTGTAATAAAACAACGCTAACTTCAGGTGAGGATAGATAATGTCGATTATAATAATAATAATAATAATAATAATAATAATAATAATATAATTAAAAGTATTCAAATAATTTTTTTACACAGCAATGAACTTTTACTACTGACAATCAGACATTAGATTTAAAAGTTCAACTAAATTGTGTCGGACTTAAATATACCTCGACTACTGATTATTTGTTCTCAACTGACAAAACATAATAAAAATTCGTTTCTAACATCAATTGACTTTTATTACCAAAAATTGCAACGATTCAATAAAAATGTGTCTGACTTTAAATTGACTCACTCTACTGATAATTGATCCTGAAATTACGAGTATTAAAAAAAATCTTTGTCTGACAACAAAATTGACTCTAACTATAGACACAGCAGCTTTAGAACTTATTATTTACAATTTTTGTGATTTATCTCTTTTCACATATATGTGAATTGAGTCTCGAATTCAGAAAACTAGAGATTTTAAATGAAAATGCAGACTTTTTCGTAATAAATTGCAGTTTGTGAAAATGTGTTTAGTGAGGTCACAGAGTTGTATGCAACAAGTATTGTAACCGAGGGTTGACTTGTGCTCGAACTTTTAATGTGACACTAGTGAAACTAGCAAAGTCTGAGTCGAACGCCGTAAGGAGATATATATGTAGAGTAAATTGAGATAGAAGTTGTTCGACCATGCAAGACGGAAACTTTTTCAACTTCCGTTTTCTACTTTTCTACTTGTCACTCGTTCACTATTTTCGCATTTTATCAATTTAAATATTTCAAAAACCTTATAACTGTATATTTTTGGATCTCTTGATTTAGTTATCAGATTCCATTTACAATTTTCGTCCACATTTTTCCATATATTGAATATTTTTTTCAAATATAAGTTTATACTCTCGAGAAAGAATAGGAAAATAAGTATTTTTTAGTTTGTGCTTTCATTTAATTTTATTTACTGTTTATTTGTTTGGATTTATATTTGTTTAGATGTTTTTTTGGCTTTTATTGTAAATAATCTGCAACAGTTTAATCCCTCTCGGATTAAATTAACACCAAAAAGGATTAAAATAATCTATTTTGGTGTTATTTTTAACTATGCATTAAATTTTATTTTAAATAAAACACCAAAGTCAACGATTTGTAAAAATTCAACGAATTTAGCTTCTCCAGAGTAAATAGTAACTTAGAAAAAAAATTACTAACTAAAAATTACTAACTTACTAACATAGTTACTAAATTCAATTGTGTTAAAAATTTTTTATACATTCTCGTCAAAATTTCAATTGTCTTTATATATAATACATTTTTTTACAGAAATTCAATTATTTACAAATTTTTTTATAAATTTCTTCGCAATAATTCAATTATTTTCATAAATAATAACATTTCTACAGGGATTCAATTATTTTTATAAATAATAAAATTCTTTTAGGAATCCAATTATTTTCATAAATAAGAAAACTCATTGCACGATTTCAATTATTTTTAATCCAATTTTAATCAAATTTCTCGAAAAATGTAATTATTCCTAAAAATGTAATTAAAATTCGTCCAAAGAATATAATGATTTAAAAAATTTGTTAATAACATTTTTAATAAGAATTTAATTTCAACAAACATGAAATTAATAAATTATTTATTTTTGCCTTTAAATAATTGAATTCTCCTAGAATTTACTAATAAAAATGGTTTTGAAAATGAATTTCAGTTAAAATTTTAGATTGTACTTAAGTATTAAAAGCATTATAACGTGGATTTTTAGATTTAATTAAATTTTGAGAAGTTTTAAACTAAAAACACTGAAATTCTTAATTTTTCATATTTTTGACAACAAATTCTGTGGAATTAATTCTTTTTAAAAGTTTAATAAGATTTTTATTGAAATTATTTCAAGTTCTTATTTTTTAATATATATTTAAATGCAGAATTTCCGAATAATTAAAATTTTGTAAATTTGTATTGTAAACGAATAAATTTGCATTTAAATAATTAAATTCTTGTAGAATTTTTTAATAAAAAATGGATTAAAAATTGAATTTCAGTTAAAATTTTAGATTATAATTAAATATTAAAAGAAGAATAGTGGGAACTTTTTGGAAATAATTGGATTTTGAAATTAATATTTTCGAAAAAGTTGAATTTTTAAAATATTATTTGAAGTTTTTATTTTCTAATATGCATTTAATTCAAGAATTTAGGAATAATTGAATTTTCGTGAAATTGATTAATTAATTATTATTACAAAATTAATAATAACTGATATAAAGTAAAATTGTTGTTAAAAATTTTTGAAAATAATAATTTAATTGAAATAATGTAAATAATTTTGAAGAACTATAATATTCTTATAATATAAAATAATAATTTTACTACTTGGTCATCTTTAATTATTAATAAACATGAAGATATCGATCACGAAGAGTCGAAGACTCTGAGTTATCGATATCATTATGTTTTATTGTTATACAAAAATTTAATAGACTAAAATTTCATTCATTATTAAAAAATTAAAAATAACACCAAAATTGATTATTTTAATATTTTTTGGTGTTAATTTAATCTGCAACACTTTTTAACACCTTACGATTTACTGTGTTATATTTTATTGTTTTTTTTTTATTAAGTTTACATTTGATTTCTATTATTAATATTTGTATTCTTTGATAAAAAAATTTTCTTAGTGACTTGAAATTTGGGGTGAAATATGTAAAATTTGCTGCTATTAAAAATAAGGAGAAATTTTGTTGGGAGGCGAAAATTGATGTATGTGTTTTATTTCAGAGGGAATGTGAAGGACTGACAAAAGGAGGAGAGAGAAGAATTACTTGCAGAGTACAAATTTTGAAGTGTCCCTAGTGGTTTTCAAGAGTTAGGGGAAAGAGAGAGAGCAGGACATCCGTTAGGTGGCTGAATAGAGAGATAATGAATCGTAGTGGACACCGGACACGGAAGGGGCGAGGCTTTTCGAGGCGTTGGCTGGCCATCTGCCTGAAAAATGTATATATCGCCGGCACTTACTGCACGAACGAGTGAAACCCACCCGACTGCAGGAGAACGAATCTTTTGAGGTAAATTTTTGCTTCTTATATTCACATTCAAGTTATTCCTTGGCCTCTCTACTCTGTATGGAACTTATGTTGTTTACTTTTTTTTATCTCTCATCAAAAATAGAAAATTAGAAATTCTTATTATATTTTAAGACAGAAATGCAATCTTAATTTAAGATGCTGTATATTTTGAAATTTGCTTTTGTAAATTCCGAATTGACAAAATGGAAAATTTGCCACAGGTCAGGAAAGCGAATTATAAAAAGTATTTTTAAATAATTCTTTAATGACGATTAGCGTCTTTTGGTAAAATCAGTTTAAAAATATTTGCCGTGACAAAAGATGATTAAATATAATAAATTGAAATTTGTTTATAGAAAAAAGATTTCCTCTGTCCTGGTGGTGAAAAATGGCGATACTTAATAAGAGTATAATTAAAAAATAATATTTTTATTTTTTGAGAAGGACCTGTACGAGTCAGGCACACACAAGAAGGTTATATGCACGGTGTATACCCTCCACCTCGTAACATGGCGTTATAAAAACTCCATAAAAGCTCGTTCCTAAGGCAATACCCGAGAGTCAGTCTCCTCGCTGTGGCTTAACCGCCATCAGATATTATGTATTTTCATAATATTTTACACCCCAGGAACGAATCCCGTTCAACAACCCCAAATAAATTGCTTCTGCTTCAAAAAACTTACAGGGTTCCTTGCTTATTTATTTATTAAGTATCATTCGCCTAATACATGTCTTCGATCATCCTCTTTTTTTCGTATATTTATACATGAATATTTATCCCTTGAAAAAAATTGTGTGCTTATATTTTCGTATTTTTTTGGGAGCCGATTGGTTTTTGAAATTTATCTATAGTTGGAGAATGTTTTTTAAAGAATTAAATGCCAATAACGTTTTTTTTAGTATGAAATTCAATTACTTTTAAATATGGAGAGGAAATATTTTTGAAATCAAGTATCAGTTGAAATTGAATTTGAACGTCATAAATTGGCCTGTCGCTTCAAAGTTTACATGTATGTTTATTGAGCTTCAAAATTTTCCAGTCAAAAGTTCCCTTTGGAAAATTGAGTGGAAGTGAACATTTTTGATTGCTCAAGGTTTAAATATAATTTTGAATTCAGTAATGAATATAATTGTATTTCTCAATTTTGATTTATATTTGTTATTGAAGTGAAAAAGACAAATATTAAATTTTAGAAAATCTATATGGATGAAATTATATTATTGTCTATTCATAGCTAGAAATTATTTTTGTCTTTATACCTTGGTCGAAAGTACGTACTTTCCTCTTTGATTTCGCAGCACAAAGTCGAACATTTGTGCTTTAGTTGATTTTTATTGGTATATAAAATGAGACAAAAAATTAACAAGAAAACTTTATATTCTATTAATTTATTATCCACAAGTTCTGAAAATTAAAATATACAAAATCTATAATTATTTTCAAAAATTACTTATTTTAGTAAACATTAAACATTTAAATTAAATATTTAAGAATTTTATAAATTAATTTTTGTAGAAATTTACTACTGATAATTTAGTCTAAAGATTTTTAAATTAAAGAAACTTATGTCTGACGTAATTGGATTTTTACTACTGACAATCAGTTTTCATATTTTAAAAATTGAAGTTAATTGTGTCTGACTGTATTTAAATCGTACTACTAAAAATTTATACTAAAAATGTAAGAATAAAAGTTAGAATTATTAAGTTAATTAATTAAGTTTTACTATTAAAACTTTATCCTAAAATTACTTAAAATCAAATAAACATCGTCTCACTATAAATAATTTTTACTACTGATAATAAATGTTCAAACCATAAGAATTCGACTAAAGTGTGTTTACCATTAATTGACTTTGACTACTGAAATTTTATTTTAAAATAATAATAATTCAAAAAGTTTACATCTGACCATTTATGGCGTTTGACTACTAAAAAATTAATTTTAAAATAAAATGAATTCTTATGACATATGTCTAATTTCAATTAATATTTTTTGATGACTTAGATTCTTGATAACGATAATTGCTAAACTATAATTAACTTAAAGTACTAAACATGTACCTTTAAATTATTAAAATTCAATAAATTGAAGCAGACTATAAATGATTTTTACTATACTCAAAAACTGTTCTGTAATAACAAGTTCTCTGTGTGTTAGACTACTTATAATTTATTCTGGAGTAACAAGATTTGAAGAAATTTTTGTCTGAGTGTAATATACTATTTATATTAATTTATTCTATAACTTCAAGAATTCAAGAAATTTGTATTTAACCGCTATTATCTTTAACTTCTGATAATAATCACAGTTAATATTAGAAGAATTCTATTAAATCGTATTAGAATTAAATTGACTTTAATTAATGATAACATATTGTAAATTTCAAAAAAATCTTTTGTCTGACCGTAATGGCTTCTTACTACTGATATTTTACCTTAAGTTTAAAGCATTTTTAATAATTTATTTCTAACTTGATGTAACATTATTAATGACATTTTATTCTACAATTCCAAGAATTCCAGAAAGTTGGTTTTAACTATGATTTACTTTACAATAACTGATTGTAATTATTTAAATTAGTGTCAGAATTCGTAAAATTTTCAAAGAAAACAAAAAGTATTTTTTTATAATCAAAATGATGAAAAAACATTTCTATTTGGTCTTAAGAATGTGTCCACTAAAGAACAGAAAAAAATATAATTTTTTATAAAAGTTATTGCAAAATTAATTTTTTTGCAACTTTTTAAACAAAATGTTATTTCTCCTAAATGAATGAACCGATTTTAGTGAACCAAGCGGGAATATAAAGGGAATAAAAAATACTTTCGTTCAGAATTAGAAAATTGTTAAAAAGTTTATATTTTAATAACTATTTAATACATTTTTAATAAACAATTAATTTTTTTTAATGTTCTGCGCATTTAAAAATTGTTTTTAAAAATCTACATTCACTTAAAACTATAAGAAATCATAATCCGTTGAGAAAATTTATGAGCCACAATTATTTTAAAAGTTATAATGGAAATTATATTGGCGCGGTGTAGTGCATCAACACTGAACTTAGTTTTTGATCATTTTTATGGTTATATAAGTGAATAAAAATGTTAATTCGACAGTGTTTTGTTCATTTTGTAGTTAAAAATAATGTGTTAATTCTGAATTTTGTTTAAAAAGTTTCAAAAAAATTAATTTTGCACTAACTTTTATAAAAAATTATATTTTTTTCTGTTCTTTGGTGGACACATTCTTAAGACCAAATAGAAATGATTTTTCATCATTTTGATTAAAAAAAAATACTTTTTGTTTTCTGTGAAAATTTCATGAATTCTGACCCATTATTGATTTTAATTACTTTACTAAAACCACTATTTTAGTTTCGTTGAACTAAAATGCGAAGTAAGTAGTAAAAAAAATTCCTTGAATTTGAAAAGAAGTTTTAAGCAAAATGTAATGGTAAAGCATTCTTTTTACCCACTTTGTCAAATATGGAAAACATAATAATATGAATGTCTTGATGTAACTTTGGTAGTCGAAGAGAAATTGGTTTGGAAAAAGAGGGTAAAGAAGGAAAAAAAGAATGTTTCGCCAGTAACGAATTTCGGTATCCAATATTCGAGGCGTCTATAGTAGTTGCATGTAAACAAGAGGACAGGCTAGAACTGTTTCCGTTCAATCTAAAACGAGCGATCCGTGGAAGGAGGGCGAGAGAGGGTGGAGGAGGGGGGGGGAGATGAAGGGTGAGCGCAGGGAATATAGAAAACAGGAAGGTTTGAAACGAGATCGAAAAAGATTCGAGAGAGAGTTAAAGCTGACGCTTTTCCTAGGTGCGAGGTGTGTACATATATACATACATACATACAAAGTTAGAAGAATGGCGGATGAGAAAAAGTCTATATATACATAGGTGGCCAGTCATAAACGACGTGAATCGGAAGAAAAACTGCTAAACGAAAATGCCCCGCCCGGAAGGATCGGACCGTGCGATCTAATGGGGAAAATAATGGATTTTCGGCAATAAAGATCTTTCGTCTAGATCGGACCGTCTAGCGTCTATCCGGTTACCGTATCCCGCCATCATTTCGTTCTTCCTGTCGTCGTTGATCCGCTTCACGATGAATACCTTTTGAGAGAGGGTCAAATGCAACGACCTTCGATCTCAGGGCCCTTTTGCATCACTTCCGAGTGATTATTATTATTCGAGTTTCCTTCAGCTAATTGATTTTTCAACGGAATTTTATGCAGTCCTCGTACTCGTTATACTTTGTAGTTTATTGTCGATGGACACGCTATAGGTAGTTAAAAAGAAACACTTCTCTTGTTAGATTATTATTTTTTTATCGTTATTTTTCAAGTCGTTTCGAGTTGCTTTCATAAATGGAGGAAGATTGAATATTTCCAGTTGATGCGTAGGTACACGAAACTGTTAGAATAGGGATTATCAATGTTGACTAGATGGACGCTGAAAGTAAATCATTTGATTTGAAAAAGTCTTTAGATTACAGGAATCAATTATCTAAATATAGGAGTCAAGTAAATTGGGTCTGACTTAAATAGTCGTCTATTACTTACAATCAGTCTTCAGATTTTAGAAATTACATTAAATTGTGTCTGACTGCAGTTAAATTTTACTACTGAAAAATCTTAGAATTACAAGGATTCAAATAAACAGTGTCTGTCTCTATCTTATTTTTACAATTAAAAATCAGTTTTTGAATGATAGGAAATCAAATAAATTGTGTCCAACTTGAATAAACTTTGACTACTGAATATTTTAAACAAAAATAATTCCAGAAATTTCATGTCTGACCATAAATGACGTTTACTACTACTAACAATTTCTCTTACAATAAAATAAATTCCAAAAAATGGATTTAATACCAACAAAAATTAGGACTTGGTTGACTTTTTTTAAAATACAATTAGAAATTTTTAATAAGAACATTGTAAATTTTTGGGTCTTTTTTGTTTAATTCATAAACTATAAAATTATCGCGAATTAAAAAATTTTTTTTTTATAATAATCATTTTGAGGACGTTACAAATGATTGCAAAAATTCAATTTTTTTAAATTTTACCATATAACATTTTTGGCAAAATTTAAATTCTGTTTAACAATTTATTTACGTTCCCATCAAAATTTAAAATATTTTTATAAATAATAAAATTCTTTTCTAATATTCAATTATTTTACAAAATTTTAATCAAATTCTTGGCAAAATTTCAATTATTTTCAAAAAGTTTTTTAAATTCTATATTTTTCAATATCTTCAATAAAATTCTTCAATAAAATTGTCCAAAAGAATTCCATTATTTAAAAACAATTTAAATAAGATTAGGTATAAACAAACATTTAATTATTTTCACAAATAATAAAAATTTCACA
Source organism: Leptopilina myrica (nomen nudum) (assembly GCA_032872475.1). NCBI lineage: Eukaryota > Metazoa > Arthropoda > Insecta > Hymenoptera > Figitidae > Leptopilina > Leptopilina myrica (nomen nudum). Next base: position 25,141,080 of record CM065458.1, on the reverse strand, counting down.
GGAATTGAAATAGTTACAAATTTTGTATAAATTTCTTCGCAAAAATTCAATTATTTTCCTGAGTAATTTAAACTTTTCGCAGAATTTTAATCATTTTTAATAAAAATGAATTCAATTATTTAAAAATTGTTAATAAAATTATTTATAAAATTTAAATTTTAAGGCACATTTAATTATTAAAAAAATAATTTACCTTTGTTTTTAAATAATTGAATTCTCGTAGAATTTTATAATATAAATTTATTTGGAAATGAATTTTAGTTTACATTTTAGAGAATAATAGAAAATAAAAATAATTTTTAATAAGTTACATACACTGAGTTACATATACAAATAATGTTAGACGATTTTGTTTAATTAAAATTAGTTTGCAAGTTTAATCTCAATATGTAGAAAATATATACTGCATTGATTTAAAAGTATTATTTGTTTGAATAATTATATTTAATTGAAACATATTTTCTCTAACGGTTTAAACAAAAATTATGTTTAAAAATTTCATAATTCTAATTAACTTTAACGGAATGTAATTCAGTAAACTAAGACTTGAAATGACTTTAACTACAAAAAATTTATTCTGAAATTCAAAAAATTCAAATTAACAATATCTGATTGAAAATGGTTTACACTACTGATAATCTGTTTTTAAATATCATGAATTCAACTGAATTGTGTCTACACTGAGAAAACATTATACTCGTTTCAAGTAAACAAATAATTTTAAGTGATTTTGTTTCATTGAAATTAGTTTGTAAGCTTAATTCTAATATATAGAAAATATTTACAGCTTTGATTCCAAAATAATTTTTGTTTGAATAATTATTTTTAATTCAAACATATTTTCTGTTTTGGTTTAAACAAAAAATACGTTTAAAAATTTTATGTTTGATTCAAACTTTAAAGTTGATAATAAATAATTTAAAATCAACTGTAAATTATGTTTAAATTAAATGTATTATTTTTATAGATGAACCAAAAAATATGTTTCAATTAAACTTAAATTTGTTTAACTGTATAGCAAAGATATATTAAGTTTGATTTAAGCAAAATATGTTTGAATCAAATAAATCGTTTTCTCAGTGTAACTTAAATAGACTTTGACTACTGATAGTTTACTTTAAAACAATAAAAATTCGAAAAACGTATGTCTGACTATATTTTAAAAATATATATTTGATTTCAAGTAACTTTTGTTACTAAATTTAATTACTGAAAATTTCTTTTTACAAACAAAATTTTAAGAAATTTATATGCTTTATAGTAATTGACGTTTACTACTGCGATAATATCTCCTAAACAAATAATTCCAATAAAATATCTTACTTGAAATTGCTTAAAACTACAAATAATTTATCCTATATTTTTAAGAATTCAAGTGAATACCTACTGATAATTTCATCTAAAAATAGAAGAATCTAATGAGATATGTCTGATTTCAATTGACTTATACTACTGAAAAATTATTCTAAATTAACATGAATTCAACAGCCTGCTTTTCACTGCCTTTGACTACTGAGGATAATTTCTAAATTTAAAAGAATTCTAGAATATTATGCTAGATTAGAAAATATAGAATAATTGATAATTACTACTGTTAATCTGACTTATGCTTACAAAAGTTTAAGTCAATTTTGCTTTACTCATTGTCAGTCACTTTGAGAACAGATAATTTGTCCTAAAATAACAAAAGAGTTTCTACATTAAAAAAAAATTTATTTGATTCAAACAACCGATTATTTATTGACTATTATCAAATAAATATTTACTTGAATCAAATAATTTTTACTTGAATCAATTAAATAGTATTTGCTTCAAATACTGAAATATTTGATTCAAGTAAATATTTATTTGATAATAGTCAAATAATCGGTTATTTAAATCAAATAAATTTTTTTTTCATTGTATATTCATTTTGTTATTGCTACAAACATTTTATTTTCTATATTATCTAATTTTAATAACTACCCTTGTGAAAATATTCTTAAACTCATTAAACTAAACCTGAAGTGCAGTAACTGAAATTCCCATCCAATTTTGCATTATAAACATTATAAACACAATCAAGGAAAATATCAAGATTAATTTATTTCCCAATAGATATTTTCATTAAATATTTTCTACTTGCAGTAATTTTCAAAAGCACTTGTTGTATTGAATTTAACAGAATCGTTATAACCGCAGGACTCCATTAAACTGAAATAATTAATCGCAAAAGTGATTTAAAAGCATCAAATGGATTTTTCTGTATATTTTTTTTTTGTTTTTTTTTATCAATAAACATTGTATTAATCCCGGTTGGATTAAATATTATTGAGTGTATTATCGAATTGATAAAATGTGTATAAATAATGAACAAATCGAAAGAGTAATTGAAAGATCAGTATTTTTTTTTATTGTTTCGCGACGCACATATATACATATATTTGTAAGTAAAACGAAATGAGAATATTGGTAGAGAAGGAGGGGGAGTGCATTTTCGAAATGCAAACTAATTTTCATTTGTGAGATTAATGATCGTTACTAACAAATGGCGCCGAATATCTCATATATTTTGGATAATGTGCAATGCTCGTAAATAATAACAGAGTTTCACGAGTCCTCATGGTTAAAATATGAAGGCCGTTGAAAGGTCGCTAAATAGAATTCATTTAATATTTCCGACCTCTACGCTCTAGGCTTTCGATAAAAGCCCTTTTACTACCTGGATGTGTGTGTATATATATAGTTTTTTTTGCGGAGACCTTATTTCATCCGGGCGCAATATTCGAGTCATTCTTTTATTCAGGTTTATTGTTTCCGTTATCTTTTTTCCGGGCAACTTTATATTGATAAAAAAAAGTAATTCTCTCAACCAAGTAGTAAAATTCTCGTATTTTATTAATTTTAAAAATCAAGTTTGTTTTAAATATCCACTATTGGGGTAATAACATTAGGGTTTAATTTTCCGAGATTTTTTTTTACTATTATAAAAATGATATAAAAAGTTTTTTTTAGAAGCAGTTCAAGTATTACGGAAGCTATTTTAAGTTTTTTATCATTCCCCCTTATATTATTTTTACACTTTTGCCTCTGAAAAAAATACGTCAGATTATCTTTTGACCCCATTCGCTCTGGTTTATTTGAATTAAGCAGCAAAGGGCAGTTACAGTGAGGCAGAATTTTCTTAAAGCTTTTTGTGATGGATGTCAAATAGTATTCTTTTTTGTATTGTGAGTGAATTTTATCAGGAATTTTTATGTTAGTTAACAGTTAACAGGAATTACAATTAGATTATCAGTAGTAAAAGTCATTTGTAGCCAGACATAATATTGCAAGGTTATTACAAGTTTAAAATAAGTTATCAGTAGAAAAAGATTATTTAAGTCAGACACACTACAAGAGTTCAAGATAAACATATCTGAGCTGATTGGTTTTTCCTATTAAAAAATTACCATAAAATCAAATTTTTCTTCAGTAGTGCAACAATTTTTTAGTCAGCCATTTTTAGTAACAGTTTTATTTCACAATTTTTATTCGCTTCTAGAAGGAATTTAATAACTTCTCTAAAACTCATTAAAATCGCTGCAGTCCCTACTTATCAATAGCCAGCGAAATTCATCAGGAATTTACCCATTTTAAGGATTGGAATTGCTAATAAAAAACAAGATTTAAAAGAGAAGTATTTTACTCACACCCTTGTCGAAAGAAAGAAAGGTGAAAATGAAAGTTCCGTTTCAACGGTATCGCATGAAACGTCTTATATAAGTACGCAGAGTCTCGTCTCCGCGGCAAGAGGAGAACCGACAGAGTAGGAAAAATGTGAAAGTTGGGCTCGAGTGGCAGCATGCAATTTCAGATTCTCTGAGGATTTGCGAGAGCGTGGAAGTTTCGCGTGCAAAGGGTGCCAAAGTTATCTTCCTTTTTTGTAATGCCACTAATAAAAACAGCACGCGTCCTTCTTTCAGCATTGTGTAGACTATTCTCCTTTCATATTCAAAAGTGTCGCAGGCTCTATTTAGAAGAAAAAATGCTAACTATTGCATTCAAAAATTTATGTTCGCTAAAATTTTTAAAAGAAAATTTATACTAGGGTAAATGTGCCATCTACTGCGATATTCAAATTTAGCAGCCTTTGAAATAATAAACTTGGGAATTATAATGCAAGATGTAAAATTAAAGCTAATTAAATCGAAAGCTCTTGTCATGTAGATAATAAAACATTAATAAAAACTTTATAGAAATTGATCATTTAAACAAAATAAATCAATAAACAAATTATATCAAATGCGTGTATTACTACTGTGAGCGAATTACTGCGATAAAAATACGTGTATTTAGAGGTTATGTTGCTCCCAGTAATTGGAGCATATGCATTTCAATGGAAATGTCCCAATTACTACGATAAGCAATTGTAGTTCTCAAAGAATTAAATTATTAATACTTTAAATGTGTTTCTTTACGCACAATGGTATTGAGTAAGGTCGAAAATAATTTTTTCTGACATCTTCAAATATTATATTATTCTATAATAGTAAAATAATTGTATTATACAAAAATCCCAGTAATTGGAGCAATCCCAGTAATAGGTGCATTTACCCTACTGTAAATATACGTTTCAAACAATTTATTTGATTCAATTAACAGATTACTTGAATTCTTGTAGCTTTAGGAAAGTTTGTCAGTAGCAAAATTCAGTACACAGTAAATCGTGAGGAGTTAAAAAGTGTTGCATATTAAATTAACACTAAAAAAAATTTAAATAATTAATTTTTGTGTTATTTTTCACAATGAATAAAATTTTAGTTTATTACATTTTTTTAAACTATATAACATGAAGACATGTAAATAAATACAATGAAAGAAAATATAAAGATTTCTTTATATTTTATCATATTTAAAGATCACCAAGCAATAAAATCATTATTTTATATTATAAGAATATTATACTTTTTCAACGTTATTTTCATTATTTCAATTCAATCATTATTTTCAAAAGTTTTTAACTACAATTTTACTTTATATCCATTATTTTTAATAATAATTAATTAATCAATTTCACGAAATTCAATTCTCATAAAGAATTTTAGTAACAAAGTTTTTAATAATTCAATTCTTTTGTCGAATGTTATTAAAACTTGCATGAACATAATTACTTTTTTCAAGGAATTCAATTATAATTGCATGAAAAATAATTGAAACGCTGCGATAAGTTTTATAAGAATTTTCAAATTAATTCGTTTACAATTCTTTTTTAAAAAGTTTCAATTATTCGGAAATTCTGCAATTAAATATATATTTAAAAATAAAAATTTGAAATAATTGGAATAAAAAATGTTATCAACAAATTTTTTAAACGATTAAATTCTTTGGACGAATTTAATAAGTTTTTTAAGAATAATTACATTTTTCGAGGCATTTGATTAAAATTGTATTAAAAATAATTGAAAGTCTGCAATAAGTTTTATTATTTATGAAAATAATTGAATTCTTAAAAAAATTTTATTATTTATAAAAATAATTGAATCCCTATAAAAATGTTATTATTTATGAATATAATTTAATTATTGCAAAGAAATTTTTTTAAAAAATTGTAAATATTTGAATTTCTGTAAAAAAATTTATTATTTATGAAAATAATTGAATGTTTGCATAGAATTATATTTAAATTTTTTTTAATAATGGAATTTTTCGGAAAATTTTATTGAAATAAATATTGAAAATTATAGACTTTTTAAAAACTTTTGAAAATAATTCAAATTTGGACACGAATTTGATTTAAATTTTGTAAAAGAATCGAATATCAGAGAAAAATTTTATAATTTATAAGGAGAATTCAAATTTTGACGAGAATTTTTTAAAATTTTTGACTTGGTTGTAAGTTTTTTCTATTAAGGTAAGTCCGGGGGAGATGGCCATTCGGGAGAGATGGCTAGTTCAAATATTTTACAGAATTTCTAAAGAAATTTCACTTATTATGGGGTATTCTTCAACCTTTCTGTGATTGATATTAAATCTAAACAATAAATTGATGAAAAATAATGAACCTGTAAGTGTAATCCTTGTTTATTTTTTTTGCATGGGTCTAAAATAAGTTGAAAATTTCGGATTTCTTGTCACCATATTATTATTTTTTAATATAATTTTTAATTTTAAATTCTAATGCGTAGTGCATAACCAACGCTTCGATGTAAATAAAAAATGAAATGGAAAATTATTTTATTTATTTAATATTTTTATGTTTACTTTTATCATTAATTATTGGGTAAGATGGCCACTGATGACTTTTATTAAAAATTTTTGATGTCAATGTTATATACTTAAGAAATATTAATGGAAAACAAATTAAAAATGTCTGAGAATAAAATAATTGATCCAATTGACACCAGAGATGAGATTTATTTGTAGGTTGACGCAAAAGTTACAATCAAACAACGTTAATTGAAGATTGGATTAAGTGCAATATTTGAAATTTTTGGGCACATAAGGACTGTACTGAATGTCCTAAAAAATGTTCAAAATACGACCAGAAAAGGAGGAAAGTAATGTGGACGATTAGAAATTAAATTTAAGTTAAAATTAAAAAATTATAGATAGTGGCCATCTCATCCGGACATTCCGGGAGAGATGGCCAAATGCATTTTTTCGAAAATGTAAATTTTAAGATTGTAGCTATGAAAATATTTTATTTTATGTTTCGTTATTTTAAAGTTAAGTGTTCAATATTTAATTACCAATAAAAGTTTAGACAAAAAACGCTTTTTCATAATTTTTACAGTACTTTAAAAAAAACTATGGTCATCTACCTCGGACTTACCCTAGAAAACCAAAATTTTTTTTTTCTAAATCACTTTCTTTTTTTTAATTTAAAATGAAACACAATGAAAGATAAATAACGATATGGGTAGAAAATGATTAAAACAATATATTATTATAAAGATAAATTGGTTTTTTAAATAATTTTTCTTAAAAATAAAATTAAATCCTCAAAATAAATTATTGGTAGTAACAATCAATTATGGTAAAAAAAATGTTCATTCGACTCTTATAATTTGAAAAGTCAATTGTAGTCAGACACAATTTTTATACGATTATTGAATGTTTAAAATAAATTATCAGTAGTAAAAATCAATTGCAGTCAGACACATTAAATCTTCTTACAACTGTTTGTTATTATTATAAAATGTTGAAAAAAATATTATACTGCTTTATACTTGATACACTGAAAAAAAAATTTATTTAATTCAAATAACCGATTATTTGACTATTATCAAATAAATATTTACTTAAATCAAATAAATTGTCATTGTAAATAAAAATTATTTGATTGAAGTAAATATTTATTTGATAATAGTCAAATAATCGGTTATTTGAATCAAATAAATTTTTTTTTCAGTGTATTGTTATACAGATATTTACAGTTATTATTTACACAAAAAAACAAAGCGGTGCAGATGATTTAAAAAAAATCTATTACCTGTCAATATCTATAACAATATTAAGTTAAAAATAGTGAAATAACTTTTTTAACAATTTATAATAATAATAAAAAGCTGTAAAAAGATTTGATGTTATTATATTCTATTTTATAATAAAAAAAGCCCGAAATATGCTTTCAGAGCAGAATGGTACTCCAGACTACCCCCTTAAAATAAATTATCATTAGGAAACATAAATTGTAGTCAGGCACTTTACTTAAATTTTCACAATTTACAGATAGATTGCCGACTGTTTTTCATAAATATTATTTTCCTGATGAAAACAGACATTGTTATGAATATGAAACTATAATCATTGATGTAAGCCTTTTGGGTAACAAAAACAGGCACGAATTTCGATTTGGAACTTCAGAAAGACAAACTTTCTATAACAAGTAGAATTGTTGTACCTATATTGTAAACCACGAGGAAGCAATTTCCCCTAGGATAACTTGTTATCACAACGTAAATATAACCCTTCTTGATCCTCTCGAGTCTCGCTTCCAGAATCTAATTCATCTTCTTTTACGACCCACATCTAATGTTAATATTTTCCAAGAAAGTAAAATTTGTTAATTATTACGAACAATAAATCGGTATCAAATTTTCTCTATAACAAAATAAACTATGTAATGTAAAGAAGGTGAGAATAGTAAAATGTGAGTTATGTAAATTTGAGAAAAGTCACGTTTGAGTAAACTGTATATATTTAAGTAAGAGTGAAGTGTAAGTGAACTTAAAAGGTGAATAAAATAAGAAAAGTTGATTGTAAATGAGGATAAAATTTTTTATCCTCCTTTTTTTTAGTAGAAGTCATAAAAAAAAGAAGTGGCTTTTTTGTGTAGATTTATGTTTTAAAAAGAAAAAAAAGAGAGAAGAAAGCTAATCAGAAAGTGGAATCAGAACTTAAGCGATTTTGTACAAGTTGATACACTTTCGGTCATTCGAAAAAGTTGAAGGAAAAGCAAAAGGGGAGAGTTTAGACGTCATGCAATTTAATTACATTTACTTGATGTCGACGCGTCACGAACAAGTCTTGCGAATAATGAGGCAAGGAACAGTTAAAAAGAAAGTGAACAGCAAGAACATTCCACCGCCCTCATTCCGCATTGCGGCCTCTCTTGAAACCGGGTAGATGATCGCTGAGGAAAGCGCTGTGGCATTTTGCGACGTAACGAGGGGAATTAACCTCAGAGTTTAACACGATACAACCGTGGACTTTCGTGGTGGCGCACATCAGGACAACCAACTTTACTTTACTCCCCTCTCTTTCTCTTTTCGACAGTTTGCCTTTCTCTTCCTCCCTCTGTCACTATCTCTCTATCTCTGTCTCTCTATTCCTCCTTTCTCTTTTCATCTTTAAACTAAGAAACAGTGCTTCATTTTCTCTTTGTTGCTCGTTAGCTGGAATTATTCTTCCCCATAACTTCGCAGTAAATGGCGCCAAGGCGATCGTGCATGGAGAGAAATTCTCACCCGAGAAAATGATTAATGCACCGAGATTAAATTCTGTTTCTGTTGTCTAAAAGTTTTCAAGATGTCGAGACTGAGAGAAAATCTCGCGTGGCTGCTTTTAAATGATTTTATTTTTCGGAAAAAAGGGAAAATTTGGAATTCCTACTCGTCACTGTTGCACTAGTCTCTTAATTTTAAATCTGTAACATTCTACTAACAATTAGCGAAATTTCACTGATTTAAAGTGACTATTCTCAGGAACTATTGGAATAATAGCTAAATTTGGCTTCAAATTAGTTGAAAATTATTCAATTAGCAATCAGACAAAATTATAAAGTTTGATCAAAACATAATTGTTCATCTACTGATTATCGGTTGTAGTTATTTTTTATTTTCTGTGAATTAAATAATTTTTGATGACCCGGATATTAAATGGAATTGTTCTAGTAGTACCTCACAGATCAAAAAACAATTTTTTATCAACAATTGTTATTAAAAAAATGATAAAGTTTGATAAAAAAATAATTGTAGCGTTTTGTGCAGAAACAGCATAAGTCCATTTTTTCGCAAATCACTTTTTCATTGACAATTTATCTTTAAATAAAGCTTTACAATCTGATAAAATATTAAATAAGTTACTAAACTCTAAATCTTTTAAAAAAATAATTAAATTATCATTTCGTGCAAAAACTTGTAATATTTTTTATTTAATTTAATTTTCTTGTTATATTCTTGACGTGTAATAGTAATTTATATTAGTTTGTATTATAAATAAAATTCACTTAAAGAAAGCAAAAACTGATAATGGTGACTGAATTAATTTAAAATTACAAAATATTGAAAATTGGTTAAATTTATTCTTAAAACAATTTTATTATTTATAAAATGTTACTAAAAATTATACAAATTCAATATTTTAAATAAATATTTTTATTATTAAATATTTAATAAAACTTTGATATTTGACTCGATTCAATAAATTTTCTGTGTTTTTCATTTCATCTTGTGCAGAAACAGCATAAGTCTAAATGTTAATTTATTTTTTTATTTCTTATATTAAGTAGATAAAAAAATAATCACATTGAATTTTTTAACTTATAGATTACTAAAATATAATGCAATAAGCAGAATTAGAAAAAATCTTAATATTTACAAGTAAAACAGTTTTTATTGATTCCTGAACAATTTCGATTTACGGACTGCACAAAACGCTTCAATTGTTTATCTTGTACTAAGGCTGAGGTAACTTTTTATTAGTTGTGATTTAAATTGATTTTGCAGACCTAGATATTAATTGGTATCGTTCTGGCAATAGATTAGAAACAGTAAATTTTTTTGCAAATACAAAAACATTTCATGAAAATTTGATTGTTGATATATATTTTTAAGAAAAATTTAATATAAATTTCAAAAATATTTTTATCTTATTCTTTAAAAAATCTCTACGGATGGAAAAATTTTTGGTTCTTAATTTTATCTAAATTTTTGGTATTTGGGTGATTCTTCACTCAATGGGCACTTTGCTTCCCCACTGTTCTCTATTTAATAACTTTAATAATTATTTTCTAATCTGCTTTCAACTTTTTTTATAATTAATATTCAGCATGTTTTTTATTAACATTTTAATCGAAAATTTTTTTTATTTTAAACGAAATTTATGACTCAATTGGAAATGACCGAAAAGTGCACTTTTCTCGATTCTCCACGCAGAAATCCTCAAGTTTAATATGGTTCGTTTCACACAAAGTCTATTTTAATCTTGTTTATATTTCTTCCATTCGAAATTTTATCTCAAATAGTATGTTTTCTTGTGTTGTTTTCCAATTTTCATTCATAAATTAGTGTAAAAAATATTTTTTTAACACTTTCCCCACAATTTTTTATTTGGAACTGAAGTTTACATTTTCATGTGTTTTCTGTTTTTTGTATTGACATTTTTAGTTCGGTTTTGCTTCCAATTTGTATCATTAAGTTAAAAAGTTGTATTTATGTTAAATTTGTATAAAGAAATAGCATTTTTAGATTTAAGACTATAAAAATGACTAGTATTTTCGGGCGTATTTTAATGATGTGTAAACTCCAGTTTCACGAAAAACACTGAATTCTTAACTAGTAAAAAAAATAAAAATAATAGTGATTTACAGTAAACAAATCTCTTTAATATTCTGTAAATATTGTTTGATTTTATTCATTTTTATGGCTTTAATGTATTTTTTCTTTGATTTGTAAACTCCGGTGCCTAATTTCGATTCGCGTAATGGAAATATTTTGTTTTTTATGGAAAAATGTTATTAACCTCCAACATATCAATAACAGGTGTGAGTAAAAATAAGTTCTTATTTATTTATTCAAGAAGATAAAAATAATAAAACTAATACTGGAAAATTTTTTTTCATCCAAACATATTTATTTTATTCAAACTTAGGCGTCAGTTTTGAAAATTATGTGCTACTTTTCAATGTAAGTGTTTATGTTTCATTGAAAATTTCTTTTTTTATCACACATCTTTAAAAATTGTTTTGTGTTAAAATGTTTTGTAATATTACTTAATTCCCATTTAAATAATCCTACTTAGACAACAAAGGAAAAAATTCTTTCTATTTTGAAGATTAATTTATCTTTTGAGAATAAAATCACTGAAATGCGGTCAAATTTTGCAGATTTAGTTCTAGTAAATAAATTTACTACCCAAAATTTATCGACTTATATAGTGACTTTTTTCCCTATAACAGATTTTAGCAGCTCACATAAGAACCCCACAGGTAAATTCATGGACGAAACCCTTTTAGCCAACTTCAACCCTATTAAATTTCTCTATTTCTCTTTCTCTCTCTATCTAATCTTTTCTTCAACGAAAGCACGAACAACAACGCAGTTAAATGGCGCCAAAACCAAAGACAAATGTTTTAAGCAAAACTGCAAATAGGAATCGTAAACCGAAATAGCGCGATTTGAAATCGAGACTTGTATTATTTGGTGACCACCGAGGATGTTGCAAAGAGCATTGCCGTCTGTCAGAGATTAGCGTGACGATCCATTAAGGGGTAAAATGGCGAGGAGAGAGGGTGATTTACACCGCGGTCTCGAAAACGATCGAGTCGCGTGAAGCTCAACGAGCCCAAAATGATACCTAAAGTTGTCTATAAACGTATATGCTCCAGTGCTTCTAAACTCACTATTCGCAACCGGAAATGTGGTCACTGCAGTGATGACCGCGTCCTAGTAAAGTTCGTCCAGTGCGCCCGTAGAGCACAACTTCATACATATACAAGCATAATCAGCCAAAATGAAGTATGTGCGCAGTGGGGCATATTGCACTGGGCCAGAATCGTACAGCCGGCCTTGATTATATATATCTATATCTATATATATATACTCCGCCACACACGCTTTTCTCTGGTGAATATATCCAGAGAGGTTGGTTTGGAGGACAAGGCAACTGGGGTTGTCCACGTCCCCAGGGCGCGATGTGTCGTGCCTAATTACAACGTCCAGCGCTTTCCTCTATATTCAAATACAAATAGCAACGCTAATGTGTTTTCCCCCCTCTCCCTCTCCCTCTCCTGTGTTTTGAAAAAGGCAGACGTCCAGCGATTATCTCCCTTTGCCCTCATATCTCTCTCTCTCTCTCTCTCTCTCTTTTGCGCTTTTGTCATAAAGCAATCTCTCTTTCTCTCACTCTCCCCCTGCATTTACATGTCACTTCTCCGCGACCGCTATATATTGTCATAATGTGTAGGAATGAATCCATCTCTGTCAATATCTATCGATAATATTACTGTATCCACGCATCACATCAATGGAACATCGACAAACGATATCGACTGTCAACACACCACGAGGAATATGATGATAATTATGTGGACATGTTGTGGAATTGAGTAATGCTGAACCCATTGATCAATTTACATCAGTTGCATTGTTAAGGATGAGGAGAGATTGAATTTTAGATGAGATCTAATATGTAAATGAGCATTATTTCTCGCTATTATTTTGTGCGAGCATATTGTGGTGGGAAAAAAGTTATTTTTATTCAAATAGAAGATTAGTTGTGAATTCTTCAGATAAATGGTTTCTTAGATCAAATTATATCTGATTAATTTCATAAATCAAATAATTAAAAGAAGTGAATTGTATTTGATGCGTAATTTAAGCATTTGAAGCGAATGCTATTTAATTGACCTAATTAGAAATTATTCGATAGGAATATGTAAATATTAATTTCACGGTAGACATGTATTATGTTATTAGATTTAAATAAACATTTTTCAGCATTGCTTGAAGACATTACATCCATAAAATTAAGACTTGCAATTACAAAAATTTAGGTAAATTGTGTCTGACTGCAGTTGACTTTTACTACTTACTGTTTGTAAGTAGTAAAAGTCAGTCTTTGTGTTATGAAAATAGATCTTAAATCGTGTCTGACTGCAATTGAACTTTGCTGCTTATAATTCAATTTGATCTTACGCGAAACCTGAAAAATACGTTGGTAAAGTTCACAACATTTGTAGTCAACGATTTGTGAAGAAAAATAATTTTTTAATCAAATTTTTATAAATTTTTGTACAGAAAATAGAATGTATAACTTTTTGAATAACGATTTACAAAAAAATATAAATGTGACCAAAAATTTGTATTCTTCTTGTTAGGAAAATAATTTTTTTTTCAATCGTTGATCATAATTGTTGCGTACTTCACGGAGATAGAAAAATTTCGTCTGACTACAATCGATGTTTACTGCTGGCAAATTGGTCGCTTTACACTAAGAGAACGATTTATTTGATTCAAAAATATTTTATTTAAGTTTAATTGAAACATATGTTTTGGTTCATTTAAAAAAATGATATATTTAATATAAACATAAGATGCAGTTGATTTTAAATTATTTATAATTAACTTTTAAGTTTGGACCAAAGATAAAATTTTTAAACATATTTTTGTTCAATTCAAAACAGAAAATATGGTTGAATTAAATATAATTATTCAAACAAATTATATGTTTTATTTAAAGTGGTAGATATGTTATATATATTGGGATTAAGATTACAAACTAATTTCAATATTAAACAAAATCAGTTAAAATTATTTTTCCATTTAAATTAAGTATAATGTTTTCTCAATGTAATTTACAAGATTGCATTAAATTAAATTTATTTTAAAAATAGAAACATTAGAATAATTTCTGACTTTAAATTACAATAATTACTAAAAATTTTCATTTCATTCACACAGAATTCGACTGTTAGAAATTTAATGATAATTTTGTCGACTACCTTTCTCTTTAAATATTTAATGAATTGAGCTGAAAATTTTGTAAGAAAGTCTCAAGTATAATTTTAGTGTTTTATAATAATAATTTTTTTGATTTTCATAACTTTTGCATTTCATTACCCTTCCGCATCCTAATTATGAATTATTTACAAAAAAACCCCTCCGAAATCGCTTTGTAAAGTTAATATGGATTTAGGTAAATATAACGAAAAATAAATCGTTAGAAATTAAAAAAGAAGTAAACCCTGTTTATATGTTTTTTTTTAATTAAAAAAAATATTAAATATGAAAATTGTTTTAATTCAACAATTTAGCTTCCGGATCAAAAACTCGATTTGACATTTAAAAGGCTGACATTATCTAAAATATTCACATTCAAAAATATAATAAAAAAAAAGATTTGTGCATTTTCATTATCTACAAGGATATATTTTTGAAAATTTTTATATTTTATTTTCTTTTATTTTTTATGCGGGCCTGACTGAAGTGAAAATTCTTTGTCGAAACGCAAATCAAGTTTTTTTTATCAATAAATAAATAAATAAATTATTAAACAATTGACCTTGTATTATTTCAACACATTAGAAATTAAAAAAAAAGAAAATAATTTTTTTTCTTTGAATTTAAAATAACGAAGAGTTCTTTTTAAATTAATTATTTATTGTTTTTTAAGGGGAAAGTACACCTATATTTTCAACTGTTTAAAGAAAATATTTTAAATATTCAGAAAAATTATTTTTAAATTTATACATATCTTTTTTGAGGGTAAAAAACAATTGATCAAAATTTTTTTACACTGAAGGAAAATATATATTAAATTATATACAAGTATTTTGCAATTTAGGGAGAATGTGCAACAAAAAGAAATTTTGTTGTAAAAAATGCTAAACATTAATAAAAATATATGTTAAATTTAGTAAAGTTATATTAAAATTGAATAAAATTTCTTGATATTTGATATAATTATACTAAATTACAAAAAAATGTTTTTTAAAGTTTAGTATTTTTTATATCAAAATTTCGGTTTGTTGCACTTTTTCCCAAACTTGCAAAATACTTTTACAAAATTTAATATACATTTTTATTAGTGTACCAACTTTGATTCGTTTAATTAATTAAATAAAAAATAACATAAAATTGATTTAAATTATTGTTGCATCAAGTTTGTTCGTGACACTTTTTTTAAAGAGAGAGACAACTGCAGGAAATTATTGGAAGAGAAATTATTGTTTAAAATTGTGATTGTAAATATAAATAGAAATATACTGAGGGATAATATGGTTGGGGAGATTTCTCGAGACAATTATTATCAAAGTCCTTGGTTGTAGAGTGGAATGAGGTGTCTTTGGATAAGTTGATTCGCGATCAAAGTTGGCTGGTTGACGGTTATAGCAGGCAAAGAGAGGGAGAGAGTGGAAAGCAGTTGCCGCTAGGGAGGGTTGGAGAAAGGTATTGGGATCTGGCTGGAATAGCTAATGCTAGAATATGTCATAGTTTGGTGGGATGCGGTCAGAATTATACAAGATGTACGCGAGAGTTATGCTCTATGCTTCCCAATCCTCTCCCCCTCTCCACTCTCTCTCTCTCTCTCTTACTTCTCTGTCATCCTTATCAACCTCCTTTCATTCCTATAGTGCTCGGTCTTCTATTTTCTACCGTCTTTCCCCAATTCTCTCTTGATGGACTCTCTTGCTCTCCCTCCTTCTCTCTCTCTCTCTCTCTCTCTCTCTCTTGTTCTTTCTCTTCTCTCTTTCGTTTTCTCTCTCTCACTCGCTTGTACTTTCCCATTCTACCTTTCAGAGAGAACAAGAGTGAACGAAAGAGAGAGAGAGAGAGAGAGAGAGAGAAAGCGAATATAAAGAGAGAGAGAGAGAGAGAGAGAGTTTCTCCCGTAAGCATTTCGCATAACCCACCAATCTCTACTATATACAAC
This sequence comes from Leptopilina myrica (nomen nudum), assembly GCA_032872475.1. NCBI lineage: Eukaryota > Metazoa > Arthropoda > Insecta > Hymenoptera > Figitidae > Leptopilina > Leptopilina myrica (nomen nudum). The sequence goes on along the minus strand of CM065458.1, from coordinate 25,124,964 downwards.
GACATTGCTCGAGTAGTAACACGGAGAGTTACTCGCTTAGTTTAGATCAAGTTTTGATGTCATGCTTCTATTTCACTCTGTAACCCTCTTCTCTTCTTCGTCAAGCCTCCTGTGTACCTTCCCTAAGTCTGATTCCTCGATTTCTCTCGCCTCTCATCAGAGAGGCATGTATGCCTCGACACACACTACAAATGCCAAAGTGCTCGTAATACATCGAAAGTCTCAAACTTGCCAATTCCAAAATCCAAAGTTGCTGTAACAACTCGAATATAGTCAGGGTAATTACGATTCACGAGAATCGTCTACTTAACGAATGTCCGTCAAATTCTCTTTTCAGAACCTTCAAAATCTACTCCCCTTTCACTTACTTTTTCTACATCCCCTCTTTCATTTCACGCCACGAACATTAATTTCCATTCAACTTATTTTAATAAAATCAATTTATTCCTCACCCTTCTATCGTTTTACTATTTTCTCTTTTGTTTATATTTTCAGATAAATATTGTTTATCGTTTTTTGTAATTTCTTGTCATTATAATAAATTAAACACCAAAGTACAAATTTTCCTGAGTTACTAAACTAGGGATTAAAAAAATCGTCTCATCCAGGGAAATCGTTCATTTAAACAAAATACACAGAAAAAAAACTGAACAAAAATAAGTCCAATTTTTTTCGATGTACAATTTATTTTAGTTAAAATAAAGAAGCATATGGGTGATTCTCCACTAACAATAAGTGTTAACTTCTAACTACGGGAACATTTATTTAAAAATGCGAGCTAAACTAACGTGCGTAAAAGCGCGTTCATTAACATTGAAAAATTCAATTATTTAGAAGAATTCCACTCAAAATCACTATTTTTCTAAATATCTTTAGGAAAGTCGGGAAAAAGTCAGAAAATTTTGTCAAAAGTACTGAAACAATATTCAATTTCGAAAAATCATAAGAAAATTCTGAATGTTAAAATCCTCATCATTGAAAAGATTTTATTTATTTCAAACTTTTTCTAATTTTTAACTACAATTGAACTTTACAGATTTTAAAGATAATTTAGGTTTATAAAAAACTTTAATAATTCAAATTCTTATAAAATTTGTTATATTTTTCAATATACATTTCATTCATTATTAAAAAAAATAATGGATTTATGAATGAATTTGCAAAAACTCAATTATGTTCAAAAGTTTTTTAATATTCTCGTCGAAATTTCAATATTTTAAAAAATTGTTAACAAATTTTTTGTCAAAATTCAATTATTTAAAATTTTTTAAATAAAATTCTTGACAAAAATCTAATTATTTTCAAAAAATTTCCGCAATTTCATATGAATTCTATCATTTACAAAATCTAAAAATGCTATTTCTTTATCCAAATTTAACATAAATACAACTTTTTAACTTAATAATATAAATTGGAAGTAAAATCTAACTAAAAATGTCAATACAAAAAACAGAAAACACATGAAAATGTAAACTTCAGTTCCAAATAAAAAATAGTGGGGAAAGTGTTAAAAAAATATTTTTACACTAATTTATTAATGAAAATTGAAAAACAAACACAAGAAAACATACTATTTGAGATAAACTTTCGAATAGAAGAAATAAAAACAATATTAAAATAGACTTTGTGTGAAATAAACCATATTAAACTTCATGATTTCTGCGTAGAGAATCGAGAACTGAGAATTGAGTCTTATTTAAATGAACTTATTTAACTATACTGATTAAAATTGTAAATAAAAACTACTGTAAAATTGTGTCCGAATGTCATTGACTTTTAGCACTGTCGATGTCTTAAAATTATAAAAATTACACGGAAAAAAATATTCACCTGGAACAGCTACAAATTTTGCTAGATTAGTCAAATATTTAGTTCTTTTAGTTAAGACTTTCGCTATTTTAGCAAAACTTATCGCTGTTCCAGATAAAAAAATTTTTTCCGTGTGTAGTAAATTGTGTCTTTCTGAAATTAATTTTTACTACTGTTAATTTAAATGACTTTCTATTGTTTTGAAATCCTATTGTACCTACTTTGAAAAATTAAATCAATACAGAAAAAAAAATTTTTTCCTGAATAATGAAAAAATATACAGTAGGCATAGTGTAAAAAATGTATTAAAAAACAGTAATAATTTAAAATTTAACAATTATTTGATTTAAAACAGTAACAGAAATATAAAAAGAAATAAAAAAAGAAAAAGTGTCAAAAAAATTAAACTTTGGAGAATATTAAAATTAAAATTTGCATATCACAAACTAAAATAGTAATTTATAATTTTTGTTGTTATTAAAACTTTTAATGAATCATTAGCCAAAATTTGAAGAATATTAAAATTAAAAATTCATAGTTGTTTCCGGTTGCATTATATTTCGCGCTACTATTATTAAATTAATTACCTCATAATTATCTGTTTTTAATGTAAATTTTGTTATTAAAATACTGACACTAAAAATAAATTAAGTACTTGTCATTAAAATTTTATTAATTAATCATTTTTATTTTAGAAATCAAGTAATTATAATAATTTCATGTAAAACCGGTATTTTTTATTGCTAGTTATAATATTATAATATTACATTTGAAAATATATTAATATCAATAATTAGCAAATTGATTAAAATTTAATACTGCTTTCTATTTCAACATATTAAATAAATCATTTAGAATAAATATTTTGAAAATTAATATTCGTCATTTGCAAACGTTAGAAAAAAATTGTAATTTCAGCAAGTTCCTAACAGGATTTTTGTAGTAAGTATATTTACAAATCCGGTCATTAGGGAAGAACTCATTAAAATAGCAGAAATTTGAATTTTCTGACAAAAAACGAGTTTCACGTAAAATATCGAGGCCTGAAAATTCTGCTAAATGTTTACCGAATAGTTTCGTGAAGGTTACAGTAGTAAATCTTACATAATATAAATATGTGCATAAAATTATTGAAAAATATGAAGTGAATTATATTTTCACAGTGAAGGGGGGCAATCGATCGGATGTGTAATAGAAAAAAGGAAGTAAATCGTGAAAAATGTTTCGGTTTTGTGGGAGCGTTTTCTCGATAGTATGCAGTGTATATTGCTGGTTCGAAATCGTTCATACATAAATGAAATGAGATATGCATATATGAACAGACCGAGATTCGTCTTTACAGGTCCCTTGACTACACCATAAAGTCCTGAATAAAAGCCCCGCGGCTACACCTGACGCCCCTTTCTTACAACCCTCGTTTTCTCCATTTCAAAACGTGAAATTGTCAATCGGCTCTTTCCATCAATGAAATGTACTGCAAAAATTGAAGTACTATTTTTTAAACCCTTTTTTCAAAATTGCCACCACGAATCGGTGCCAATTTATCACAAACATACCTTTAAATCTTTCTTGCTTTTTATATATATATAGAAATCGACTACAGGAGCAATTTTTCATAAATAATATATTTTCTCAAAATTTTCTCCTATTTCTCTAAATGAAATTATTGAGAAGAAAATAAAATTTGTATTTTCTATTCCTTAATGTTGAAAATTGATCATTCTTTATTATTTAGAAATCATTAGTCAAATTTTGACAAATTTTAACAAAAAATTTTTTTTCTTGTTTGAGCACATTTATGAAAATAGGGAAGAAATATTTCTTTGGGAGAACGTAAATTTCGGGAGAAATCTGTTTTTACTGAAATTGCTGGGTAGCAGAGGTTAAGCTGCAACTAATAGAGTAAAATTTAAGGGAGGCCATGCTATGGTACTTTAAATTTATGTTCACTGCAAGTGTAAAATTCTATGACTATGCTATGAATACAGACGGAGTGTGTGTAGTTATTTGTATACGTTAAGTGTAAATATTTTGTTGTAAAAAAATTCTCGAATCACGTTAAAAAAATTATTTTCTTTCATGTTTTAGAAGTTTTGCGAAGATATACGTACAAAATTGATACGTAGAGTGTCCAAAGGTGGAATATATTTTGAAAGTTAATTTTTTAACCTGATATTTTACTATAGCAGAACATAATTAAACAAATTTTTTTGGTAAAACGTGAGGTGTTAAAATAACACCAGAATGGATTAAAATATTCTTCAACAGTTTAATCCTTCTAGAATTAAATTAGCACCAACAAGGATTAAAATAATCTATTTTGGTGTTATTTTTAACTATGAATAAAATTTTAATTTAAATAAAACACCAAAGTCAACGATTTGGACAAATTCAACGAATTTAGCTTCTCGAAGGGAAATAGTAACTTAGTTACTAACTAACTTAGTAACATAATTACTAAATTCAATTGTATTAAAATTTTTTTAAATTCTCCTCAAAATTTCAATTCTCTTTATAAAGAATAAAATTTTTCTTTGATATTAAATTATTTTACAAAATCCCATTATTAATAAAATTTTGAATACATTTCTACGCAAACATTCAATTATTTTCATATATATAATAAAAATTTTTACAGAAATTCAATTCTTTACAAATTTTTTTATAAATTTCTTCGCAATAATTCAATTATTTTCATAAATAATAAGATTTCTACAGGGATTCAATTATTTTTATAAATATTAAAATTCTTTTAGGAATTCAATTATTTTCATAAATAGTAAAACTCATTGCAGAATTTCAATTATTTTTAATGCAATTTTAATAAAATTCCTCAGAAAATGTAATTATTTTTAAAAATCTTATTAAAATTCGTCCAAACAATTTAATGAATTAAAAAATATGTTAATAACATTTTTATGAAAATTTAATTTCAAGAAACAATAAATTAATAAATCATTTATTTTTGTATTTAAATAATTGAATTTTCGTATTATTTACTAATAAAATTGGTTTTAAAAATAAATTTAATTAAAAATTTTAGATTATTCTTAAGTATTAAAAGCATTATAACGTGGATTTTTAGAAACAATTAAATTTTGAAAAGGTTTCAAACCAAAACCATTGAAATTCTTAATTTTTCATATTTTTGAGAAAAAATTCTGCAGAATTAATCCTTTTTAAAAGTTTAATAGGATTTTTATTGAAATTATTTCAAGATTTTATTTTTCAATGTATATTTATTTCCACAATTTCCGAATAATTAAAATTTTACAAAATTGAATTGTATACGAATGAATTTGAAAATTCTCACAAAACTCATCGCAGCGTTTCAATTATTTTTAATACAATTATAATTGAAAGCCTTGAAAAAAATAATTATGTTCATGCAAGTTTTAATAAAATTCGACAAAAGAATTGAATTATTAGAAAATTTTTTACTCAAATTTTTTATGAGAATTGAATTTTGAGAAACATTCATATATTGAATAAATTATTTACTTTTGCATTTAAATAAGTAAATTCTTGTAGAATTAAAAAAAATGGATTAAAAAGTGAATTTTAGTTAAAATTTTAGATGATACACTGCAAAAAGAAGTATCTTAATTTAAGATGTTTTGGTAGTCATTTTAAGATGTTTTGGTAGACACTTTTCAGTTACTTGAAACATCTTAATTTAAGATGTTAAAAGTATCTTCGTACACATTTTCTGTGGTATTTTTTGGACAAAAAGTTTTGAGGTTAACTATGGGCTCTTATAGAAAACACTTTATGTATCTTAATTTTTAGTAACTTACACTTATGGCGCATCTTACGATTCTCATGTAACTTATCGCATAAACATCTTATTGCAACAGAAACATCTTAATTTAAGATACTTTAAAGAACTTACAAAAGTATCTTACTTTTCTAAGATGGAAGAAATATCTTTATTACTACTAAAACGTATAAAGCATCTTAAATATCAGTAAGATGCTTTAGAAAACATCTTATTTTAAGATGTAAGACACCATTTTACCATCTTACATCTTATTTTAAGATATCAAAAAAGACACCTATTTTTGCAGTGTAATTGAATATTAAAAGAAATATAGAGTAAACTGTTTGGAAATAATTAAATTTTGAAAAAATTTCAAACGTGTACTTTAAGTTTTTTCTTACACTTTAAACTAGTTAAAAAAAATAATTCTGTTTAACATATTTTTGTCCATGTTGAAATTGAACTTAAAATAGAGTTGTATTATTTTTTTCAAATTTATTTATTTATTATACATTCATCATATTTAACATTTCTGGAAGAAAATCGATTTCAGTTTTCGAGGAAAATATTTTTAACCAAAAAATTTATTAGTTTATTTTATATTTATGCTTACAATTCGCATGCGGTACAAATTTTCTGTCATATCGATTGTATAAAATTTTTCAAAAGTACTGCAATATAAAAGCAATATGACTTATTTCGTAGAAAAAATGATTCCCGCCAACTTCACCGTTTGAATTTTTAAACAAGCACGATATTTTAAAAATATGATTATTGGTTTAAAAGAAAAATTTGATTTTTTTCAAGCAAATAAATTTATTTCGAAACGGCATGGTTGTTTAAAAAATACAAAATCAGTTTTAGAGAATCATTTTTGGAAGTAATTAAGACGTTTTGCATGATTAAAAACTAGGTATTTTTAAAAAAACATTCACAATATGACGGAAAATTTCGATCATGTTTAAAATTGTAGGAACGAAATATAAAGTGTTTGGGTTTTTAATGTTTTTCTTGAAAATTGATATCTTGTTTTCTGCAAAATACTAATAATTATGAAATTAAAATTTTTTTTAATGTTAATTCACTACCTTTTTGGAATTCTGCATTTCTTTAGGCGTTCGCCTGAAGAAAATCAGTAGAGATCTGAAAATAATAACACGATAATTGAAAAAATTGTACTTGCCTTGGTAAAATGCGGAGTGAAATATCGCCATCACCAGTAGAAGTGGCTGCACCAACAGTCGTATCTGCATAAGTACCAGCATCGGCAACAGGTGAATCTCCAAGACGACCAGGAATTTTATAATCTAAACCATTTGTTGATATACTCCAGCAGCTACATGTTCATTAACATCCAATGCTAGTACACCCATTGTATCATGATGTATTTCATTGTCAATAGATGCTTCTCAATGCTTTATAAAGCATTTTAATTTCCAAATGCACGATTTAAACCACTGAGGACTGCACTGAGAAAAAATATTCTTTAATTCACAAAAAAGTAGTCAAGCAAAAACTATGTTTGAATTAAACATATTTTATAATATTGAATTAAACATAATTTCTATTCAATCAAATTTATTATGTATTGAATCAAAATTATTATGTTTAATTTAAAGATAATTTTTGGTTGATTGTATAACAAAGATAATTATGTTTGATTCAAATTTATTGTTTTCTCAAGGCGCCTTTTATCATTTTTGTCAGAAATTAAGTTGTGTTAATGGCATTAAATTTAATACTATTGTCGTAAAAACTTGTTCTAGAATAGTGATAAATTATTTTCAAGAATTAAAAAAGGCATAATTATTAATTATTAACATAATTATTTTTCTTATAAAGTGAACCAGATAATATTTTTGAATAAGAAAGAAAACGACAAGAATTAAAAAAGCTCATTTAATTACAAAAAAATTGAACATTTTTTTATATTTGAATACTCAATATTGGATTGGACATTTTGAATTTTGAAAAACTGACATTAAATTTGTATTCAGCGATCCAATAAACTTTTGAATAATAAGTTTTCAAAAAGTGATAAAATTTAAAAAATTCTGGACCTCTTATTGAATGCGACATTTTTTCTTTAAAATATAAGAAGAAATTTTTTAAACTTGTCAACTAATTAAAGTTAGACGCTAATTTCCTCTTTATAAATATTTAATAAATTGAGCTGAAATTTTGTACGAAAGTCATTTACACAATAAAGAAGTTGTATACAATACAATAAAGAAATTTCGATTTTATAAAGAATCGACATTTGAAAAAACAGCAAATAAAAATTTTAATTTTACGTTTCTTCTCAAATTTATTAAACTTAATTTTTTTCTATTAAAATGTAAAAATCTCTAGCTTTGTTTATTATATATTTTATTAATTTTGCTTATTCAAAATATGTAACTTCTATTGCGATTGAATTAAAAAAATTATTTTTACAACAATTATTCCTAATTATTCTTAAATTAAATAATTTCGATACCGAGCGATAAAATCATTATTATTATTATTCAAAATTATTCTCATTAAAAAGTATGTTTTTTTTAATATAAAAAAAGAGAGGGTAATTTTATTTTCAAAAATTATGCAGAGTCGATCTTGTTTTCAACTAGGTTAGTTTTAAACTTATATTAAAATTAGTATATTGTTCTATTTCAATAATAATATATTTGTTATATTTCAAAATAAGAAAATTTATTGAAAAACACATTAAACTCAACCAAATTTAAAAAAATTTTTAATATATTTGTTGAAAGTAAACTTTATTTATTTTCCTTTCAATTTCAAAACCGTTTCACAGGGAAAAAAAGTCTGACTCCGTTTACATCTTAAATTCAGCCCATGACTTTCACATAAGTCTGTCCTTGTTTAACCCCTTCGCAGTCCAGCTAAAAATCGCTTGTGGTCCAAAAACGGTCCAAGAAAAAAAAGTTTCTAAAAAATGTGATTTCATTGTAATTAAGGTTTTTGGAGTCGCAAAATTCGAATTTGAAGTCAGTTTTTCAAAATTTAAAATGGCGGACCCAAAATGGCGAATTCGAAAATGTTAAATTTTATCAGATTTGCTTGAAACTTGTTACTCGGGGGTTTTCTGGGTCTCTGATTACGAATCTAATGTCAAATTTCGAAATTCAAAATGGCGGTCGAGAAAATAAAAAATCCAACGGATTTGTTTAAAACTTGTTACTCGGGGGTTTTCGGGGTCGCTGATTACGAATCCGATGCCATATTTTGAAATACAAAATGGCGGACCTAAAATTCGATAAAATTGCATGAATCTTGAAATCATCCGCCATATTGGATTCACCATTTTAATTTTGTAAATCTGACATCATATTCGTAATCAGCGACCCCGAAAACCCCCAAGTGACGAGTTTCAAGCGTATTTGATAAATTTTTAAATCTTCATAGTCGCCATTTTGGGTCCGCCATTTTGAATTTTGAAAATCTGATTTGAAATTCAGATTCAGCGACCCCAAAAACCTTAGTATGCACTTGGTCATTCAAATCGAATTATGTTTAGTATTTTATTTTTGAGATGGATATATATATATATATATATGACTATCAAAGTTAAAATAACAGTAAAAATAAGAATCTACGGTAGTGAAAGTAAAAAAATGTCAAAGTAGAGATAAAATTACATAATTGATTCACTGGTTTAAAATGTTTTCATAGTAAATCAAAAAGTCATATATTATTTCTTATTTACTCTCATTCTATTTTCTACAGGGATGGCTTCGAAACTAAATAACAACGAATAAATAATTTAGTTTATGTGCAGGAATCAAAACTAAAAGGTCTCTGAATTAAGTTTTTGTGCTGGCAACGAAACTAAAAGGTCCCTGTATTTAGTTTCCTTGTGCCATTCAAAACTAAAACGAAACTAAAGTTTCGAATCCATACCTGTATTTTTTATCGAAAAGTTCTAATCAATTTTTTTTCTCATGACCTTCTTTACTTTAATATTATGTCTTGACACAACACGACGAAACATTGATTATCGTTGTTTTGAAACAATGTGAAATTTGTTATGTACTCTTTTATAAACATGTTGTATAATCAATTTGACGGAATAAGAGAAGAGAGAAAACGTTAAAAAGGGAAAAATATCTTTTTGCCTTTGAATAAAAGAAGCAGTCGCATCTTTAGATTGAAAAGAGGGTCGTTAACGATTTCCTCGCCCGATAAAAAGCTTTAGTAGGAAAAGAAAATTCCGTTGACAGAAACAATTGCGAGACAAGGAGAGGAAGGAAAATGCTTTTGAGCAGGCGCATCGCATCGGTCGAGAGATAGATAACGAGGTTAAGATGGGCTTTGATTCAATCTTCATCGGTACCGAAAAATCTTTTAGACCTTTTCTATTTGTGTGTATGTGTATACGTATAGAGAAAAAGAGAGAGAGAGAGAAATAAAATGAGATCTTTCCAATATAATAGTTGTCTCGCCATACTTAACACTGTAAAAGTCAAGACTTAGTATTAATGTGAAGTAACACCGTGAAATTACTTATATATACCTTTAGGAAACCCTCCCCTTCCACCACTGTTTTCTATTTCTTTTCCACTCTTCTAGTTGTCTCGACTTTCGAATTTCTCGCTCACACCATCGGTCACTACCGAATTAACCAGATCCGCTAGTAAGATACAACCTTAACTCTTTTCCGAATTGATTCTCCTATTGCCTCGAAACGAGTTTCCGGAACTAATCAGTATCGATCTCTTCTTCACTTGGCTTTTAAAATACAACTGCTCGGGGGAAATTCGATTTAAAAGGATTTGCGGATTTGCGAAATGCTCCCTCGTTCGTTAGTATGCCATTTTTAGTTTTTCTTTTTTTCAATTTTGTTTCAACTTTGTCTATTATTTTACTTACCTTTTCGCTTATTTTATTTATTTTTATTTTTATTTATTTTTATTTATTTTTATTTATATTTAACTATGAATAAAATTTTATTTTAAATAAAACACCAAAGTCAACGATTTGGACAAATTCAACGAATTTAGCTTCTCGGAGGGAAATAGTAAATTAGTTACTAACTAACTTAGTAACATAATTACTAAATTCAATTGTATTAAAATTTTTTTAAATTCTCCTCAAAATTTCAATTCTCTTTATAAAGAATAAAATTCTTCTCTGATATTAAATTATTTTACAAAATTTTGATGAAATTCTTGTCAAAATTTCAATTATTTTCCAAAGTTTTCTAAAATTCCATAGTTTTCATTATCTACTATTTCAATAAAACTTTCCAAACGAATTCAATTATTAAAAAAAATTGAATACAATAATACGCAAACATTCAATTATCTTATACTTATTTATTTATTTTATATTATTTTATATTATTATTATTTTCATCTTTTTATAAATTTCTTAGCAATAATTCAATTATTTTGATAAATAATAAAATTTTTTACAGAAATTCAATTATTTACATAAGTAATAACAATTCTACAGGAATTCAATTATTTTCATAAATAATAAAACTCATTGCAGAATTTCAATTATTTTTAATGCAATTTTTAATCAAATTCCTCTAAAAACGTTATTATTCTTAAAAATCTTCTTAAAATTGGTCCAAAGTATTTAATGATTTAAAAAATTTTTTGATAACATTTTTTATGCGAATTTAATTTCAAGAAACACAAAATTAATAAACTATTTTTTTTATATTTAAATAATTGAATTCTCCTAGAATTTACTAATAAAAATGGTTTTGAAAATGAATTTCAGTTAAAATTTTAGATTATTCTTAAGTATTAAAAGCATTATAACATGGAGTTTTTAGAAACAATTAAATTTTGAAAAAGTTTTAAACCAAAATCATTGACATTCTTAATTTTTCATATTTTTGACAACAAATTCTGTAGAATTAATTATTTTTAAAAGTTTAATAGGATTTTTATTGAAATTATTTCAAGTTTTTTTTCAATATATATTTAATTGCAGAAGTTTCGAATAATTGAAATTTTGTAAAATAAAATTGAATTGTAAACGAATAAATTTGAAAATTCTCATAAAACTCATCGCAGCGTTTTAATTATTTTTAATACAATTATAGTTGAATTCCTTGAAAAAAGTAATTATGTTCATGCTAGTTTTAATAAAATAGGACAAAAGAATTAAATTATTAAAAAATTTACTAATAAAATTCTTTATGAGAATTGAATTTTGAGAAACATTCAATTATTCAATAAATTATTTACTTTTGTATTTAATTAAACAATTTAGAAATAACTGAACTTTCGTGAAATTGATGAATTAATTAATATTAAAAATAATACATATAAAGTAAAATTGTAGTTAAACATTTTTGAAAATAATGATTTAATTGAAATAATGAAAAGAATTTTCAAGAAGTATAATATTCTTATAATATAGAATAATGAGTTTATTACTTGGTCATACTCGGAGTTATCAATATCTTTATGTTTTATAATTATAAAAAAATTTAATAAACTAAAATTTCATTCATTGTAAAAAATAACACAAAAATTGATTTTTTAAATCTTTTTTTGTGTTAATTGAATCTTCAACACTTTTTAATACCTCACGATTTACTGTGCAGAGAATAAATATTCGATTAGTCAACGAATTTTCCCTCCCCTTAATTATATTCAAATGTACGAAAATACTTTATTTCTGTATATTTAAATAATCGATGAGAAAATAAAATTGTGGGACATTGAAAGAAAAAAAAAGTGAAATGAGAGAGCTGGAGAGAAATGTTCAATAAATAAATTTATTTCGTATCATTGCCGTCAGTCGATTTCGTTTTCTCTAAAAAAAGGAAAAAGAAAAAAAAGTGTTGGAAACTGTTTATGCCGCGCTTAATCGAGTGGCTGCACGTGACGTAAATCTACGAGAAGGCATAAAAAAGAGACGGAAAAAAAATAAATAAAAACGGGAGGGGTGAAGAAAAAGAAGTGAATAGTGAAATCGACTAGGCATGCCGTGAAGAAGGGCATATACGAGTTTCAGAAACGGAAATCAGTTGGGAAACCCAGATTGAGATTTAAGTTATTGACAAGCTACTTTGGCGAACCACGGTTGAGATCCGCCTCCAGGTATGTCTCGGAGGCCCACTGCCTCCTGATTTCCCTCAGGATTTAACCCTTGAGAAACCATTCTTCTGTCCACAATGACCCCACGTACCAAGGTTTCTCCATTCTCCAAGTTGTGATCCAGACAAATTGATCCGCATACATGAATCAGTTTTAAATATATAGACAATCTTAAATGCATTGTGTGTAAAAATATAAATTGCTCACGCATTTATATATATATATATATATATGTGGAAAAAAAGGAATTTCTTACTTTCCAATTTTCTTGTTTTTAAAATATACACTTCTATTTTTCATTTCTATTTCACTTTTTAAATTCTTTCTACCTATGTTCTATTTTTATCCCAATTTTTGAAGATTGAAAATTGAAATCAAAACTTGGTTGAATGTGGGAGAAAAAATAATTTAATCTCTATTTGATTCACTTTTTGTTCCTTTCAGTATTCAGTTCTTTGTGGTTTTTTCAGTATTTTTATTAAGTTCAAAATTAAAATGTTGACCATTTTAATTTTATTTAGATTTATTAATTAAAAGTAGTAAAATTGCTTCAGATAATAACTTAGAATTACGGATATATAATGACTAAAAAAGTTGGTATTTAATTTGTGTGTAGTTTATTTTTTGACGGGATAAAAGAGAATTGGAGAATTTACATTATTATTTCTTACTACTTAATCTGATTTTTGTTTCTTCTAGTTGATAATATTCATTAAATTTCAGTGGTATAACCATATAATTTTCAGACATATTAACTCCTTTGCTTTCCAGTGAAAATAAAGTTTTTGGTGCCATAAATATTCTCTCTAAATCTGAATTAGTCGTTTTCTACTAATAAAATAGTGCGGATTTGTTTACCAATTGCATTAGTAACTATTTTTATCAATTTTTAGTAGTTTTTTAACTAATTATTAGTAGAAAATTTACTAATTTGAAATAGTAAAAAATACGTACTACTCATTAAATTAGTAATTTTCTACTAGCAATCAGTAAAAGACTAGTAAAAATTAGTAACAAATTTTACTAATTCAAATTGGTAAACGAATCCACACTAATTCAGATTTACAGAGTTCAAAAGAAAAAAAATTTCATTTAGAAAAAATATGATATTAGCAATATATTCATATTTTGGTTGAAAATAAAAAATAATCACTTTAAAGCATTTAAAAGCCGTTAATATAGTATTAAAACTTTCATTTGTCATTTCTAAGAATTCTTCTACCAAACAGTGGTTAGACGAGGTGTTTTTTATGAAAAACATTTTTACTACTGAATTTTACTAATCTTTCACTTGTGTTTGCTGTTTCTAACAATCTTTAATGATCTTTAATGATAACAATTATGAAAATATGTTTACGACCTATCAATACTATTTACCTTTGCAGAAATTATTTAGAAATAACTTTGATTTATTTAACTCTGAATTAAAAATTCTAATAACATTTCAATAGTATAACTACATTATTGTCAAATTTGTTATGTATTAAATGGAACATTATATCTGTCACAACTAATTTTCTTTTTAAAACTTTTATTTGTCATTTCTAAATTCTGAACTCAATTCTATTATATAGCGAAATTGTACAAAAAAAATTACTTTTACAATATCTTTTTTTGTTCGAAAAAAATTATTCTTTGCATCTATTAAACAGAATGCCGTACTGTTTACAAAAAGAATAAAACTTGATGAAGCTTAAAAAAAGTTTCATAATAGGGTCAGACCATTATATATCTAATAAAGTCGTTGCGGCCTAATTTTGGAAAAAATTGATTCTTTCAGGAATAATTCTTGATGATGTCTAGGGAACGAAATAAAAAGAATTATGTTAAAATATTTATTACTTTTCTCAAAATATGAATGTAAAGTGGAGAAGGTGCGGAAATATGTCACTTTTTTAGCTTTTAGAAAATGTATTAAAAAACATAGAAAAATGCTTCAACGTGTAAAAAATGTTATTGATTCTTGTTTAAAATTACTTGAATAATTAATCCGTATCTAAAAAAACTAGTAAAAAATTAAAATAATAGATAAAACATGGTTTTAAAGTTGGTGTGCCAAATAACCTAATTTTTGCAACTTTTATCAATGAATTACAAGAAAGTGAAATTGTTAAATTAAAAAAAAACTCACCGAATATAGAGTATTTTCGATGAAGTTTCAGATTTTCTTATCAGTTTTTCAGTTTTTCCTTTAAATATACAAGAAATATTAAGTTAAAAATACGCAATTTCCGAATTTTTGCAAACTTTGCAACTTAATATCTCCGTTAAAGAAAAATAAAAAAATTTGGCTCTTTCATAGCTTTTTGGTTTTTTTTTGGTGCGTGCAGATTTTGGTGTGATTTAATGGCTATGAAAGAACCAAATTTTTTTATTTTTCTTTAACGGAGATATTAAGTTGCAAAGTTTGCAAAAATTCGGAAATTGCGTATTTTTAACTTAATATTTCTTGTATATTTAAAGGAAAAACTGAAAAACTGATAAGAAAATTTGAAACTTCATCGAAAATACTCTATATTCGGTGAGTTTTTTTTTAATTTAACAATTTCACTTTCTTGTAATTCATTGATAAAAGTTGCAAAAATTAGGTTATTTGGCACACCAACTTTAAAACCATGTTTTATCTATTATTTTAATTTTTTACTAGTTTATTGAATACGGATTAATTACTCAAGTAATTTTAAACAAGAATCAATAACTTTTTTTACATTTTGAAGCATTTTTCTATGTTTTTTAATACATTTTCTAACAGCTAAAAAAGTGACATATTTCAGCACCTTCTCCACTTTACATTCATATTTTGAGAAAAGTAATAAATATTTTAACATAATTCTTTTTATTTCGTTCCCTTAGACATCATCAAGAATTATTCCTGAAAAAATCAATTTTTTCTAAAATTAGGCCGCAACGACTTTATTCGATATATAATGGTCTGACCCAATAATCTTTTATAAAAGAAGTAAATCACTTATATATGAATAAGTTAAAAAAAACCGTGACTATTACCAATGTGTGTACCATCAAATCAATGACATTTCAGGCAAAGAAAACCCAATTTCTCTGTAAACTGTCAATTCTCGACAAATGTGAAATTTTTCTCCTTCCCTCTAAAAAAAACCTCTCGGAAGTTGAATATTTTTATCAGTTACTTTAATATAAAAATATGCAATAATAAACGCTTGAGGTATGAGAATTGAGAGGTGGGGGGGTGGAGGAAACCCAAATATAGTTGCGTGCGAGAAAAGTGTTCCCGCAATGCTTTTGGCAAATGCATCTGTCAACGATGGAAAACGCGTCGCCGAAATGGCTTTAACCCCCTTTTCCCTCCTACTATCTCGATTCCCTTTCGTTTCCCACTTTCGTCCAGCAAAGCACTGCCACCACCACAATTTCTCTCTTTTTCTCTCTCTTTCTCTCTCTCTCTCTCTCGGACCCCACGGCAATTACTATAAATCAGAATCGCAGTCAATATTTAATCCTCGCGGAATGGTGCTAGCCGTCGATTCGAAATGGACGAATGGAACTGAACAGGGAATGGAGGTAGAGAAGGAGGGTGAGTGAGTTTGGTGGAATCAGAGGAGGGCAAGTGCATTGCAGGGAGGTAGTTGGTCGTCGCTACAACAATGCCAGTAATGCGATAAAATATACTATATGTCGACCAAAGAGTAAAAGGGGTCCAGTGATGGTGGAGAGGTGAGGGGATTATAGTGTGAGTTAGGAAAATTGTAAGGGGTTGATTGTATGTGTGGGTGTGTTTGGTGGTAGGGAGGAGGGGGAGCAAACTGTCCTCTGTTCACGCTGCTGACCTTCGTTTCTACGGTTTTGTTTCCCCCTCAGCTATTTTCCCAATGGTGATGTTGGTGGTGGTGGTGGTGCCGCTCCAGATATTCACTCGCTGAAAAACGATGAAACGCCAAACGGCCGTAAAGATGGAGTGCATCGGCAGCCGCTACATTGCCGATGGTGACTCTCCAGTAATCGTGATAATCGATTGCCTCGGTTGCGCGCTATCTAAACCATTTATTTTTCCGGGTCTCGGCGCATTTTGATTCAATAGTCCTTAAAGTCAAACGATTATGTGTATCTAGTAAATTTTGATAATCCAATGCTAAAGCTTTAGAATCAAGTACCTATATTAGAAGCCAGACTAAATCTAAAGTAGTAGAAGTCGTAGTGTAGTAGTAATGAATACTGGAGGGGAAATTGACTCGAGGGAAAAAGGAGATAAAATGACTTTTTTTAAATTTAAGAAAAGATTTTTTAATTTAAATCGATTTGAATCATT
This sequence comes from Leptopilina myrica (nomen nudum), assembly GCA_032872475.1. Lineage (NCBI taxonomy): Eukaryota > Metazoa > Arthropoda > Insecta > Hymenoptera > Figitidae > Leptopilina > Leptopilina myrica (nomen nudum). The sequence continues at coordinate 25,108,046 of CM065458.1, read as the reverse complement.
TAGATTATATTTGACACATTAAAGTTATAGTTACACTCAGAAAAAAATGCTATTAAATCAATTACATATTTGTTTGTCGCAACTAACTTCATATTTAATACCGTAAGAGAGGCTAATTTCGCTCATGTAGGGCAAATTCGCTCAACAGATATATCTATTTTTTAAAATTCGATTAACATACTTTTTAGACAGAAATATTTAAGACTTACAATTGTTTTGGTTAATATAAATAGTAAACTTTGATTTAACATTTATTTGCAACAGATTCATTGATAACTTTCAATAAAAATTATATTTATATATTATGAGTACGTTTAATTGAATGATTGAATAATTACTTATTGATAAAACAATATTAAATATTTATTGCAATAAATTTGGACATTGTTCTTAATTTTTTTCTTTATTGATTCTAAAGAATATTTAGTTTTATTTTTGCAGATTATAATATATTTTTGCCAGAATAATAATTATGAGCGAATTTACCCTCATTTAAAGGTAAAGTCGCTCACAACAAAACGGCTTATAAATAATTTTCTGTTACATATTTTAATTTCTTTATGCAGTAATAGGAAAGAGAAAGGGTTAGAGATTATATATTTTCAGTGTCAATATTTATTGTAAATAAATTGTTAAAAAATAGTGATTAAAAAATAAGAAATATAATGATTTTATATGCATAATTTTTAATCCTCAATAATAATATTGTTTACAAACACATTTCATTCTTTTTTAAATTAAAAAAAAATTTTTTTAATTGAATTTCTGCAATCATTTTTAACTTCTCAAAAATTAAATTTTTTTTTTTGAAAAAAATATGACATATTCCCGTTTCTTAATAATTTTGTAGAAAATTCTTAATTTTTATAATTTGAAGCATTTTTTTTCCTTATTAGAATTGTTTTAATGAAATTTAAAATATTTGCAAATTAAAGAAAAAATGCTTCATAAATTCATTTTTTCAATTGCAAATTTCAATTGAAAATGAAATTGAAAATTTTTAAATTTTTAGAAAATAAAGGAAAAATTTTTACTCTAAAATATCTTCTGTTACATTTATTTACGAATTTCTTTAATTGTGAAATTAAAATTAAATTAATCGAAAAACATCAAGAACTTTTTTTTAAAATAAATATTTAATTATTATTTTACCATAGAAATAATAATAATAATAATAAACTATTTTCAAAAACTTTTTTCTAGAATTTTTAACTAAAATACTCATCTAAATTAACTAATTTTAATAAATTTAAAAAGTTCTTTTAAAATTTTCAAATCTATTAGAACATTAAATTTTCAAATAATTTCAAAAAAATTTAATTTAACTTTTTAAAATAAAAGTAATTCCACACAACTGTCAGTTAAGAGCATGAAAGATTCAGATTTTCAAAGATTTTAATTTGAAATATTTTCAAAATTTAATTTCTTTTAAATATGCATTCTATATAATGCTTTTATTATTAAATTATATTATCTGAAACTTGACCTAAAATTCATTATTAAATCAATTTTTATTAGAAATTTCTACAATTTAATTATTTTAATGCAGAATAGTATAATAAATAAATAGTTTATTGCATAATTAAATATTTATTAAAATGGAATTCTTCTAAAAAATGTTATCAATAAATTATTAATTAATTGAATTCTTTAGACGAATTTTAATAAAATTTTTAAGAATAGTTATATTTTTAAAAGAATTTTATTTAAATTGTATTAATAATAATTGAAAATCTGTGATGAGTTTTATTATTTAAGAAAATAATTGAATTATTGGAAAGAAATTTTAAATAATAATCTGTTAATTGAATTCCTACTAAATTTTTATTATTTTTGAAAATAATTGAATTTTTGTGAAATAGTTCCTTAATTTTTACAAACAATTTACACTATTATTATATTATATTTATTATATTATATTTTAATATTATATTATATTTATTTATAAAGATAATTGAAATTTTGCCGAGAATTTTTAAAAAATTTTTAAACATAATTGAATATTTGCAATAAACATTATTATACTTTTGAAAATAATTGAATTTTTGCAATCATTTATAACTTCTCCAAAATTAAACTTTTGTTGTCTTTTTAATTATAATTTTTTTATAAATCCAATATTTTAACAATTCATAAAATATATGTTAAAAAGTTTCACTAATATAAAAAAAAATTTAGCTAGTAGTACTACCACTATTTGGTCAGACATGATAAAATTAAAAATACATCTCTATAATATCTCTATTCTGTAACTCTAAAATTCTAAAATACAGTCATTTCTATAAATTCCGTACTTTTAAACCAACACTGCGACTAAGATTAATGGATTTCTAACTACCAGCAAAATTGTCTAGTATTACAGTGGTAAAAATCAATATTTGGTCAGACAAACAGGAATTGAGTATAGAGTATTTTTTATCAGTTTGTATTATGTTTGTAATTTTTTTTCTTCTCCTTTTTTTGCTGTTAAAAAATTATTATTCATTGTTGATCCATGTCTCTCTCTTTCTCTCTCTTTCTCTGTTGTATGAAGACTGAATCTGTTCGAATCAAGTTACTTGCGTGCCACTGGGCAATAAGCACGCGGAATTGCAACAACTTCTGTTTTATTAGAGAGGCCAGGACCGACGGTATGCTACTTTTGACGTCGACGTTATTGCTGCCATTGTGCTTCGTGACATCATTACTGTCATTATTATTTCTATCGTAATTGCAGGTCACGACTCTGTTCGTTAATCATTGCTTCATAGATATTTGAAAAAAACTATTTTTTATTCACCACATTACCAATTTATTTTTCTCTTTTGCTTCTTTAAGAAAATTCCTCTTTTTTCTTTATTTCAATTTTTTTATTTTCTATTGTTTTGAAAACTAAGAAAGCAGATTTTGTCAATTTCAGGACTTAACATCATTCTCCTAAGACTAAAGTCTTAAGTCACAAATAATTCTATAATAAATACTTTTTCCGACTAAATACTGAATAATTCAATGAAATTGATTACCGAAGATTCTCTTTCAGTAATAATGTAAATTCACCAATTCTCTTTTGTCTGGTCAAATAATAAACTACATCAAAATTGAATAGCAACTTTTTCAGACATTACATTTATAGAACTCTTATAATTAATATCCGCAAAGCCATCGATCATTTAAAAAGTTATCTTCCGCAACTGAAATTATTTTTCTCTTTCGATATAAAGATTGTATTTTCTACTTCTGATAAATAAAAACCAAAAAAATTGAAAACAAGCATCACTTAATTAAAAAATAAATAAAAAATTAAAAAAGGGAGATAGGCAAATTATTCCTGAAACGTACAACAGTCAACTTTATTTTAATTTTGAACTTTTAAAAAATGCAAAAAAATAAAGCACAGTGTATGAAAAGTGAAAAAAGTGGAGAAAAGTTTTTAAAACAATAATAGATGAAAGGATTGCAATTATCGCGAACTTTGTGTGTTAATAAAAGACAGAGGATGCTGTAGTAGAGGAAAAAAAATAGCCGTCTTGACAATAAGTAAAGGAGCCACGTTTTGTTTCGAGTGTTTGGAAACGTCATCATTGTTCCTTGGGAAGACTTCCCTCGTCCGAAACCGGAAAATCGACTTGGCAGAGAAAATGAAGGAAAAGAAGAATAACTAGAAGAAGATGAGAGTAGAAAAGAGAGGAGCAGAGAGAAAAAGAAAGAGTGACGGCTTTCTGTGAGAAAAATGAAATAAATGATCGTGAATGGCCCCTCATCGTCGGCACTGCTCGAGCCGTCAGCCGTTTTTATTAATTCCTCTCAGATACAATTAGTTGGTCTATTCGTCAGACGCGTTTCATTAAGTTCCCCTCCCTCCCCACCTCCTTCCACTCACTCGTGCCACTGAACCCTTTCGCCAATCTTTAACCCCTTTTCTCTTGTGCCTCTCACGTTTGCTGATACCTTCAGAATTTAGAGGAAAACTGCGCTTTTATTTTTCTTTTATAGACATTTTATCGAATTTCTCAAAAATACGTAAATAAATAAATAAAAACAAAAATGTTGAAATGAGAAAATATAGAATTCTAGATTCACTGTTCATTTATATCGTACGATGTTATAATACAGCAGAATATCGTTCACGATATATTTATTAAGCTTTTTTGTCTATCCCGAGGCGTTTGTCAATATTCGACAAATAGAACACAGAGCATATCAATTTTAATTGAACGAAATTTGATGTAATACATTGGGGGAAAAAAGAGTCAACGTTAAAATGGGGTTTCGAAATATGTTCGTTTAGTTAAAAATCGATTGCGGAAAGAAAAATAATACTTCGCAATTATATGTATAAATAAATAGCAGATGGAAAATGTTATTTTTACAATGTTGATTTTCGATGGTCACAATTAAGGAATTTTTTTATTTTGTTAATTAAATTACTCACTGTTGTTTACTACTTCTGAAATAATCATTTATATATAAAAAAAGATCAGACTTAATTGTAAATTTTAGTTTATTACATTTTTTTATAACTATAAAACATAAAGATATCGATAACTCGATAACTGATCGATTTCTTTATATTTCATAATAATTAAAGATGACCAAGTAATAAAATCATTATTTAATATTATAAGAATATTATACTTCTTCAAAATTATTTTCATTATTTCAATTCAATTATTATTTTCAAAAATTTTCAACTACAAGTTTACTTTATAACTATTATTTTTAATAATAATTAATTAATCAATTTCACGTAATTTCAATTATTCCTAAATCCTTTAATTAAATGCATATTAGAAAATAAAAACTTCAAATAATATTTAAAAAATTCAATTAAACTTTTTCAAATATATTAATTTCAAAATTCAATTATTTCCAAAAAGTTCTCTCTATGCTTCTTTTAATATTGAATTATAATCTAAACTTTTAACTAAAATTCATTTTTAAATCAATTTTTAATAAAAAATTCTACAAATAATTTGTTGAATAATTGAATGTTTCTCAAAAGTCAATTCTCATACAGAATGTTAGTAACAGATTTTTTGATGATTCAATTCTTTTGTCGAATTTTATTAAAACTTGCATGAACATAATCACTTTTTTCAAGGCTTTCAATTATAATTGTATTAAAAATAATTGAAACGCTGCGATGAGTTTTATGAGAATTTTCAAATTCATTCGTATACAATTCAATTGTACAAAATTTCAACTTTTCGGAAATTCGGCAATTAAATATATATTTTAAAATAAAAACGGTGAATAATTTTAATAAAAATCCTATTAAACTTTAAAAAAAAAATTAATTCTACAGAACTTTTTGTCAAAAATATGAAAAATTAAAAATTTTAATGATTTTAGTTTGAAACTTTTTCAAAATTTAATTATTACTAAAAATTCACGTTATAATACTTTCAATACTTAAGTATAATCTAAAATTTTAATTGAAATTAATTTTTAAAACCATTTTTATTAGTAAATTCTACAAGAATTCAATTATTTAAATACAGAAATAAATAATATATTAATTTCGTGTTTCTTGAAATTAAATTCGCATAAAAAATGTTGTCAACAAATTTTTTAAATTATTAAATTCTTTGGACGAATTTTAATAAGATTTTTAAGAATAATTACATTTTTCGAGGTATTTGATGAAAATTGCATTAAAAATAATTGAAATTCTGCAATGAGTTTTATTATTGAGGAAAATAATTGAATTCATAAAAGAATTTTATTATTTAGGAAAATAATTGAATCCCTAAAAGAATTTTATTATTTATGAAAATAATTGAATTATTGCGAAGAAGTTTATTAAAAAAATTGTAAATAATTGAATTGCCGTAAAAAATGTTATTATTTATGAAAATAATTGAATTATTGCGAAGAAGTTTATTAAAAAAATTGTAAATAATTGAATTGCCGTAAAAAATGTTATTATTTTTAAAAATAATTGAATGTTTGCGTAGAATTGTATTAAAGTTTTTTTAATAATGGAATTCTTATGGAAAATTTTATTGAAATAGTAGATATTGAAAGTTATGGAATTTTAGAAAACTTTTGAAAATAATTGAAATTTTGACAAGAATTTGATTAAAATTTTGTAAAATAATTGAATTGCACAAAAGAATTTTATTATTTATAAAGAGAATTGAAATTTTGACTAGGATTTTTAAAAAATTTTCAACACAATTGAATTTAGTAACTATGTTACTAAGTTAGTTAGTAACTAACTTACTATTCTTTCTTGAAAAGCTAAATTTGTTAAATTTTTACAAATCGTTGACTTTGGTGTTTTATTATAAATAAAATTTCATTCATAGTTAAAAATAACACCGAAATAGATTATTTTAATCCTTTTTGGTGTTAATTTAATCTACTGTAGATTATTTTAATCTATTCTGGTGTTATTTTGACACTAATGTTTTACTGTGAAAATTAAATACGAATTATCTGACTAAAATTATTTTTTATAACTTACATAAAACTAAGCGAGTTTAAAAACTTTTGTTTCGTTTAAAGTGGGTTTAACTACCGATCTGTGTAAATTATTCACGCCCTAAACATTTAGTCTGACTAAAACTGCTCTTTACTACTGATTCTATTTGTCTGATTCAAATAAAGTTTTTGCTACTACATTAAATTTTCAATTTCTTTAAATAATTGTCGCCAAAAAATAATGTAAATTAAAAAAATAAATTTAATAAAGTATTATAAAATATTCTGCATATGTAATTATAATGTAAATACTATTGTAATTCATACATTAATTTATAATTATTTAGAACTAATTTATAATCAGATTATAAAAAAAAACTTGGAAGTTACTAAATTTTATTTTTTGGAAATTGCTAATACGTCTTACGGTACAAATTTTTTCAATTTGCAAAACTAGTAGGCAATAAAAAATTCCAACTTTTACAATACTTTAATAAACAAGTGTATAAAAATATACATTCACCGAGGGATAAATTTATAAAATCTACATAAGTGTATAAAAATATTTTGAAGCAATTAATAGAAAATCGCCAAGTAAAATTTGTTTTTAAAATAAATTGAACTCGTGTTAATTTAGTGATACTGCAGTAAAGCATTCATTTGCAAGAGGCCGATTTTTCGAATTAAACTGTTTTTTTCTGGTACCCTTCGTCGCGTCCCAATGGATTAGGAGGGGAAAATCGAAACCCATTACGAAAATAATAGACGTTTTCAAGGGTTGAATTGGTGAGGGGGGAGGATAAAAGAGGGGGATAGATACGCTTTCGCGAGGTTTGCAGATTACCGGGCACGCCAGGTGACCGTTTAGCTCGCGGCACTAGAAATTACTTTCGGCTCGATTCATTCGATTTAAATTATCTGGGGTTTCGCGGTCCAATGCGAAATTCCGTCGTCCAGTGCGGTTTTGCACTCACTCTCTTCACCCGCCCCCCTCCCTTCCCTTTGACAAAATATCTTTTGTTGTTTATTTTCCACATTTATACCTTTATCGAAACATTGAATTTCGAATTGCATATTTTTACGTTTAAGAAAATAATACAATTTTCACAGGTCTGACGAAATTTTGTTTATACTACTGAAAATCGTTTTTCGATTCGCATGTTTCTAATTGAAAAAAATATCTTTCGTAGTTTTTTTTTATGAAAAGTTGATTATTGAAAGAAACAAATTAATTTTGACGAAAATTGTAAGGAAAAATAAAATGTATTAATCACGCTTTGAGTGGAAGTGGAAAATTCAATGGATCTATTGTCATTAGAAAGAAAATGTTAATTTTGAAATTGAATTTTTTGAAGTTTAAGACTTTACGATTGTGTAAATCGATAGAAGTTATGAATATCTTATTTAAAGTTTTCCCTGTCTGATCAGATACAGGTTACGCTACTAAAATTGAGTTTATATTGTTTCGATAAAGAAACTTTCATATACAAAATAAATTAAACTTACTTATTTATCTCCAACTTTCATCAAATACTGGTTATTAAAACTGAAGTCAAAATTATTTCTTCTGATAAAGTTTCTTTTGTAACAATGAATGTTGTTTATCATTTCATTTACACTTCAGAACAATAAAGTAAAATATACTGAAATAGAATTTGTTTTTTTTAATGGAGAAAGGTTAAATTCAAAATTAACCTAAAAACTATTGTCTGTATCAAACTTTTAATAAACTAGATTTCACAGATTTTTATGAAAAAAAAATTGAAAAAAATGATAAAAAATATGGAAAAGATGTAAAAAATATAGAAAAATTATAAAAATGTATAGAAGAAAATATTTGAATAAAATATTCAAATAAAATAATTAATTAAAAGAATACATGTTTTATAAAAAACGAACTGAAAGTAGAAATTTTTTTCAATTTTCCAGAAATTCTTTTGACAAAAAATAAAATTTAGAAATTTTCAAAAAAAAGAGAAAAAATTGTAGAGATGAATATGAAAAAAGTATAAATTTTGTATACAAACTTTTCTAATTATACAAGTAAAGAATTTAATTTTTTTCCATGTTTTAGAAATAGTTGATTTAAAAGAAATATAAATAATATACGGTTTTTAATTTCGAAGTATTGAAACATATTTTTGATCAACGAATGAGAGAAATATTGTATATGTGACGCCCCGAGGATTTTGAGGCACGATGAAGGAGAATGAGAAATGTGAAGGGAAAAGGAACATTCTTTTTTTGAGATAGAGAAGCAGAGCGCGCTTCCAACCTCTAATGGAAATTAAATAAAAGAGAATTGAATGAACTGTGACCAAAATTCAGTGTTCGGTTTGATGGAAAACAAAAGGGTTTCGTAACGCGTGGGTTTGGTAAAGGGCAATAGAGAGAGACTCGACAAGGGAGAAAAAAAAGGAGGGTGAAGAGTGAAAGAGAAAGAGGGACTCGATTTGTCGAATCGGAAGTGAGTGGAAAAATAGTGGAGCAAATTACAGTTTGAGCATGTGTAACTAAACGAAGAGAGAAAATTCAACAGTTGAATTTCCGGGAGGAGGACAAAAATACTTATATACCGTTAGTTTTACACAGTGACTCCCAATTGATTTCCAATCAATTGTCAATCGAGCGAATTTCAATTGATAGATTGAGGTGGAAAAGTATAGGGACGGGTGACTTCCTTGTGTCTTTGCTTTTCCTTCGCCCCCTCAGGGTTGAATGCTCGACAATTGTAGTTTTTTTTTATTTTTATTCTGTCTCGACGCGCTTTTTTGCTGGTATTCTTATTGTTATTTTCAGTAATTTTCTAATTTTCCTAATTAGCGGATTGATTTTCATTTGAATTATAATCGAAAATTAAAATTTTTAAAAATATAACAATTCCTAAATACGAGCTTTGTCTGATTAGTAGATTGATTTTAATTTTAATTAATTAATTGAAAATTGCAATTGAAATTAGAAAAATTAAAATATTCTTCAAAAAGAGCTTTTGATAATTAGCGGATTGATTTTAATTAAAATAAATAAATTGAAAATGCAACTTAAATGAAGATAAGTTAAAATATTTCATGTTTCTAAAATTTCGAACGTTCAAATGAACGATAATATTTTTTTACTTCTTCTAAATTAGTATTTCTTTACAAAAAAAATTTTTTTTTGGATTAAAAGAAATTAATTCTAAAGTAAATATTGTTTTATTTCAATTATATTTCTTTTATTGGATAGTAATTTTCAAAAACACTTGAGGTGAAAAAAATTTCGTTCATTTGAACGTTCAAACTTTCAACCGCATAATATTTCACCGATATTTTTAATTATATTAAAAACGTTATAACTTGAATATTCTAGAAAATTGTTTTTATAGTAATTTTTTTAGAGAAGTTCAGTTGGCACATATTGGTCGAAAATATTTTGACTCTTTTTAGATTTTATTGTTCTTAAAAAGAGTCAAAATATTTTTGACCAACATGTGAAGTTCTCTAAAAAAAATTATTATTATTCAAAATACGTTTTTGTATCTACAAAAAATTCTAACAAATGACAAAATTTATTTTTACTATTTTTGAAGTATTTCTTTTTAAACATTTCGTTGTCAAATTGAAAGTGCAAACAAATTTTTTATTCAATTTTTTTATTTAAAACTTTACTTGACTAATTCTAATTGATTTTAGATCATAATTTTTTCATGGACAAAATAAAAAAGAATGTGAAATTACAATAAAATTCTAATTTCAACTTAGTTAGAAATATAAACCAATGAGTTTTCAAAATTAACAAATCAGTTGCGGTTTCTAATGCTATTTTTTTAGAATATTTGGCTTCAAACAAAGTTTAAAAAAAAAGTTTCTAAAGTTTTTTTTACAAAAAATGCTTCAAAATTTTTAAAAATCAATTCTTGCATTCTGTAATTTTTTTGGGATACAAAAAACATATTTTTATATAAAAAAAAGTGAGTACAAAACCATAGTGTGTCCAAAATTACGGATGAATTTTAATATCTACCAGTTTTTTGTGAAAAAATGAAAATTCAAAAAGATCAAAATATTTTCCGACTAATTAAATTTTCTTTACATTAAATTCCTTTCAAAAAAATTTTATAAAATACTTAAATTATTTTCTTAATATATAGTTAAAAATGTCATTGAACTGTGTCTTTTAAATTTAGTTACATTTATATTGTCAAAAGCTAAAATTTATTTTAATTGTGCAATAAATTTATAATTAACAAAATAACTGTGTTCTTTTCTAAAACAAATTTTTTAATTTTTCTGTTTTATTTATTAATATTGCACTTTGAAAAAAAATTTTTTGAAATGAAATACTGCATTTGTATGAACTCTATTTTTGTATAAACCTTATTTTTTGGCTATTCTAAATAAAAACATTGTTTAATCTTAATAAATATTTATTTGATTTAAAAGAAATTTCGTTTAATAAATAGCGTTAGAACTTCGTTAGTTATACAAATTTTTAGTTGAATCAAACAATTTTTTTTGAGTGTGATAAAACTATTAACATACTTTAATGTTCTTGGAATTATTTTAAAGTAAATTATTAATAGTATATTAATTATTTAGAAACATTATCGACATGCAATTTAGTCTACATAAATAAATAAAAACAATAAAAAGAGCTTATTGTGAGAAATCTAACTTCTTTTGTTTCTGAAGGGTGACAATATTTAAAATTGGTTCAAAAATTATTATTATTATTATTATTACTATTATTAAAATTGTTAGTATTTATTATTAGCATTATTTTTAATATAATTATTTTTTTCATAGATTAATTCAATTTTGGCACGTTGATAATGTGATGATGATTCGGTCTGTGTCAACATTAATAGGGAATATTATCATTTGCTAATGATAATATTCGAATATTACCTGTCTGTTTAATATACAAACAATGTAGACGATAATTTAATTTTTTTTACTCTTTTAAAATGAAAACAACATTGACCATTGTTTACTTTCCATTTTTCGCTCGAAATAAAGCCTTTAAAATTTCAAGTACATTTATGTGAACTATACAGTTGGCGTATGTGTGTTTAGAGATGTAGAAGTTAGTGTCTGATGAAGTGAGTGTTTGATAATGTTTGTCCAAGAACTTAGTCCCAAAATAACCTGTGGCGGTACAACATATATTTTCTTGTTTTATTCATTATTCTCCAAACTTTTAGACCGGAAAATATTTTTCATCTCTTTTTCTCTAAGTTTCTTACACGAATTTTTTTCTTTTTTCTCTACCCGTTGTTCTACCTATTTCTTTCTAAAGAGTTGTTGTTATTAATTTTTTTATCTGTATTCTGGTTTTTAATAAATTTATAACCTTTTTAACTTTTTCCTGTAAACTTAATTTTTATTATTTTACCATTGTTTCTCTACTGTTTTTTCTATTTTGCTCATTGCTTACTTGTTCCTCTTTATTTTTTACTATTGTTTTTTCTATTCAATCTTTAACCTCGTCCGTAAATGCAAATTATTGAATTTTGCTTAAATAATAATCGTCAAAGGGAAAGAAAAACAAATTGGATAAAAAAGGAGGGAGGGGAGGAATTGAAAGAGAAAAGATGACAATAGCTTTCAGGAAAGCTCAATACTGTGTAAAGGACTAATATATATATTTCCATCCATAACAGCGCATTTCCAAGTGAAAAAGTCGAGTATATGAATCTTGAATGTTGTATGACATATCAGCCCCACGGCATACCGGGACCTTTTGTGTGAACTAGCTTGCTCTTTTAACCAACAACCTTATGATATATAGTCTTGATAATTCAAAATTGGACAAGCGCTTGATTCGTAATCAGGCGAGTCAAAAGAGCGAGGAAGAAAAAAAAGCAGGGCAAATATCATCGCATGCGCTTTCGTTGTGAAAAAGGAGAAAAAAAATGGATAGAGAGAAAAAGAGAGAGAACCCTTTGTATTCTTTGGTGAAGCAGCGAGGCTTGTCTAAATGAAGTTTTGAAGAGCTCTGCCAACACGAATTGCGAACGGAGAAGTAAAATGTGCCTTTGAATCGCAATACTACAAAGGGCTCGCCGCCAGGCTAATTTGTCTGAATGAGCGAAACGATGGACCATGAGGGTAGTGGTTGAATCATGAGTCGGACCTAATTCTGGATAAACGCCCTTTCATTATTTCCGGTATAGCTATCTTTGTTCTTTACTTTCGCTCTTCGATTATCAGCCGGCGAAAAAAAATTAGAAAAAGAGCCATAATGAAAAATTTTTAATTTGTTATACCTACACAGTAAAACGTGAGGTGTTAAAATAGCACCAGAATGGATTAAAATAATCTGCAACAGTTTAATCCCTCTAGGATTAAATTAACAATAAAAAGGTTTAAAATAATCGATTTTGATGTTATTTTTAACTATGAATGAAATTTTATTTTAAATAAAACACCAAAGTCAGCGATTTGGAAAAATTCAACGAATTTAGCTTCTCCAGGAGGAATAGTAACTTAGTTACTAACTAACTTAAATAATAATATTTCTACAGGGATTCAATTATTTTTATAAATAATAAAATTCTTTTATGAATTTCAATTATTTTTAATGCATTTTTAATCAAATACCTCAAAAAATGTAATTATTCTTAAAAGTCTTATTAAAATTCGTTCAAAGAATTTAATGATTTAAAAAATTTGTTGATAACATTTTTATGAGAATTTAATTTCAACAAACATGAAATTAATAAATTACTTATTTTTGTATTTAAATAATTGAATTCTCGTAGAATTTACTAATAAAAATCGTTTTAAAAATGAATTTCAGTTACAATTTAAGATTAGACTTAAGTATTAAAAGCATTATAACGTGGAGTTTTAAAAAGAATTAAATTTTGTAATAATTTCAAACCAAACTCATTGAAATTCTTAACTTTTCATATTTTTGACAAATAATTCTGTGGAATTAATTTCTTTTAAAAGTTTAATAGGATTTTTATTGAAATTATTCACCGTTTTTATTTTAAAATATATATTTAATTGCCGAATTTCCGAAAAGTTGAAATTTTGTACAATTGAATTGTAAGCGAATAAATTTAAAAATTCTCATAAAACTCATCACAGCGTTTCAATTATTTCCCATGCAATTATAATAGAATTCCTTGAAAAAAGTTATTATGCTCATAAAAGTTTTAATAAAATTCGACAAAAGAATTGAATCATCAAAAAATCTGTTACTAACATTCTGTATGAGAATTGACTTTTGAGAAACATTCAATTGTTCAATAAATTATTTACTTTTGCATTAAAATAATTAAATTCTAGTAGAATTTTTTATTAAAAATTGATTTAAAAATGAATTTTAGTTAAAAGTTTAGATTATAATTCAATATTAAAAGAAGCATAGAGAGAACTTTTTGGAAATAATTGGATTTTGAAATTAATATTTTCGAAACAGTTTAACTGAATGTTTTTAATATTATTTGAAGTTTTTATTTTCTAATATGCATTTAATTAAAGAATTTAGGAATAATTGAAATTTTGTGAAATTAATTAATTAGTTATTATTAAAAATAATAGATGTAAAGTGAAAGTGCAGTTAAATTTTTTTGAAAATAATATTTGAATTGAAATAATGAAAATAATTTTGAAAAAGTATAATATTCTTATAATATAAAATAACGATTTTATAACTACGTCATCTTTAATTATTATAAAATATTAAAAAATTGATCACTCTGAGTCGAAGTCTCCGATATCTTTTATTTTTACTTTCTCTTTGATAAATTTTTATTTGCAGTTTAATTTTTAATTTGATAGTTTTTTGTACTTTCTCTCCAAGTGAAAGTGAGAATAATTTCTAAAGCTGAAAACGAAAATTAAATTTAAAGTAAAAACGAAAATCTATCGAAATAATATTAAAAATTAAAAACCTATCAAATTGAAAATAAAATTATAGTAAATAGTGGGTTTTAGTAGATGAGTACGAAGAAACTATAAATATTTTTGTTTACCAACCAAATGAATCATCAAATATTTATTTTCATCAATAAAACTCTTTTGTATCGAAAGAAATAAAATTCGTAAGAAAACAATAGAAACAAAATAAAAAAAATTGAAAAATAAATACCTACAATAATGGTTTGGTTGAATAACAAAATTTCTATTTCTTCACTGAGGTAAAAAGTTTATATTTTACTGAATACCTACAGGAATGGGAATTTCTTTTTTTATTTTAATTATTTTTCCACAAAAAGTAAAACAATGTTTTTGATATGAAGTTAAAACAAATGTGTCATTATAGTAACAGGGAATAATTTTTAGAGGGATTGCGGGGGGGAAGGGGATTATGCTCTCTTCTGGGAATATATGCTCAAGTTGCGTCACCCTTTTAGTCTGAAAGTCGTCACCCTTTATTCCTCCGCCAACCCTTCATTTAATTTACATAAAGAATCCGATAAGAAGACTTTTGCTGGTTCGCGGTAAGAAAGTGCAATTATTTACACGAGCCTTTTACCAAGTTCTCTTGCATGTTTAAAGCTGATTGGAATAATCAGTGGTGCCAAGGCTTGAGCGCACGTTTGCAATTATATTTCCTTGCCAGACAGTTCTTTTAACGGTTTTTTGTTTTTTTTTATTTTATAACTTTCTGTCAATTAAAGTATATATATATATATATATATCTTACGGTGATGTATTTCTTTTCAACTTGGAAGTTGACTTTTTGGTTATTTGTTTTCTTTGTGAGAATTTAGTTTGTACTTTGTACATTATGTATAAGTTACATTCTTAAAAGAATGTTTTCGAATTGGAATTTATTACCAGGTTTTTATTTTTTTTCTCTTTAAATCTGAACTAGTGGAAGTTTTTTGTAATTTGAATTTTTAACTAATTGTTCGCTTTTCAATTAGTTGCGATCTGATTAACGATTTGAAATAGTGAATGAAATTTTGCTTTCGAATTATTTCGATTTTTTACTAATGTGAATTAATTTTACGTAATGTGAACTAATTAAATCTGATGTAAGTTGAACCAAATTGAAATAATTTAAATCGATTCGATCTAGTTTGAACTAATTGAAACTAATTTGAACCAAAATGAAATAATTTAAACCTATTTGAAATAATTTGAAACAATTAAAATTAATTTGATGTTTTAAATAAATTCTTTCCAAATTTTTAACTATTGATTAGTCCATTTTAACAAATTTAAAAATATCAATTGCCTCATGAGATTATTACGAATTTTAAATAATTCAAATTTATTGTTGAAAATCTATTCCCTTATTAGAAAAATGAATTAAAAATTTTTTTATTACCATTTTTTATTATATTTATTATTTTTTTGTTTCAAAAATAATTTATTCTATTTCTATCTATTTACAAAATTTTACTTTGCGCAGAATTAAGCAGTAAAGAATAAAATATTAATTATTAACAACCAATTCTTCAATTTGTTTTAATTAATTTATTACTTCTTGCAGTTCAATTATTTTTAATAGTTGTAGTTATTATTTTTATTAGTTAAAAGTTCCATTTATAGGATTTTAATAAGAAAAAAAAGAAATAATAAATGAAATTTGCATACGATGTCGAGTATATATCTGATAAGTAAATTTAAGAAAAAAATCAACTTTCCCGAGAACGGAATTGCCGATTCATTAATTCTGGAAAATTAAAAGAAAATTAATTGTCGACTTGTATAGTCTGGAATGGGTGATGAATGATCAAGAACGATCGGCGGAGAAATTGAGTAAAAGGGATGGGAAGAGAAACTGCTTTATGGAGAAATATTTCTCACGTTTAAAATATTTTCATTTTAATAGTGTCTGTTAGTAAGAATCATTTTTAACTTACCTGAAAGCTTCATCGTTATCTACTCTTTTAAACGATTTTCTTACTTTATCGTATACATGAGAACAATGTTAAAATATTTTTAATAATAATATTTAAAAAAATTTAATAATATTTAAATATTAAAACCCATTTTCCAAAAGTATTATAGTTTTATTTTTAGTCATAGGTTTGAAGTATTACATTTTATGATAAGTATTATTTAACAAAAGTTTACTGAAAATAATATTTATTAATAATATTTGACAGAAATTATAATTTTAATAATAACAATTCTTTCATTAATTTGTACTCAAATTTTTATTTATGGATTTTATGATTATAAAAGAAGATAAGAAAATAT
Source organism: Leptopilina myrica (nomen nudum) (assembly GCA_032872475.1). NCBI lineage: Eukaryota > Metazoa > Arthropoda > Insecta > Hymenoptera > Figitidae > Leptopilina > Leptopilina myrica (nomen nudum). The sequence continues at coordinate 25,091,493 of CM065458.1, read as the reverse complement.
GTTGATCCAATCAGATTTATTAAGAATTGAATACAGCAAAAAATTATTTCAGTAGATCGATTAAACTGGAAAAAATTTATTTGATTTAATTAAGCAATTTTTGTCTATTAATTCTGGTCTATTATGAAATAAATATTCATTTTTATAAAATAATTTTTATTTCAATCGATTCAACGGTATTCGCTTCAAATACTGAAATTATTGGTTCAAATACAATTTGTTTGATTTATATAAACTATATTAATTCTTGCCTATTGTAAAATAAATATTTATTTGTATAAAATAATTTTTATTTCAGTATTTTCTTTTAAATACTGCAATTCCTTTACTTTAAAGTTTTAATACAATCTGTTTGTTTTTTTTAACAATATTAATTCTTCCCTACTATGGAATAATTATTTATTTGTATAAAATAATTTTTGCTTCAGTCAATTAAATTGTATTTGCTTCAAATACTGAAATTACTGGTTCATCTACAATTTATTTGATTTAGATAAACAGTCAGTTAATAAATAAACATAAATAAATAAATTTTGTTTATTATTTTTATTAATAAGTTACTAATAACACTTATTTCGTTGAAAAAGCCACTAATGGAACTACTTCTCAAACTGAACCTTCGGAAATCAGTTTATCGGTAGAAATATCACGAAATAAAAATTTAAATTCATTTATATTTAGTTATTTATTGTTTAACTTTCTAAATTCAATGTATGTTTATCAATAATAAATTATAAAATTATGAATATAGACGAACATGTTGAGATTCTCCACTTGCGAACGCCAAGGTCGCCGCTAGATGGCATTTCAGTTGAAAAAATCAGACGCCACCTAGTGATGGCCTTGGCGTTCTCAAGTGGAGACATTAAACCATATTTTTTCCCTTAAAAACTATTATATAAATAAATATTTTTGAATAATAATTGAAGGAAAGGAATTTTATTTAATTTAATTTAAACACAAAACAATACTTATTTGAAAATGAATAATTTACGATTATTTGCAACATTGCGAAAATTTTATAACTTTTTTCAATTTCTAAATTCATTCCAAGATCTGTAAAAAAATCTCAATGAAATAAAGAAAAGAATTTTTTTCGAATTAAATTTTCTCAGTGTAGAAAGTGACAGATAAATTATTGTACTTCCGGTATTTCGTTATTTTTTTTTCTTTGAATAAAATGCATCCTTCCGTACTTGATTTTTCTTTCTTGTGGCGTTTCTCCGTTTCTGGTTTCGGTTTTCGTTTATATGTATATAGATCGATACTTGGGGATATATAAGGGAACACGAAAATCCGTTCACCGTGAATTACGGTGACGGGCCGTATCCCATCCATTATCCTGGCCGCCCCTGATTCCTCGGTAATTAACTATCAATTCGCCCGATCGGTAGCGCACACCGGTTATATTTCGTTGTCCCTGGAACTCAATACTATATATATATATATATGTATGTGCACACCTAAATTCTCAAACGTTCGATCTTCAATGTGATTATCGATCGTTTTGTATCCTTATACGTGGCTTCTGGCTTCATTGAGAGAATTACCATTGAAACACACTACACTACCCAACCACCTTCATTGTGATCCAATTATCCAGTTACGTCCAATCTCAATTCAAGAAAATCGGTTCATTCTCTCCAAATCGAAAGATCTCTTCCCCCGGACTTACAACTAAATTTATCGATTGCTTCGTTCCAAGAGACGAATCCAACTTCCCTACATATATATATACCTAAGAGGGAGGACTTTAAGAAAAGTGATCTGAAATTTAAATTTTAAACACATCTTTAAATTATCTGATAAGGAATCTTTTTTTTTCTTTTTAGTGGAAATTTAACTAATTCGGTATTAAGTGATTGAAGAATTTTTCAAGATTATGCAAGCATGAAGAAGAAAAAGAAAAAAATGGATATGATAATGAAATGTGAATTCCATCATTTTTGATTTGAAGAACAAGAATAAGAGAAAACTTGCAATGCAAAGCAAGAATTTAAAAAAGAATGAATTGCAAAAAGTGAATACACTCTGTGAGGAGGGAATATTTTATACAAAAGTGTATTTAAAAATACATGACATTCGAGGAGGACCTATGCTGAAAGATTGCGCGCAAGAAATGTCCAACGAGTCTTGAGACGGGAAGTTATTTCAAGAGAAGAGACGATATTCTGTGAGCGCAAAAGAAATTTAAAGTATTCCGTAATCGTAACATTGCATTCAAGAAACGAGGAACAAGGAAGATCTTGTATTTTTAACGTTGGAACGCGAGTCGATGCTTAAATATTCTTCTCATTCCTTATTCAGAGTATATTTCATTCGCTCGCATACACTAAGAAATACGCAGACACACACACACAGAGAGAAAAAGAAAGAGAGAGAGAGAGAAAGAGAGACCTATTCCAATCCCACGGGTGGGCTCAACTTAACTCCACATCGGCGAGACTGGGATTTTCCAACGTTGAAACCAGTAAAAGAGGAAAAAAAAAGATTAAGGAAGAGGGGACATTTGCTAACAATCCCGCCCCCTTTGTCCTAACCGACAAAAATTCCCAATGATTTGTACCCTCTTATCTGCATTTTAATTACCAGGAATAATTTTTGTGAATAATTTTCAACTTTTTTTTGAGGAATTGTTTTCTTTCCTTCGTTCTTTCAACCCTCGCACATATTCAAATCACACTTCTCAAGAGTTTTTAAAGGTAAACAGATGTGATAACGTTCAGCTCGAGGGGAAGAAATTTAATAAATTAGTGTTGAATTTCTGATTTTATATTGACTTTGGAATAATTATCTTCGATTATTTTTTTTTTGTAAATAATTTAGCCCTTCTTTGTTGTGTTTAAAATAGGACTGTGACTTAAAATTTAGTTTTATTTTTTCAAATTACTATAAATTATTTTATTTTTTAAACATACATTTCAATTTATAACAATTTTATTAAACAAAATTTTGTTTGTCTCTTTATGACCAGTAGATAAAAAAATAGTTCAAATATGATACAGTAAAACGTGAGGTGTTAAAACAGTACCAGAATGGACTAAAATAATCTGAAACAGTTTAACCCCTCTAGGATGAAATTAACACCAAAAAGGATTAAAATAATCTATTTTGGTGTTATTTTTAACTAACTAACTTAGTAACATAGTTACTAAATTTAATTGTGTTCAAAACTTTAAAAAAACATCTCGTCAAAATTTCAATTCTGTTTATAAATAATAAAAATTTTCTCTGATATTCAATTATTTTACAAAATTTTAATCAAATTCTTGTCAAAATTTCAATTATTTTAAAAATTTTTCTATAATTCCATAATTTTCAATATCTACTATTTCAATAAAATTTTCCAAAAGAATTACACTATTGAAAAAAATTTGAATACCATTCTACGCAAACATTCAATTATTTTCATAAATAATAAAATTGTTTACAGAAATTAAATTATTTACAAAGTTTTTTATAAATTTCTACGCAATAATTCAATTTCTTTTAAATAATAACATTTCTACAGGGAATCAATTATTTTTATAAATAATAAAATTCTTTTATGAATTTCAATTATTTTTAATGAATTTTTAATCAAATACCTCAAAAAATGTAATTATTCTTAAAAGTCTAATTAAAATTCGTCCAAAGAATTTAATGATTTAAAAGATTTGTTGATAACATTTTTTATGAGAATTTAATTTCAAGAAACACGAAATTAATAAATTATTTATTTTTGAATTTAAATAATTGAATTCTCGTAGAATTTACTAATAAAATTGGTTTTAAAAATTAATTTCAGTTAAAATTTTAGATTATTTTTGAGTATTAAAAGCATTATAACGCGGATTGTTAGAAGTAATTAAAATGTGAAAAAATTTCAATCTAAAATTATTGAAATTCTTAATTTTTCATATTTTTGACAAATAATTTTGTAGAATTAATTCTTTTTAAAATTTTATGAGGATTTTGATTAAAATTATTTCAAGTTTTTATTTTTCAATATAATTATATTAATTGCAAAATTTCCGAATAATTGAAATTTTGTAAAATTGAATTGTAAACGATTAAATTTGAAAATTCTCTTAAGACTCATCGCAGCGTTTCAATTATTTTTCATACAATTAAAATTGAATTCCTTTGAAAAAAGTAATTTTTTTCATGCAAGTTTTAATAAAATTCGACAAAAGAATTGAATTATTAAAAAATTTGTTACTAAAATTCTTTATGAGAATTGAATTTTGAGAAAGATTCAATTATTCAATAAACTATTTAATTTTTCATGTAAATAATTAAACTCTTGTAGAATTTTTTAATAAAAATTAATTTAAAAATTAATTTCAGTTAAAATTTTAGATTATAATTGAATATTTAAAGAAATAATAAGAGTGGACTTTTTGGAAATAATTCAATTTTGAAATTAATATTTTTGAAAAAGTTTAATTGAATTTTAAAAAAATTATTATTTAAAATAATAGATATAAAGTAAAATTGTAGTTAAAAATGTTTGAAAATAATAATTGAATTGAAATAATAAAAATAATTTTAAAAAAGTATAATAGTCTTATAATATATAATAATTTTATTACTTGGTCATCATTAATTATTATAAAATAGTAGTAAATCGATCATTCCTAGTCGAAGACTCGGAGTTATCGATATCTTCATGTTTTATAGTTATAAAAAAATTTAATAAACTAAAATTCTATTCATTGTAAAAAATAACATAAATTTGATTATTTTAATCTTTTTTGGTGTTAATTTAATTTGCAACACTTTTTAATACCTTACGATTTACTGTAGAACTATATTTTGACATAACAGAACTATTTTTATGAGGGCGCAATGTAAAGGCCCCTTGTGAGGGGGACCTTATAAAATTCTGACTAATTTGTAATAACTAATTTGTTATAAACATTATATTGTTTATGAAGTACATAATATTATGTTAATTATAATTATTGGCAATATATGTATCAAATAAATTGATTATTCAAGTAATCAATTTCATAAACAAATAATGTAATGACAGCAGGGACCGTCACGAAGCAAAGGTATCGTGTCGGTATCGTGTCACGATACGATATGATTCTACCACGGAGAAGAGTATCGTGTCGCGACACGATGCCGACACGATACCGACACGATAGGATTTTCGTATCGTGTCGCATTACAAAAATAGCTGATTAAATTACATAAGATGTGCACAATCATATTATATAAAATTACAAAATAATGTTGGGGGCCATCCATAAATTACGAAAGATATTTTTTTTAATTTACCCCCCCCCCTCCCATTATTGTAAGATATTTTACATACATTAGCGCCATTTTTATTGTTTGTAAGAATTTACACACCCCCATACCCCCTAAATGTCTTACGTACTTTATGTAATTACATTACATATAATAACTTAGTAACAAATTCAATATGGCGGACATGCGCAGAAGTGCAATTTAGTATTTATTGCTGCGCAGTAGCAATTACATTACTCTTGGGCATGCGCAGTAGGGCAACTAAGTACTTATTCCTGCGCAGTAGTTGCCTCCCACACTTGGACATGCGCAGTAGTGCAAATTAGTAATAAATGCTGCGCAGTAGCCTATCACTGCACTTGGACATGCGCAGTAGTGCAAATTAGTACTTATTGCTGCGCAGTAGTCTAATTTAGTATTAATGGATGCGCAGTAGTGTAATTGGTTTTTGTTGCTGCGCAGTAACATAATTTAGTATTAATTGCTGCGCAGTAGTCTAATCTAGCATTAATTGCTGCGCAATAATGTCATTTTGTATTTATAACTGCGCAGTATGCAGGTTTAATATACTGCGCAGCAATAAATGCTAAACTAGACTACTGCGCATGTCCAATTGCGGTGGTAGACTACTGCGCATCAATTAATACTAAATTAGACTACTGCGCATCAATTAATACTAAAATACACTACTGCGCAGCAATAAATACCAAATTACATTACTGCGCATCAATCAATACTAAATTATACTACTGCGCATCAATCAATACTAAATTATACTACTGCGCATTAATCAATACTAAATTATACTACTGCGCATCAATCAATACTAAATTATACTACTGCGCATCCATTAATACTAAATTAGACTACTGCGCAGCAATAAATACCAAATTACACTACTGCGCATGTCCAAGTATGGTTTTACAAGATGGCCGTATATGCGTCATGTGCTGATAAAAAGCATTTTTTAATGTAACATGTGCGACACGTTAATTTCGTATCGTGTCGGTATCGTATCGTGTCGCGACACGATACTTTTCTCGACACGATGCATCGTGTCGGGCGTCGACACGATACCGACACGATACTGATTTTCGTGTCACATCGTGTCGGTGGCGGTCCCTGAATGACAGTCGACCCTCAATTTAAAGGAACACAGAAAAATGTTAACTTATTAAGTGTTTTTTGTATATGAAAACATTGCTATTCGTTTAGACAAAGTAAAGTGAAGGAATAGATTAAAAAATATTATACCTACATTTAAAATTAAAAGAAAATGGATTGAATTTAAAAATATTAAAAAATCAATATTATTGTATAAAATTTAATTAATTATGTTGAAAATTAAAAAGATATAAAAAAAGTACTAAAAAATATGTTTTAAAAGTGAAAATTTTGGAACATGACATGGTAAATGGAAAATTATTTGCAACTTGAGGTGAGAGAGAAATTAACGTGAGACAGAAGTGTTTGAATAGAAAAGAAGTTCATTGCGTCCCAAGAAACCATTACTGAGGAGAAACTTGGCTCACATTGGTTTGATTCATCGGTGATCTAGAAGGCTTCATTTCCTTCCTCTGGCAGAGCTTCTGTAGGAACTTAATCCTATAGAGACATGGAAGTTTCGACTTGTATTAAGCGTGCCCTTACAGACTTGTTGTGTAAGTCTGATAATCGGATTCTGTCACAGAATGTGAAACTAAGATAAATCTATATATATTAATTTAGAGCAAAAGAGTAGTATTAGCAAATTTGTGAAATTAATTTTTCACTTTATTTATATTTCTATAATTAAAATATTTATTGACAAATATTGCTTGGAGAATTTATCGAATATATTTTCTGAATTATTTTTCTTCTCTGAATTAATGTTAATGTCTATTTATTTATCTTCTTTGCCATCTTTTATTAAATGAATAAATAGATATTAATTAGCATTTAGCAAAAAGCCATAACAAATATAATTTGTTTTTCCCTGCTCATTGCCCTGATTTTCATCCAGAATTTATAAATTTAGAAATAATATTTAATCATTATTATTTTTCAATAAGAAAACAAGTTTTCAAAAATTTTAAATTTAAACCATTTAAAATTTATTAACTTATAAGAATATTGCTACTGTAAGTTCTTCCAAACTATTTTTATGACTTAAAATCAATTATTATTTTCTAGAAATTTTAACAAAACTTCTTTTTTAAAATAAATATTATTTGTAATAATTTAAGCCGACGTTCTTATTTCAGAATTTTCGAAAACTATAATTAAATATATATTAAAAATTTTAAAAATCGATTAAAATTTCTAAAAAAAATTAATTCTACAGAATTAATAGATAAAAGTAAACAAAATTTAAATTTTCAAAAGATTTGAATTTAAAACCTTATCAAAATTCAATTATTTCAAATAAAAATTCTTCTAATATTAAATTATTAAACTATAAAATTCATTTTTCAATTTTAAATGAGAATTTTTATTGAAAAATTGTACGAGAATTTAATTATTTTGAAACGCAAAAGTAAATAATTTATTGAATTATTAAATGATTTCGAAAATTTAACTAATTTGGCGGATTTTTGATAAAATTTATAACAATAATTGCATTTTTCGAGGAATTAATTTAAAATCATATTTTACAATATAAAACAAAATTTAATATTTATGAAAATAATTGAATCCATAATAAAAACTTTATTGTTTACGAAAATAGTGAAATTCTTGCGTTGAATTTTATAAAAAAATCTTAAATCATTTATTTTATCGAAAAATCCAAAGCAAATTTTTCTTTAAATAATTTATTTTCTCTAAAATTTTTATTATTTATAAGAAAACTAAATGTTTGCGTGTAATTTAATTAAATTTTTGTTAACAATTGTATTCATTTGGTAAATTTTTATGAAAATAGTAGTATTATATATTGAGAATCATTAAATTGGAAATAAGTTTTGAAAATAATTGAATTTCTGTAAATAATTTTAGTACTTTTGAAAATAATTGAATTCTTATATTGAATGTTGTTATTTATGAAAAAAATTTTATTTTTATAAAAAAATCTGTTAAAATTCTTAAAAGTAATTGAATTTCATAATCATTTAAATTTCTAATAAAGAATTTTGTTGCTTATCATGTTAATTGAATTCTCTCCGAGAATTGCGTTAAAACTTTTTGTTTCAATTAAATATATAATTAAAAAAATTTAACTAAATGTCAACACAAATGTAATTAAAATTTTTCACAAAAATTACTTCTGTAGAACTGTTAATTAAAAGTATTAAAAACTCAGATTTTCAAAGATTTTAATTTTAATTATTTTTAAAATTCTATTATTTTTAAAAATTACGATTATTTGTAATTTCTCTAAAATTTAATTATTTTTTAGAGTTTTTAACTATAAAATTCTTCTATAAATCAAATTGAAATTCATATTTACAGTAATGAAGTTTTAAGTTTTGATAACTGTACTACTATATTTTTTATTTACAGTAAATATTTAATTTAATAAATATTTAATATTTTGTACTTCCCAACTGAAAAAGTTAATTTCATTAGAACGATTCTGTAGAATTTTTAAATGAATTCTAGTTATTTTTAGTAAACTTTGATCAGAAAAGATATGAATCTCGTAAAGAGAATTTCATTTAAATCAATTAAATGGTATTTGACTCAATAATTTTAATGTTTGAAGTAAACATATTAGTTTCAATTAAACAGTATACCGATTAATTGACTAAAATCTAAATTATTTGATTTAAGTAATTATTTAATTGATAATAGTTAAGTAATCGATTATTTGGATCAAATAAAATATTTTTTTAATGCAGTTGTCAGTACTGAGATTTGAATCTTTGAATTTTAAACCAACAAATTATTTATTATTACTATTATTATTTGATTTTAGAAATTTTTAAATTATAACCACTATACAATTTTGTTCACTTTTTTATTGTTTCATCTTCTTACAAATCAATGTTCTCAATTGCATTCATTATTTTTCTGTACCACATAATTTTCTCATTAACAAAATGCCTGAACTTTAGTTTAAATTTAAAAATTTTACCCAATCCACCAAGCTGTAGCCACTCAGTATCTTCGACGTCAAATTCACTCCCCGGTAAAAGAATCACATTCTCCTCCGTATTCTTATAAACTTGTTCTATCCTTACGTTCACATAAACTCCGCTAAATACCATTTCATAAATAATATTAACATATCCTAATGCTGGATAACCAGCATATTTCATAGCAGACGATACACTTGAAGAAGTTTGTGTGAATTTTTGCAAAGTTATATTTTTCTGCTCTGATAAAATACGAAAAATTTGAAAAGGCACCGTCTCGATTCTAAATCGGGAATTAAATTCCCTATTCTGATCGTCAGATTGTCTTATCGCCAGTGTATAGAGAGCGATTTTCATTAATTTTGCCTCTTTTGTATTTGCGCCAATTCTCCTGTAACCTGTCGCGATGTAATTTCTTATCGCATAATAATCATGAAATGTGAGTGAATATCTTGCAAACTTTTCGTTATAATTTTTAACAATTGTTGCCAACGGTACCTCCTTCTCGATTTCACGTCTTTCGGCACTTGAATAAAATGAATTAATTCGCAATTTACCCTCGAAGGTGGTTAAACCATGAGTTTCGAATTGTGAATCGTATCTTACTTTATGTAATAGTTGACAATTGTTTACTAAATATTCCTTACTCCAATCTGGCTCTGTAAGGGAATTATTTTCCAAATAATCTTTCACGAATTTAGTCACTTTTTCAATATTCGGAAATATGTATTTTTGCAGCATGTCCTTTATTGTTTTTTCACAGAGTGTTGTCTTTTTCTTTATAAATTCGGTAGCTTGTTTAATATCTTGCGAATGTTGATAAAAACGTCCCAGTCTTTGGCAACGAGAAGATTTCCAAGTAGAATAGTACTCTGCAATTGAACAATGCGCATCGTAATCATCAGGAGGAATTGGTATTTGTGAGAATAGAAATTTATTCGGTCTTTTAAATAGTCGATTATTAATTTCGTACATTGTGTAATCATCTTGTACATTGAGTGTCAAATTATTTAGGGCGATGTATTTTTTCGTCTTCCTGTTCTTCTCATATAGAATGAAAAATCGTAGATCTTGAAATTCGTGTCCAGTTCTTAATATCGCTGTGTCTGGCCCATCGTCCGAGATAAAAATGAATTTATAACCATAACCGGTGTTTGGACGATTTAATAAAGTGTTGACATAAATTGGTTGATTGGTCTCTTTGATTGTGTCGATTTTGTGAAAATTAGTGGACTTTAAAATCGTCATTCGTAAAAGATAATTCGAGAGGAATGTGAAATTAAAATTCGTCTGCTCTTTAAGTTCGCAAATTATTCGTTTCATTTCATTGATGCCATTTGTCTTTATGAAATTCAGCTGGAAATCTGGATTGCTCAGGTGAATGGAAATATCTTCGAATATACTGTCATTGAAGACGTTTATTTTTGTGAATGATTCTGATACATTGTCACCAACACTTTTTATAACCGTTCTCTTGTAAATTAGCGATTTTATTGTTTTACAGAGGTATTTTTGACAATTGTCGGTATATTTGATTTGATCTGCTTCGCAAATATTTTCGACAGGGGTTTCAGTTGATTGACAGGGATAGTAGACGACTGGTGATAAACCAAATTCCTCCCACCAATTTGTTTTTATTTCTTCTTTATTCCCTTCTGTTTGGTCCTGTGTTTTTAAGTATTCCTCTAGACGGGATTTTTTGTATTCTATCAGATTGTGAAAAAAATTGACCATAGTTTCATTTGCTTTTTTTAGTAGTATTAGTGTCGAGCTAGTGAATAATCTTCCCTCATTGCTTAATATAAGTTTGTACTTGTCTCGTTTTAGAAGATAATAATCGAAAGTTACTGTGTCCGGGTAGTAGAATTCAAAAATGTCGTAGGGCAGATCTTCCGTTTCGAATAAATCATCGTACTCTTTTATATTGGAGGGAATTATTAATTTTATCAAAAGTTTGGCGTTTTCGAAAGTTTCCATTAGAGATTTTGTAAAAGCATTTTTGAGTAATTGAAGATCTTGGATTTCATAGAGAGAAATGATGTCCTTTATTTCACTTGCATGATAATTTAGAGAATGATCAGCTTTGCATTGATAACTGGCGGTATAGTAGAAATACAACGAAAGTCCGGAATTAGTTTTGTTTTTTCTCTGTAAGTTTGCACAGTTTTCTTGATTAAAATCTGAATGATCTCTCTTTTGAAATGTGGATAAATAAATTTTCGGTATATAGACATTTTGGTACTTGAATTTCATATTTTGGTAGAATTTCATTAGATACTGGAATAATTGTTCGTAGGCTTTTTTCCAAAATTCTGTCTCTGAAATGATATTCGCAATTTCTCGGAAGGTGAATAAATATTTGGAATTAAAAATATAATAGGTTAGAGCGGGAAGTGCGAAAGCTTTTATCATTTTGTAATTCATCTTCTTAGTGAGGAGGAAGTTTTCAATTAGATATCCGGTTATTAAGTGCTCGTCGAATATAAAAGTCTCTTGTTCTGGTTCTAAATATTTTGCTTCAGCGTAATAGACTGTATTTGTTTTACCCGCTCGGAGAAATATTAGAGCAGCTTGAGCATAAATGTAATCGTGAGACAAAAGATTGATATTTTTCCCAGGAGGAAATAGAGGTGTTATTATATCATTATAAATTCTGTCGATTGCCAAAGAAGTAAGTTGTGAATTTTCGCCATATTCATTTTCAAATGATAATTTTTTCAAATTTATTTTAAACAATTTGAGTACTTGATCTACTTCTAAATCTTCTGCCTCTAGAAATGTGTTTGCCAGAAAACCGTAAATATTGCCAAATTTGTTAAATACTAGAGAAGTGATAATGTGCTCGATCATTGTATTAGCAAATGTTATGTCAATGTATTCGTCATCTCTTGATCCGTACAAGTCACTTCTCTTCAATAAATTTCTAATTAATTCAATATTCTGGGATTTATTATTTCGATTGTCATGCAAGTATTGGTAGAGTGCATTAACAGCGGGAATTTGTTTATTGTGATCATTTTCTGGCAGGTAATTTGTAATTATTAAAAATTCACTCAGCGCATTTAGATAACCGAAAATTGGTATAAGTTGAACAGCTTCCAGTGGATTTATAAATGAATTCATTTTTTTTGTATTGAGTTTCCTTTTCTTCTTACCAATTTCAATGCTCAGTTTAAATGCAATGGAAGATAATTCAGTCTATTCTCATTTTTTAAGTAAATAAATTTTAGCATCACCTAGAAAATAATATAAATAGTTAGTAAATATTATTTAAACATAAATAATTGAAAATTAAACAAATCAAAAATTAAATTAAACTAAATTTCTAAATAAGTAATATAATAAATTAATAATTAATAATGTTTACTAATAAATTAAAAATTAATTTCCAAATAAGTATTAAATTTTATAATTAAAACATGTTACATCTTTATTTACTGAACGGATAAGCGTTCATTCTGATTGAGACTTTTCCCAAATTATAATATTAACTGAAAAATTTTAATTTCAAAATATTAATTAAAAGACTAATTTTTAAATGTTATTAAATTTTAAGTTTCACAAATAATAATGTAATTTTTACTTTTGAATAAATAATTAGCAATTCTTTACAAAGTTTACAATAAAACGAATTCTGTGATTTTTGCTTTTAAATAAATAATTACATTTTCTATTTCAGTCTTTTAGTGAATTATTAGTATTTTATTTTTGATTTTAACTTACAATTATGTTGATCTTTTATTTTAATTTTAGAGAGAGAGAACATTTTTTAAAAATATTTTTCATTACCTGATATTCCTTGTTAAACGCTGTGATCTAAAAAATTAGATTGTGTGAATAATTTATTTTCTTAACAAAAAATTGAACTCTGCTAAACATAACAGTTACTATTGTGATCAAAGTTCGAAGATGACTGAAGTTTGCAGTCTTCTATATTTATGAGGTAATCGAAAGTGTTAAAATTTAAATTATTTAAACTACAAAGTATATTTGTTCATAAATTTTACAATGTGCATTATCTTATTGATACAGTTGAAAAATAATAAAATTTTTATTTTCAAGTATACTTCGTAAGTTCAAGAAACTAACTTTAATTTGTTAACACTGGTTTTTAATATTGTTTCAAGGGAAATCAAATATTTATTTAATTTTTTCTTAAAAAGATGAAGATAATTTTTGACAAGTAAAAAATTCATTAAAACTCTGAATAATATAATAGAAGTAGTATATTTATTAAATTAGCATCTTTGTATTATTGTATTATTTACATTAAAAAAGTGATTAACCTTTTTTTTCTAAAATTTATCTATAAGAAAGTTATTATTAAATTAACGGAAAATATTTTCCTTTTGTTTGTTTAAGTTTGGAGTATACCCACCGCACACATTGGCACACACGTGCCTCTATTCTCTACTTCAAGGTAAATTTTATAATTTCATCAATAATTTTCCGTACAAGCAAACTGTGTCTATAAATATTATTTATATTGCCAATGTCAATGAAAAACATATTTTAGTTTTAAGAACATCTAATAATTGGGAAGTAAGTTCTCCAAAGTTTTTTTTTTTTTTGTGATAATGAAAGTATAAATGAATGTAAAAATAATAATCTTTTCCACGTTTTGGTCACTGAACGAGCAGAATGTTGATCAAGAGTATAGCATAACTTTAACGTGATTAAGAAACGGTGAATTTCAACGGAAGAGAATCTCGTATGCCGGTGATATGGTTGAAAACCAGTTGGTTGGACGACAGCCTAAATTGAAGTGGAAAATGGAATAGTGAAATTGGTCGTAACTATCTGTATATATATGGAAGAAGTGTAAATGGTTTGAGGCGAGAGGGATAACTGTTTGTCGAAATCAAGCAATCAAACCCTTAAGGGCATCCATATATACACGGACACGAACAACATAAAACGTTTACAAGTGTCTGTTGCGAAGATTAGGAATTTGTAGTTTCGCGGTCCTTTAAAAATTAAACTATTTGCACTTTGAGTATTGCACACACTATGTATAGATATTACGAAGGCCCTGGCGTTTCCTCGTCTCTTCGACCGAGTTACCCAACAGTTTGTGTCGCTGATGGAATAATGGTCCATTTGGGATGCACGTGCTGTCGCAAAATCCTCATACCCCTTGCCACACTTTCTCTCACCCCTCTCTCTTTCTCTCACTCTCTCTCTCTCTCTCTCCCTTGTAAAGCCTTCGCTCGTATTTACATGTAATTTCGGGCAATTAATATTTATGCCGGCTCGTTCCGTACGTGCTCTGAACCTCCAGGTAACTAACTGTTCACGAGAACGAGCGCTTGGGTTTCAGACATTCCTCAAATTCGAATTTTATCAGGGATTTTCATTTTAGTTGTATTTTACGATTGTTATTTCATATTTCAAAAAAATATTCCACAATTACAGCAAAATTATTGATTTATTCTTTGAGTTTTATGCGATATTTTCAAGAGATAAATATTAAAAAATTAGGGTAAAAGGTATTATTTTATTAGAGTATTATGCAATGAATTTGCCTATTACCATTAAGTGACGAATATCCTTGGCACCTATTTTAGTATATATTCTAAAATTAAGAATATTTTTTTTGTAACACTAACCTCTAAAGTTGAACTTTACACATCGAAAAGTATGTGTAAAGTGTCACTTTTCATAAGCGTGCGTAAAGTAAATTACTTTACGCACGCTGATTTACTTTACGCACGGCAGCTCATTTTGCACAATATAGTGACTGTTTTTAATATAAATATACAAAATTAAATCTTAATTTATGTATGAATGTATAATACACTGTTTTATTGACAATTTACTATCAAAACATTCTAATTGGTCGGTAATTTCATTCGATATTACCAAGAATATAAAATTTGAAAATAACTATAAAACTTTAGTGTGCAAAGCGTGACACCTAAGCTAAATTCATGTTATTTTAATATTTTTAAAAATTAATTAATACTATTATTGAAAACTTTAATTCATTTATAATTAACAATTATTTAACTAATTCCACAACTATCATCTAAATATAATATCTTTTATTGTTAATAAAAGAAATAAAATATATAATTTTCTTAAAATCATGATTTAAATTTTTATTTATTTTACTTTTCATATATTTTGTGTTTCCAACTTTAGAGGTGAGTGTTACGCACTTGCATCATAAATAACTATTTCGGTATTGTATCTAATAATTGTTATTATTTCATTGTTAATTATTTTTAAACTTTTGCAGCTTTTTCTTTTGCTTTTAAAAACAATTTTAATTATCCTTCAATCTACGAATTTGAATTAAAGACAAAATTAAATTACCTTGAATAAATTAGTTATTCCTTTTTAATTTCTATTTTTACTTTGACAGTTACATTTATAACTTTAAAAACAAAATTATTTTTTCCACTCTCTATTCCCTGATAATTATTAATTTTAATTAACTTTTATTATTTTCATTTTCAGCAAGAAAAAAATTTAAATAAATCAAAGTAAAATTGTAAATATCTTAAAGTAATAATGAATGTATTAATGAAAATCTGTGTTAGTAAAAAAGTAAATCAAAATGAAGGTGAACGACAATATTAAATCCTATAATTGCCCACCCCCTCAAAAAAATATGTTTTCTTTTATAATTTTCCTTTCATTTCTGATAAATATTCATTTTTATAATATTTATTATAGTTTATAATTTTTAAAATACAACTAAAAACTTTTAGAAAATATTATAAATACCTACGTGCAAAAGAAGTAAGATATAAAAATATTTTAAAGTGAAATTAAATATCTGTAGAGGCAGTACTAGAAATAATAATAAGAATATTAATAAATTTTCGTGAAAGAAGAAGAAAAAATAATTAGTAACAAGTAATTTTAAGACAGAAATTTAACTAAAAATTTGATTAATTTTTGAAGTTTAATAAAATAATTTATATTTAAATAAATAATTAAACTAGTTAAAATCGAAAATCAATAGTATAAATAGTTTTAAGTCAGAAAAAAATGGCCGTTGGTCTTTACTATTTTTCTTACAATTTTTATAATGGAATATCAAATTTGGCCTTGTTTCATCGAATTCGAGGTTTTTATTAAAGAAAAGCATTTAAAAAAGACGAAAGTATTTAGAAATTTTTCAGAATTTATTTCCGATTCAAAAAATTTATGTCTTAAAAACCGACGCTAATCTTGACAATATTTTTTAACAATTTTTAGAGTTGATTATCAAATTTATCCTTTTTTTTATCAGTTTGAAGCTTTTATCATAAAAGAAGAGCTTTTTCCGAAACATCGAGGAACTCAGAACTTTTTTTAGAATTCATTTCCGATTCAGAAAAAAATTATGTCTGAAAAAGGAAGCTGTAGTCGCTCACGTCGAAAAATTCTATAGAAGTACTTCCTAGAAATTTTATGCAAGTTTTTTATTTTAATAATATTTCAATATTTCTGTTATTATGATTTAAACTAAGAATTCTACTAACTGAGGAACTAGGTAGTGCAAATAGCCTATAGTTAGAAAAAAATTCTTTACAAACTATTTTGAAAAATTAGTATTAAAAGTCACAATGAGGAAATTTATTTTTCAATCCACTAATTTTAAGTTAATTACATAATTAAACTAGTTTAAATTTTAAATCAATAGAAAGAGTCAGTGTTAATAAGGTACTTATCGTATTATATATAATAACTTTAAATTAATAATAAAAATGGTTTTTAGACTGCCAACATTTTTTTAAATCCATTATTATAAAAAAAAACAATTAAACATCAGTAAAAAGGTATTTATAGTTAAATTACTGATTTTGATAATCTATTAGTTTCAAAATATGTAAAATCCAATGATTTTTGAAGTCTTATTAATTATATGAAAACATAGAAATATGTAAAATTATCCAATTTTTTTAATTAGGGTTATTTGGGGTAAATGTAAACAAGGGGTAAATGTAAACAGTAGATGTTTTAGCTAAATTTACAAATTTAAAACTAGGTACGACGTCAATATTTTTATCTCAGCTCACCTACAAGATATTTAGAGTACTGCTAATAGTTTATTTTGACAATTGGCAATGCCTTAGTGTAAGTTATCTTTTAATGCAAAAAAGATTGAAAATCAAAGTTTTACTGTTTCAATATTTTG
The DNA here is from genome assembly GCA_032872475.1 of Leptopilina myrica (nomen nudum). Classification (NCBI taxonomy): domain Eukaryota; kingdom Metazoa; phylum Arthropoda; class Insecta; order Hymenoptera; family Figitidae; genus Leptopilina; species Leptopilina myrica (nomen nudum). The sequence goes on along the minus strand of CM065458.1, from coordinate 25,074,066 downwards.
TCTCTCATTTGCATAAAAAATAAATTCAAAAATCAAACTCAAATTTTTCCTTCTTCCTTATTTGCCTTAACAAAAATTGACTTTGGCAATGTAAAATTACATAGAAAAGGAAATTAGGTCTTCTTTCATATTTCCCGAGTAGCTGGATTCAAGCAAATTTAATCAATTTTTAACAATATTTTATGTTTGACCGCCATATTGGATCCACCATTTTGAAATTTAAAAATTCGATTTTAGATTCTTATTCAGCAACCTTAAAAACTTCTTTTTACCAAGTTGAATTAAAGTCTATTAAAATTTGTTCAAGTTATTCAAGTCTTTACCTAATTAATTTTGTAATGGTTGATTGTTTATTTTATGATACATTATCAGTCAACTTGTTGATTTACTATCAAAAAGATAGTTTCAGAAATTATTCCTTTAAACACAATTTATTTAATTTAAATTCAATATCTTAACATTATTCAAAAAAAAAAACAGTTCCAATTTAATAAAATACTTAGAATAATTATTTAAAAAAACATTAATAACAGTTTTTGGTTTAAATACAATTTATTCAATGCCAATAAAAAATATTTAATTAAAATAAATTTTTGTTCAACGAAACAAAAATATTTTTTTATTCAAGAGTTAGAAAGTTTTATTTTATTTCTATTTATTTTCAAAATAATATAAATAAATCCTAAATTAATTAAGGGAAAGAAAAAATTATAATTTGTGGAAAATGTATTAAACAAAATAAAAAAAATTATATTGTAGTTTATAATTAAAAACAATTAAAAAATTATCTATTTAAAAAAACATTTTTACTGTATTTTTGAATGTATTGCAATTAATTTAAGTACATAAATATAATAAACCTTGAACCGTAGATTAAATTATATGAATGAATTAAAAATATTTAATTTTAATTAAACAAAATCCGCAATTAATTATTGTTGGGACATATTGATGAACGAAAAAATAATATTTGAATAGTTTACCCCCTTCCATGTCCATAAATAAATATTTATTTGATAATAGTCAAATAATCGGTTATTTGAATCAAATAAATTTTTATTTCAGTGATGCAAAAGAAATCCGCCCGTTTCACCTTTTAACTAAAAAACTAATGTTTTTCGTGAAAAATTAATATTCTGTTTACATTTACCCCAAATGACACTATATCAGAATTTATTTAAAAGATTGATGAGTTAAAATTATTGAAAAAATTGAATAAAAACGATGAAACATATCTTTGCTTGTGATGATAAGTGTAAAAGCAAGTTTCTGCAATTAAAACTTAGAATTAAAAAAAAATGTAATTTTTTTTAATTCTATACACAAAATGGAACAACACTGATTGTGAGAAAAAAAAATAATTTGATTCAAACAAATTTTATTTAAATCATACTTAAAATATCTATGCTATACAGTCAAACATATTTTCTGGTTCAGTTTAAGAGATTATATATTGAAATCAAACATAAATTGTGATTGATTTTAAATTATCTGTAGTTAATTTTTAAGTTTGATTGAAGCATACAATTTTTAAACATAATTTTTGTTTAAACCGTAACAGAAAATATGTTTAAATTAAATATAATTATTCAAACAAATAATACTTTCGAATCAATGCAGTAGATATTTTCTTTATATTGAGATAAAACTTACAAACTAATTTCAATTAAACAAAATCGTCTAACATTATTTTTGTGTTTCATTTAAGTATAATGTTTTCTCAATGAATTCATGTTCTTAAAAATTTTTTTCTAAAGTAACGGTTTTTGCAAAAACCGTTAAAATAACACATGTGTTATCAACAATTGAAAAAAATGGCTAATTTTTTAAACAGAAAAGCTTATTTTTCTTAAAAATTATCGTATAAAAATGTTTAAAATTACATTCTAAAGGTGATAGAACTAATTTTCAATTGATATGCCTGGCGTTAAGCATGCGATGATTTCCAATGAAATTGTATCACTTTAAAAAAAACGAAAAATTTTGTTTTGTAAATATTATTTACCAATTAACCAAATTTTTTTTTAATTTCGATCTTACGTTGTGTTAAAGCTCAGAATATGAGGTTTGAAAATAAATTTTTGTCCAGATTTACTTGAATCTCTGAAAAACTGTCCGTTTTGTTCTATATTATACCCCGTTCCCTTTCTCCTCCACCAATTTGCCTATTGGCGGGAAATTGATGAAATTTTTCCAAAAGATTCAAGTTTGATTAAGAATCGGTCACTTTTTCGCTTGGCGAAATGGTGTACCCATATAGAGTTGTGGAGTTGGTTATAAAGGGACTGAATAGAGGCGAGGTTGATCGTGCACTAGGGCTTGTGGAACTGAAGGATGGTTGTAGAGGGAGAGGGTGGCTTCGTTTCACGAGTCATTTGCTCGACGAGCGTTTCGTTCTCGTGTGGGCAGGGGAGGGGAGGGGGATGGGATGGTATGGTATGGTGGAATTGTAGCTTGGCTGGATGCTCGTTCGCCTCGCATCGCATTCGGCCCGTAGAAATTCGCATAATGCCACTGCCGGACCGTTTAGGTAAATGGACCTGTTTACCCCACAGAGCGGACAGCAGAAGAAGAGTAGAGGCATCAAGCGAGTGAGTAAGTGAGTGAATGGAGGGAAAAAGGCAAAATAGAAAAAAAAAATTGGTAGAGAAATGAACGAAGCTTGTGTATATATGGACAAAGAGAGGGAGAGAGTGAAAAAAAGGTTTCATGCCTTGGTAGTTAGCTTGATTAATTGCATATTTATGTATCAGGCCACTTAGGCGAGTCGGCTTGCCTTCTTTCTTAAGATCCGGACCCGAGGCGCCCTTGTTTTCCATCCCACCAAAGTGCTTCGCCTCGTCTTAACGTTGAAATAATGCAGGCGGAATAAGGTCGGCTAAAATGTTTAGAGAAGTACGCGCTCGGCGCCATGGCTTTAAATCACCGCTCGCCGACGTCGACTGCTTCTACCAGTCTTCCTCTATCATTCTCTCTCTCTCTCTTTCTATCTCTTCTATTTCTTTTATAGTTTTATCCCCCTTTATTCCCATCCCTTTTATTTCACGTGTCTCTTTTCCCTCTTTTTTCCCCTTTTTCTCTTATTATTCTTTTTGCCCTGCACTTATTTCATTTCTGTAACTGAAGGTGCTCTCTCTCTCTCTTTCTCCTGCCAGCAAAATTTCCCCTGGTGATGAATTCAAAGATTAATGCTGCACCAAAAACTAAGTGATAAATAGGATATTCAAATATTCTGCGAATTCTCACACCAGGAAAAAAATATTGCGGATCTTTTATTTAAGGTTGACGCAATACAGTTTTTTAAATTTTATCATCTTCCCTCGTATTTTTAATTTCAGTAAAGTTATATGTGGACGTCCACGTGAAAAGGGCCCATTTTGTCGGTTCTAGTTTTCGAGTTATTTGCAATTTAATACTTTTTTGAGAAAAACCTTAATTTTTTTTTATTTTTTATTATCAATCTACGTGTTTTGACAAGTCAAATCATGAGGTTTTCATTAATTTATCGTTAATTTAAGCGTTTAACTTTATTGGTTCTTTAGAAAAAGAAAATGGCCCATTTTGTCGGTCCTTTGCAAAAATATTCCGTATTTTTGAAATAGACGGTCAAAAAAATTAAAACCTCTTGATTTGTCATCTTTAAAGTACCCTGAACTCAAAACAATTATTATCTGAATAACTTCCGAGAAGAACCAGAGATATTAATGTTAGAGTCATTGATTACGTAGTCGTAGATGTAAAAAATGTGGATATTTCGTCAAAATTTCATAATAAAACCTGTTAAAAATTTTTTAATAAGTTTAATTTCTATTCTTTACCTTCAAATAACACAATAAAATTGTTTCCAATCATAAACCTTGTAAAAAAATGGTTTATTAATAAGAAAATCGTCTTTTTTAGAAAAGGACCCATTTTGTCGGTTTTATGTATTTTCAAAATTAAGGGGGGGGGTGGTTTTAAAAATTTGAAACCTATTGGTTTTTCATCTTTAAGGTGCCTTGGAATGAAAACAATTATTATCTAAATAACTTCCCAGAAGAACCAGATATCACAATTAATAGGTATCACAATCTTTAATTCCGTTTTTTTCGAAATGAGGTATTTGTCACTATAAACTTTAAAATTCTGTAACTCATCGAATTTTTGACCAAAAAAAGTTGTATGACCACTCAAAATTTTCGTAATTTTGCAAGGAATTCGCCCATATAGATAAGTCCAATAGTGCCAAAATGAGCCCTTTTCATGTGGACGTCGAAATATATCTTTTTTCAAGAAATAGTAAAATGACAATTTTATATTAATTTTATGTCAATGTTTCGTCAATTTGATGCTAATTTTATGTCAATTTCATATTAATTTCATATTAGTTTTATGTCAATTTTATATTAATTTTATATTAATTTTATGTTAATTTTATGTCAACTGAAGAAAAAAATTATCATTAATTTCTATTGCCAATTGTTAATAAGATTGTTAAATTGAGAAAGTGAAATTTTTAGAGACATTAAAATTCAAGTTCTTTTATTAGCTTTAATATAAGTCTCAAGTAAACCTAAGTTCTCCCTTCGAGTCTTCTAATTAATTTATGAACTAATTAGAACTTTATTTTACCTCATTCATTGCCCGCCTACCTTTATTCCCAAATCCACCTCAATCTCCCTGCAGCCTTTCGACTCGAGCCAACTTTGCCCTCTCCAATGTTCTTCTGTATTTTATTATCGAAATTTTTTTTTTAAACTTTCGCAACTTTTTTCTTTGTTTTTCAAAGCAATTTTTAATTATCTTTTAATCTGATATTTCTAAATTTTTAATTAATAATTAAGTAATTCAAGTTTGAAATCAGTAGAAATAGTCAGTTTCAGTAAGGCAACAAATCTAATAAACTTATTCAATATTCAGTAGTAAAAATTGTACATATAATCATCATAAAGAATTTCTGAGTTAAAAATTTGAATTTGAATGAAATATTAAGTTGAAATTAATTTGATTTATCGTCTTTTAATTTTTACTTTTACTTCATTTAATTGAAAAAAAGGAATTTTCTATATTATACTATTTTTTCTCATAATATAGGAATTCAGAAATTTATTTTCCAGACTGTACTTCACTGGTGTCGTAATTGTAATTAAGTCATATGTTTTGAAAATTCGTTCGCTAGGGAAAATTGTCAAGGCAACAGCATCATTATTTTTGATTAAACGTTACTTTCAAAGCAATGAACGTATATATTATGTTGTAAAACACGACGGTGAAATATTTTATTCTCCTGTTGATAGTGAACGAACTACGTCAAGCATAAAAGCATGAATTGCGAATCTTATTGGCTCGTGAAGTTTCCAATCAAGTCATATCGGGCGATTACGCCGTTCCATTACCACCCCAGAAAATCGTTATTTATAATAATATTAATAATAATAACAAAAATTAATATTTGTTTCTCTTTTATAATCATCATTATTAGAAATATATAATAATGTATTTAGTTTTAATAACATTTTATTTTCCCTCCAATGATGAATGCTAATTTTCTAAAATCGAATTAAAAAGGAAATTGGAAAAAAGATTCGAAATAAAAAGTTGAATGAAATTTTAAAATAGTAATAAATTAATAATTTTTTTATATTTTGCTTCTTACTGATGATTTTATAATTTTTTAGCGTTTTAAGGATAATGTCTGACTGAAGTAACTTTTTTCCACTGATCCAATTTTTTTACAGTAAAACGTGAAGTGTTAAAATAACACCAGAATGGATTGGAATAATCTGCAACAGTTTAATCCCTCTAGGATTAAATTAACACCAAAAAGGATTAAAATAATCTAGTTTGGTGTTATTTTTAACTATGAATAAAAATTTTTTTTAAATAAAATACCAAAGTCAATGATTTGGAAAAATTCAACGAATTTAGCTTCTTCAGTGAGAATAGTAAGTTAGTTTTTTTTCAGTTAAAAATTTTAGATTATACTTAAGTATTAAAAGCATTGTAACGTTGATTTTTTGCAATAATTAAATTTTGTAAAAGTTTCAAACTAAAATCATTTAAATTCTTATTTCATGTTTTTAACAACAAATTCTGTAGAATTAATTCTTTTTAAAAGTTTAATAGGATTTTTATTGAAATTATTTCAAGTTTTTATTTTTCAATATATATTTAATTGGAGAATTTCCGAATAATTGAAATTTTGTAAAATTGAATTGTAAACGAATAAAATTGAAAATTCTCATAAAACTCATCGCAGCGTTTCAATTATTTTTTATACAATTATAATTGAATTCCTTGAAAAAAGTAATTATGTTCATGCAAGTTTTAATAAAATTCGACAAAAGAATTGAATTATTAAAAACTTTGTTACTAAAATTCTTTATGAGAATTAAATTTTGAGAAACATGCAATTATTCTATAAATTATTTACTTTTGCATTTAAATAATTAAATTCTTGATGGATTTTTTAATACACATTGATGTAAAAATGAATTTCAGTAAAAATTTTATATTATAATTGAATATCAAAAGAAATATAGAGTGAACTTTTTGGAAATAATTAAATTTTGAAATTAATATTTTTGAAAACTTGAATTGAATGTTTTTAATATTATTTGAAGTTTTTATTTTCTAATATGCATTTACTTAAAGAATTGAATTATTAAAAAATTTGTTACTAAAATTTTTTTCGAGAATTGATTTTGAGAAACATTTAATTATTCTACAAATTATTTGTAGAATTTTTTAATAAAAATTGATTTGAAATTGAATTTTAGTTAAAACTTTAGATTATAATTGAATATTAAAGAAAATATAGAGTGAACTTTTTGGAAATAATTAAATTTTGAAATTAATATTTTTGAAAAAGTTTAATTGAATTTTTTAAATATTATTTGAAGTTTTTATTTTCTAATATGTATTTAATTAAAGAAGTTAGCAATACTTGAAATTTTGTGAAATTGATTAATTAATTATTATTAATAATAATAGATAGAATGTAAAATTGTAGTTAAAAATTTTTGAAAATAATAATTGAATTGAAATAATTAAAATAATTTAAATTTATTTCGAAAATTATCAATTATGTATAATTATATTTATTAGAATGAAAATTAGAATACAGTATAAGTACTTTATACTTTATTTTCTCCCAAACACCCCTATTTTAACATTATCTACAACAATTCATTTGAAAGCTATACATTTTTATTTAAAACAAACATTTTTCTTCCAAATCTCTGTTTTGTTATAACTATACAAAAAATATATCGGAATGAAATAAAAAAAATTGTTTTCATTTAAGTCTAAAGTCGATTGATGAGCTAAGTAGTATGAGCAAACAAGAAAGCAGACATGTAATAGAATTTTAAACACGATTGTTGTAGAAGTAAAAGTCTATTAAGTTAAGTAGTTGAACCAAGCAATTAGTCAGACAAGAGGAAAATTTCAAGTAGTATATAAGCGGATGAGTAATGCTAATAAGTAGTGCAAACCGGCAATTAAGCGACTAATGGTAAACTTTTAAGTAGAATAAAACTAATATCGGTAGAGTGAAAAGACTCTTGTTTTAAGTAGTATAGAGAGGAGTAGTACGATCAAGATATAGTCAGACATTGAGAAATAAACTCATCTGCACTAAGAAAACGATTTATTTGATTTAAACATATTTTGTTTAAATCAAACTTAAAATATCTTTGCTATACAGTTAAACAAATTTAAATTTAATTCAAACATAATCTTTGGTTCATTTAGAGAAATAATATATTTAATTCAAACCTAATTTATAGTTGATTTAAAATTATTTGTTAACAACTTTTAAGTTTGAATCAAACATAAAATTTTTAAACATATTTTTTGTTTAAATCAAAACAGAAAATATGTTTGAATTAAACATAATTATTCAAACAAAAATTATTTTTGAATCAAAGCAGTAAATATTTTCTGTATATTGGAATTAAGCTTACAAACTAATTTCAATTAAACAAAATCACTTAAAATGATTTTTTTACTTGAAACGAGTATAATGTTTTCTCAGTGTGATTTCACATCAAGGTGGGAATAGAATTTAATTTTTCTAATTCTATGATAATGTTTGAAATGAATAATACAAACGTATATTTAAATCCATGTTGCGAAAAATACAATTTGAGTTTTTTAACATTCATATATCAGTTTAATATTTTACTTATTGATTTTAATGTTTCTTTCTTTCTCGATTATTATTGTGGAGGAAAAATTCGGTTTTAGAAACCATATGCTTTAGTGGTTTGAAGTTAAAGGAATATATTTTTGTAAGTATAAACATATTCTTTTAGTTTTTAACAAAAAAAATGTTAAAAAGAGAGCATTAGAGTGACAAATACTACTTGCTTGGCATGATGTTCGCGTCGAGTTGTGAGATATAGGTGTACTGTGAATATGGTAAAAGAGAGGGGGGAAAGGGGATCATGGTGAAGTTGAATCCTAGTAGAGAGGACACGGTTAGATACGAGGATGCCAGGCTTTTATGCCACCGGAGCCGTAAATACTTCAACACTGACGCGGGCAATATTAAAAGTGCGAGGGATACACGTACCAATATAGATATACATATATATACGTTGGGCCATCATCCTTGTATTTGAAGAACGGCCGAGAGCTAGTGAACACAGCTTCGCATTTTCAAAATTTATGTTGCTTATCTTTCCACACACATATAGATGCGAGAAGAGAGTAAAGCACACGCATACGAAAATTCAATTGTTTCCCATCTCATTATATTTTATCTATTTATAATAAAATCGAAATTTTTAGCTCGTTGTTTGGTTAGAAACAAAATTTTTTCTATACATAATTCACACTGATTGTGAGAAAAAAAAGTTTATTTTAATTGGAATTAGTAGATTAAAGAATAATTTTTTTTTATACAAATTTTAATATTTTTTAAGAGCGGCGCATTGATATTTAATTTTTTTTTAAAAAAGGATTGTGAAGTATTTTTTATCTGACTAAAGACAATTTGTTCTATTCGTTTCTTTAGTAATTGAATTCTTAGCTCTATTGTCTCACTGAAATTGTATTTTTCTACTGATTTTAAACTAATAATAAATGTTTATAATTTAATTTATCGGTATATTGTTACGTCAAATCAAGAAACCTTTTTAAATATACCTAACGTTCCTTGTTTGAAATTAGTTTCATAAATGAATCTAATTTGGTATAAGGATAAATCAATGAGCCTACTAAATGTTATGAGAGAATAATTTATTTAAAAACCAACAAGAATGAAAAGAGTTGAGAAAAATACAATGAGTATAAAATTGTGAATCTTACTTAAAGAATAATGATTACTTGTTGTGTGATGATAATCTTGTAATCCGATCCGAGCAAATTTCGAATGTTCGTTATAATGTATATGAGCGACAAATATGACAAATGTGCGATATTGAGAAAGACTATATTTTTTTGTTTTTTTTTCTCATTTCGTCTCATAAATTACTATTCTTAAATCGTTTAATCTCAAACATTATCCTTTTGTCAGTTAAACATTTGAATATCTAATGTCAGATTTCAAAAATTTTAAATAGCGGATCGTTTATGGGAAACAACAATTTTAAATATTTATTTATTTCTTTAAAATGTTTATAGCCCAAAAATTATTTATTCACCAGAGAGGGAAAGGGTTAAACTATTGGAATATTATTTTTTCGTTCATCAATATTTCCAACAATAAGCAATTGCGGATTTTGTTTAATTAAAATTAAATATTTTTAATCCAATCATATAATTTAATCCACAGTTAAAGGTTTATTATATTTATGTACTTTAATTAATTCTAATACATTTAAAAATATTGTAAAAAATGTTTTCTTAAATAGATTATTTTTTTAATTCTGTTAATTAAAATGTATCTAATAATATACTACAATAGAATTTTTTTAAATTTCGATTGATACATTTTCCACAAATTATAATTTTTTTTCCCTTAATTAATTTAGGATTTATTTATATTATTTTGCAAATAAATAGAAATAAAATAAAACTTTCCAACTCTTGAAAAAAATTAGTTTTGTTTCCTTCAACAAAAAATTTATTTGAATCAAATATTTTTTATTGGCATTAAATAAATTGTATTTAAACCAATAACTATTTGAAATGTTTTTTTTTAAGTTTTCTTAGTAGTTTATTAAATTTGAACTGCTTTTTCATTAATGTTAAGAAATTGAATTTAAATTAAATGAATTGTGTTTAAAGGAATATAATTTTTGAAACTATTTTTTTGAACTGCAAATAATTCAATACAATGTTAAGTATAATATTTATTTACAATTTTAAAAAAAGTTCAAAATTTTCTAATTTACATTTATTTAAATTTGAAATAAATATTATTTTTAAAATAAATTAACCTTTGTAATTGTTTATTAATGTTAACTTTAAACGAAAAACAAACGAGAAATGAGACGAGAATTATTAATAAAAGACGAAATGTTTTATTATGAAAATACTTTATAACCCATCGAGATCGATGAGACATCTGAGAATCTCATCTTAATGTAGGTCTCTAATGGTTGGAGATTTAGTATGCGTTGTTTCAATATTAGACTTTTGTATACACTCGAATTTATTTCCAAGTTTATATTTTGGAAATTGTTAAAATTTGTATTTCTAAAAACTGATGTATATTGATGTCAAAATTAATATTTGGGGAAATAGTTCACTTTTATCGCTGCACGTTCAAAATTATTACTCGAGGTTCACTTTTAAATACTGTTCAATATTATTACTTGGAGTTTACTTTTATATAACGTTCAAAATTATAATTTCGAGTTCAATTTTAAATAATGTTCAAAATTAATTCTTGTAGTTCATTTTTAAATAATATTCAAAATTAATACTTGGGGAAATAGTTCACTTCTCACGTTGTACGTTGAAGATTAATACTTGAAGTTCACTTTCAAATAATAATACTGGGACGATATTCACTTGTTCACAGGTAAATCCGGACTAATTGATTTCCAAAAAATTATTCTCTGTTCTAACCTGAATTTGTATCCCTTTTTATATAAAACATTCCTCATTGGACTAATGCTTTGAAATCATGCACGTGTTAATATTAGTTTGTACTATTATTTTAAAGAGTTAATAAATTTTTTAGTAGTGTTACTAAATTGAAAATTAACTCTTACTACTCATGACTGAAGGTAAATAATATTAAATTGTTTTTATTATATTACATGTTTCAAAAATGTTTCGCAAGGAGAAAATAAATTAAAAAAAGAAAGAAATGAAATATTGTAACTGACGCACTCTGTTTGAAAAGCATTTTGTAAATTAACATCCAGTCATCGAAAATTGAATTCGAAATAAATTTACGTGACCTACATGTGTTAAATAAACGCTATTAAACTTATTTGGCATTGAGGACAGCAATATATGAGGAATTCTGTCACAACCTCGACATTTGAAAATCGGTCGTTACCTGTACTTGACGCGATGCGTTTCACGTGATGCGATTTTCATATATATATATATATATGTGTGTGTTAGAGATGCACTCAACTAGGCATCCGCCAAACCATTCGGACAGGTTGTCTCTCATATAACTCATCCCCCCTTTCTCTCTCTCTCACACACACACACTCTCTCTTGCTTCCTCTCCTACAAAATGAAAATATAACACGCGCTATTTACATTCCACCGAAAAATTTCCTTTTTATAGTCGAATATAGGAAAAATATTTTCATTCTCAAAATCACATTTAAGTTTGCTTTTTTAGAATTCTTTTTCTTTGGCATATATATGTATAACCACATTTTTCGGTTGAGAAATATTAAAAATACTTCATATATGACGCAACGTCATAAAACGTGTCAACAAGCTAATATCGTGAAATATTTTTCATATATAAAGAAAGAAAGTGGAAAATTCTGGCAAAAAAAAGAGCAACAACAAAGAAAAACGAGACATACTGCGGGGGTTATATGTTTTTTGGTTGTAAATTGTCCTCGAGCTTATGGGAACCCGTCTCTTTTACCTATGTTATCCATGTTCTAACCTCTGAACCTTAGCTGCCATTATGCCGTCGAGGAAAACTCATTGTTTTTCTCCCACGTGTTCACTAGGTAATTTCACGGCTCACAAATTCTGCATCCGCGCTTTATTACCCAAAGAAAGTCGCTTTCAGTGACCTGCTTCCTGAACTACCTTATTATCCAATGTTCAAAAACCCTTTCAAAAAAAATAAAAAGCCTTTTACGAAAATGTCACGACAGCAACGACAGGCCCTTATGTATTAAATGAGCCCTAATTTTTTTCAGCATGAGAAAAATAATGAGAATCATTCTTTTTTTTTCTTTTTTTTTGACAAGAGAGAAAATTGTGTTTATACTAGAAAATAAGATGCATTTTGATTCAATTTTCTTTTATATTTTATTTTCGTCTAATTTTGTTATAAGGAGATGTTTTGGAATATTTAATGTTATATTTTCTAGAAAAATGTAATGAAATAATTTAATAGTTTTGAAATTTTAATTTAAGTAAATAATTTATTTTTAAAGACTTTAATTTAAGTAAATAATTAAAATTTTATAATTGTAAAAAAATATCAGTTTTTCTAGGCAAAAGTAAGTAGTATTTATTTTACTAAGAAATGGTAGTATAAAGTTTTTTTCGAAAAATTTTATTGTAGCTAAAATATTTTTCCCTATGAATATGACCTAAAGAGATAAATTTAAAAAAAAATATTTTTACGTTTACAAACATCGCATGCAAAAAATATTTATAATTTGTTTGCTAAAAATTTCATATGAAATTTTTAATCTAATTTTAAATAAAATACACCACCAAGGCAAAATAGAACTTTTAAAAAAGAAATGTAGTTTTGATATTAAAGTTGAATTTTTTAAGTATATAAAATTGTCATGTTCGCGACAATATTAAATTTTTAAGTAGAAATAGCAGTTTTCTGGGGCAAAGTTTATTTTTAAAAATACACACCCTTATTGATATTTAATTTTTGAAGAGAAAACAATACAATTTTGGAGGAGAAAATTTGAAAAGCTTACTTTAGATATTATTTAAATTTTAATTTAACTTACGTATTTTGGAATAATAATTTTATTTGTACATGACATTTTTCTTCTTTAGCGAATTGAATTAATATTTAATTTTTACATTGAATTTTACAATCAGAAATTAAATAGAAAATTTATTTCATAGCTAAACGTTTAGTTTAATATTCTTTAAGCGTATAGAGTAAAATGAATGATACAGAGTGTAATACAATACACAATGCGTAATTTACTGTAAATTGAAAGAATTATAATTCTATGGCTGCAGTATTATTGTAGACTAACATAATTCGAAATTATTAACATACTAATGCTTCAATGTCCAATTATTCTAATCATTCATTGTTGAGAACTAAATTTGCTTTAATAATAATTATTATGAAACCAACCATTGTTGAAAATTGAAATTATATCTCTATAGAGTCACCTTATTACTACTATTATTACCATTATTATTTTAAAAAATCTATTTAATTTTCCAGTAATTTTAATAATACTATATTTTTGAGAATCTATTAATAAATAAAGAAAAAATAAAGTGAACAATAAATAAAGCAATAATAATGCAAACTATGTGGAAGAAAATGAAAATAAAAATATTGGAGAGGAATAAAACTGGATATTAAATTTATTGAAAAAAATAATTTTTTAATAATAAATTTTGGAAAAAATACAAAATATCAATTTTGAAAACAGTCAGAAAATACAAATATTGAAAAAAGGAACTTAGATAGAAATTTAATGCTGGAAAATATTTGTTTATTTTCATTTAGGAATTATTAAATTCTTAATTAATATTGAAAATTTATTATTAATTTTATTATTATAAACGATTATTTGCTATAACTTTTGTTACTAAATATACCTAAAACTATTTTGTTTGGTTTTATAAAATAATATATTAACATTAATTAAAAATTAAAAAAGTTTAAAAATTAAAAAAAGTTATTTTAAAAAACCCTCTACTTTTATTTTAATATAAGTATTTTCGTTACTAAATACCTAAAACTATTTTTGGTTGGTTTTATAAAATAATATCGCAATAACAGCAATTAATGCATAATTTGTATGAAATAATTTTGTTTAGTTAAAGTTTTTATTTTAATTGTATTATTTTATTATATCAAGTAATAAAAGATTTATTTCGTTCAAATCAATTTTATTCTATATTTGAATCAAATAAATATACACTGAACCAACTTGAACTTTCATTTGGCTCAAATATATGTTTTATTTATATCAAATAAAAATTATATTTAAAACAAATAAACAGTTTAGTTGGTTCTGAGACAAATATACGTTTATTTAAGTCAATTAAAATATATTTGGTGTAAATAACATTTTTCTCTGGGTGTTCAGTCAACCAAAAATGGTTTTTCAATTAAACCTAATAATATTGATTTAATAAAAAAATTCAAAAAAATTTAATTTATTTATAAAATATGTTAAATTCAACTTATTTTTTCATTACATATTTTTAGATTAAAAAAATTTTTAGATTCAAATAAAAATTAGTTGAGCAAGAATAATATTTTCAAATAATTTAAATTAATTGAGTGAAATAATTTTTTTTCATTTGCATAATCTTTTAAGGTTTGTTGTATACGCTTCGCTTTTGGTGCGGGAATGTGAAGATGTATAATATAAAGAGAAAGAGAGGGCGAGCTCTGCAAAGGCCTTTCTCTAATTAAAAATAAATCGAGAAAGGCGTAACCATTAGAAAGAAGGTTTAGTTTGGTGATTGCATTAAAATAAATTATTTAAGTTGTAGCAATTTCGTGGGTCTCCCAATGGCTAATAATCGGGATAATGGAACGAGGTGCTTTCTCGGCTTTGCGGAGAAAACTCGAAAAGGAGGCTGACGCACAGTTGTTGAAGGGAAATAATACGCCTTTCGAGAAAAGAGAAAGAGAGCGCAAACGAGGGTTGGGCAGAGGGAAAAAGGGGGGTAAGTCGTCGCGCGTGGATGGAGGCGACGAGAAAAAGGATAGAGGGGGGTAGTAAAGTTGTGGGCATGAATGAAGGGAAGGGCAAAGGAGCACTTCATAGTGGAAGGGTATCACGTTGCCGGGGTAATTGATAAGGAGGAATAAAATAATTGATAGATAAATTTTCGCCCTGACAAATTAGAGAATGAATTACGAGCAAGATTCCCCGGCAATGAATTTCAAACTGCTGCGTTATTTTACCGTTCATCAACTTCAATATTTTTTTTCCTCCTTTTTTTTGGTTATTATTCATATTTGAATAATTGTCATTCAATTATCCGATGAAATATTTTTATTTTCTTTTATGTATTTTTCATTTTTTTGCTTCTTGCTGTTTTTTCTTTTTCTTTTCTTTAGTTTGCTTTTTTCATTTTTTTGTTTCATTTTGCTTTTATTTGTCTTTTCTGATTTTTCTTTTGCATTTCTATTTTTCGTTTCGCTTCTTTTTGTAATTAATTTTTTTATCTCTTTTAATTTTTTCTTTTGTTTCGTTTTTCTTTATTTTTTGACTTTTTGTTTTTTCTCAGTTTGTTTTATTCTTTTTTGGAGTTTTTGCTTTTTTGTAATTTGTTTTTTATACTTCTTTGTTTTATTTTTTATTGATTTCTTCTTTTTGTTTTCTCTATTTTACTTTTCATTTATTCTCATTTTGTTCTATTCTCATTTGGTGTTTCTTGTCACGAAACAATATTTATTATTCAAAAGCCAACTTTTAGATATTTGCATTCCCTGCTTATTTAATTATTTGCAACACGTCAATTATAAACGAAAATAAAATACACAAATGACTATGGAAATAATCATAATAATCGTAATATTTTTATTTTTAAGAATGTCAACATTATAATAAAAATTTATCATAAAAATTATTGATGGACGAATTCATAATGAGATTCATGGCTCATAAATTATTTTCAACACTGCGATTGTATGTCTTGATTATTGGAAATGTTGAGTCAATATAATCTTGTCATTTGAATGCAAAAATAGTAAGAGGCAAGTATGGGGATCGAAGAAAAGAGGTGGGGATTCGCTTTTGTGGGATACTCGAGTTCATTTGGTTGGGGAAAAGAGAGAAAGAGAGAGAGTGAGAGAGGGTGAGGATTGTCTAGTACGTACACTTGACTTAATTTTCATTCAGGACATTCCGCGACGGCAGGAATTTCGAGCCATTAAGCTCTCGCTATCATTCGACTGGCCCGTCGTGCGTAAGCTGATTTCACTAGGTACAACTTTACTTGAAAATATTGAGCGACTCACAATCTCGACAAAGAAATAGAGAGTGATTCGAAGAAAAAGATCAAATCAAAATTTAAAAAAAAAGAAAAAAATTGGAAAAAATATTAAAAGCTAAAGAAATATTTTTCTCAACTTGAAAATTTAAATAAAAATAATTAAAATAATAATTAAGGGTAATTATAATACCAATTAATAGTAATTAAAATAATATTTAATTATTATCGATTAAAATAATAGTTAATAGTTAGAAATTACAATAATTATTAATCAATAGTATTAATTATAATGAGAGCGCTTAAATAATAGTAATTGATTATCAATAATTAAAGTAATCGTAAATTAATAATAATTAAAAAAGAATTTTTAATTCAAAATTAAAAACGTGAATAAAATTTTAAAAAATTAAAAAACTAAAAAAATCCACAAAACATGAAAAAATTATTTAGAAAAAAAACTTAGAGAGGGAAAATTGAGGAAATTAAAGAGTAGAGAAAAACTGGAAAAATAAAAAATGGTGAATTTTTAAAATTTAATAGAAGGGAAATACTGAAAAATTAAAAAAGGTGGAAAAATGAAAAAAACGAAAGAACGGAAAAAGAAAAAAAGTAAAAATAGGAAGAAATGTGAAAAAAATTGCAAACGGTCAATTTTGAAAATTGAATTTTAAAAAAATTAAGAAGGTGGAAAAAATTTAAACTAAAGTAGAATAATATTAGGTTTACTTGATGAGAGAAAAGAAATAGAAAAATTTTTTTTAATTGAGAAATATAATTATTACATTTCAAATATTTATTGCATGAAAGAAATAAAATTTATTCGCAGGGTTTGCGCTTGCATATAACTGGAATAGAAATGATAACTTATTTGGAAATTGTGACATGAAGGCAATGGAAAATTTGCACTTTCCTGGAGAATCTAAATGAACAACTATACGTATTACTAGCGATAGTCGCACGTCGCAACGCGTATAAATTACAACGATAAACATGTTATTTATAGGTTGTGGGCGGCGACATAAATTGACTATGCTAATTTGTGCTGATCAGTGCGAAACCGCTTTAGGGGCTTCATATGATCGCCAATAAAATTTACCCATCACACTATAGTAGATAAATAATTCTAAAAACATTCCTACATCTTGATTTGAAAAAAATAAAGAAAAATTCTCCGCAAATTTTGTACAGAATTTCCATTCTTTTTTTTTTTGTAAATGTGACGCGATCTGAAGAAAGGGACTTTAGAAGCAAATCACTTTAAGGTTATATTAGCGTTACTTTTTTCTTATTTAAAAGTTCCTTTTTACTTTTTTGCAAATTGAAATCAATGTTTATTAAAGATTTTAGTTGTAATGAAGACTTAAACATTAATTATTCACATTGCAAGTCGGTCCTTTTTTTGTATTTTAATTTTAAAAATTGCAAACATAACCTATAATTTTTTGCTTCTAAGGTCCCTTTCTTCAGATCGCGTCACAAATTTAATCACAGTTTTTATTTATGTATATTTATTTATAAAAAAATAAACATATTTTTCTTATCTTTTCTTTCTGAAACATATTTATGTTTGCAATATTTGATTTTAAAAAATTTGGCAAAAATAGAAACGTAAAGTGTCTTTTTTTCTAATACTTTTTCTAATCAAATTACTTTTAATGAAACGAAATTAAAAATAAAATCTAAATAACGTTCATAATTAAAAATTATGTATACTCCTTGTTTCTTGTAATAAGCTTTTCCCGGAGAAATTTTATTATACTATAAATGTGCTTAACAATACGATTACAAATGTATCAAAGTTGCATTAAATCTTAGGAGCGAGAGAGAGAGAGAGAATTGTGAATTTAACTTCCTGCCAGCGTTGGGAAGACGACACGAGGGGTTTTCAACAACAACAACAAAAAAAAGGGGGGACCGGAACAGACGTCAGTTTCCCTCGGAAACTGGTTCTGCTTCCATGGCAGCTACTGTTTTGCTGTATGTTGAAAGCCGCGAACCTTCTTAAATAATTGCTGTCTTACTTAGATATGTTTTGCGGTGAACTAAACAAAACTAGCGGGTAACCGAATCGCAGCTTATGGCAAAATCTAATGAAAGGCCGTGTATATAATTTAACTAAATGTATGATATTTTAGTAAGAAAAATTTTGCAATAAAAATGAAAAAGATGGGGAAAAAATAAAAAATTGTGAATAATTTGAAAAATGATTTGAAAAAATGAGTTTTTATAGATGTATTCAAGATAAGAAGTAAAAAATAGTTTCATATAAATAAATTGACATATTTTTGCGCTAAAAAATGCACTTTCAAAAAAATCCAATTTTTGTAAATTATATATTTTTTTAAATTGAAGAAATTAAGCCACTTTGGTGAGTTTTTGAGGTTATGTTATAATTTTTTCGAAATCTAATTATTCACTCTTCATAAAATATAATATTTTCTTTATAATTTTTATTCTCTAGAATTCTCATCTGAAGAGGCCCAAAGCTGTCGGGCGAAAGCTAATGTAGAAAAGAGAAATAAATAAGTGAATTTTAAAACAAAAAACAAAAACCCAATATTTATAATAATTGTTAATTATATTAAAAATATTTCTTTATATTTACAGTAAAAAGAAAAATTTTTCATAAACATAAATTTGTTTAAAATTAATTTACCTTGCGAAAAAAGTAAATATTTTTAAATTTAATCAAGCAAAATATGGACTTCTTTTTACCTACTTGTTTTTTTTTGTTCCTTTTGAAAATTTCAATATAAGAAATTTCGTTTTTTAAACTTTTCCAATTTGTTCTGTCCATTCTGAAAACTAAAACGAGAATAGCGAGAAATAACGATCTCCTTTTCATTTGGCTGACCATTGCAAGTTTATACCACTGAAAACGAATTTTCGCCCGTTTAGAAGGTTTTCTTTAAGCGAACAAAAACGTAAGAGTATTTGCTTTTTTGCAATTATTTTCTATTTTCAAAAAAATGTTACTACTATTTTATAGTTTTTCATTGTTTATTGATGGTAATAATATTTTACTAAAAATTTATTTATTTAACTCGAGTTATTAATATTAAAACAATATATTAGGCTACGAATTTATTCGAAAATTCTGATTATTTCTGATATAACATATTAAATGTGTACTAGTTAATAAGTAGATGAATTTTATTTTATAAAGTAGAAAACAATTAAGAAATTTAAATAATAAATTGGATCTTTTAAATTAAAAAATTACATTTTATCTTTTTTACTTTTTGTATCAAATTATAATAGTTGTAAAACGAATTAAAAATTTAAACAAACTGCCCAATGAATGAAATAGAATAGACATTTAAAAAATAGATTATAGAAAATTTGAATAGAAAATATAAATAAAAATGGAAACCGTAAATAGAAATGGGAAATTCAAATAAAGGAGATAAAATTGAAGCACATGAACAGAAGACAGAAAATGAAATATAGACTAGAAAACATAGTAAATAGAATAGGAAGTAAAAACAGAATACAAAAAATATAGAAAATTGAAATAAAAATGAATTTTAGTAAACAAATTTGGCTTTTTGGAAACAATAAGTAATTCTTTTTATTTTCCTTTTTGCATACACTTATTAAAATTAACATTGTAGTAATTCGTGCACACGACCAGGCGGACCCTTTAACCGTGTATAAGTACACGATCCACCCTTCGTTCTTAAGAGCCGCCACCACCACGTCAGAATTATTCCGTATAATTATATTCGTTTCGCAACGACACCCCGGGGGCTTGAAATTGAAATTGAGCTTCCCTAGACGAATATACCTTATACCACTTCTACGTTGGTTCTTCCATGTAGCCGCGAGCCAAGATTCTCCATCTTTTCCGGTGCTCTTCTCTTTGGACTCACTCACGCTGTCTCTCTCTCTCTCTCTCTCTCACTTACAATTTCTCTCCTCCATCTCCTTCTTCTTCGTCTTCTTCTTCTTCTTCTCTCTCCTTTTTCCGGAGAGGTTTGTATTATCCTCCTTTGCCTTAATCTACAAACACTGGAAGAAAACTGTTTAGGTGAATCAGTTCTAATTAAATATTTCTGTTTGCAAACTTTTCATGATTTTATTTTAACGTTATCCTACTAGGTAAATGATTATTTCGTTATGAAGGAAGAAACTTCAAAGATGGATTTTGCTTAATCAGTTTGTTGAACATCTGGATTTATTAAATAAGAGGGTAACTTTTATGCAAAAGAAAGAAAAAAACTGAGGAAAAAATATGTTTTCGGTTGTAAACATTTGTGGTAGTAAAAATGTTATTTATCACTAGCTTTAATATTATTTATTTCAAATTTTAAAATACAAAAAAAAATTTTCTTGTTATCAATATAAAAAAAAATCTTAGTGACTGTGACATAAGTAGTAAAACACATTTATAGTCAGATGATTTTTTTTATGAATACTAATATAATTATTCTATTACTCAGTCGTCAAGTAATTCAAAAATTAAGTTAACTATCACTTCTCAATTCGGAGTGATTGCTGACTTCAATATTTTTTTATTTTTCTTAAAGTTCTATTTAAAAAATTTATGTCAAAATAGAAAAAGTATAAGTAAAGTAAAAAAAAACAGTTTCAGTAACTCAACGCACATTAGAATTTTGTTAAGTGTAAAATCAGTAGTAAAACATCACAGTAAATCGTGAGGTATTAAAAAGTGTTGCAGATTAAATTAACACCAAAAAAGATTAAAATATTCAATTTTTGTGTTATTTTTTACAATGAATGAAATTTTAGTTTATTAAATTTTTGAAGACTCGGAGAAAACGATTTCTTCATATTTTGTAATAATTAAAGATGACCAACTAATAAAATCATTATTTTATATTATGAGAATTAATACTTCTTCAAAATTATTTTCATAATTTAATTCAAATAAAACTTTATATCTATTATTTTTAATAATAATTAATTAATCAATTTTACGAAATTTCAATTATTTCTGAATTATTTAATTAAATGCATATTATAAAATAAAAACTTCAACTAATATTAAAAAAATTCAATTAAACTTTTTCAAAACTTTAATTTCAAATTTAAATTATTTTCAAAAAGTTCACCCTATATTTCTTTTAATATTCAATTATAATCTAAAATTTTAACTGAAATTCATTTTTAAATCAATTTTTATTCAAAAATTCTACAAGAATTTAATTATTTAAATGCAAAAGTAAATAATTTATTGAATAATTGAATGTTTCTCAAACTTCAGTTCTCATAAAGAATTTTAGTAAAATTTTTTTTAATAATTTAATTTTTTTGTCGAATTTTATTAAAACTTGCATAAACATAATTACTTTTTTCAAGGAATTTAATTATAGTTGTATGAAAAATAATTAAAATGCTGCGATGAGTTTTATGACAATTTTCAAATTTAATATTTTACAAAATTTTAATTATTCGGAATTTTTGCAATTGTATGTATATTGAAAAATAAAAAATTGAAATAATTTCAGTAAAATTTCTATTAAACTTTTAAGAAGAATTAATCCTACATAATTTTTTGTCAAGAATATGAAAAATTAAGAATTTTAATGATTTTAGTTTAAAACATTTTCAAAATTTAATTATTTCTAAAAATCCAAGTTACAATGCTTTTAATACTTAAGAATAATCAAAAAATTTAACTGAAATTCATTTTTAAAACCATTTTTATTAGTAAATTCTACGAGATTTCAATTATTTAAATACAAAAATAAATAATTTCTTAATTTCATGTTTATCTTGAAATTAAAATCTCATTAGATTTTTTATGAATAATTACAATTTTCGAGGTATTTGATTAAAAATAATTGAAATTCTGCAATGAGTTTTATTATTTATGAAAATAATTAAATTCCAAAAAAAATTTTATTATTTATAAAAATAATTGGATCCCTGTAGAAATGATATTATTTATGAAAATAATTGAATTATTGCGAAGACATTTATAAAAAAATTTGTAAATATTTGAATTTCTGTAAAAATTTTTATTATGTATGAAAATATTTGAATATTAGCGTAGAATTGTATTCAACATTTTTTTTAATAATAGAATTGTTTTGCAAAATTTTATTCAAATAGTAGATATTGAAAATTATAGAATTTTAGAAAACTTTTGAAAATAATTGAAATTTTGACAAAAATTTGATTACAATTTTTTTAAATAATTGAATATCAGAGAAGAATTTTATTATTTATAAAAAGAATTGAAATTTTGTCGAGAATTTAAAAAAAATTTTGAACACAATTGAATTTAGTAAATATGTTATTAAGTTATACTTTTTCACATTTGAGTTTTTAAACCTTTTCAATTAAATTCAAAATTTAGAGCTTCTAAATTATCATTACTCTCTTTAAATCATTGTTAATAATATGAATTTCTGATTTTACAAAAATAAATTGAATGAAAAAACTTTTTATTACTTATAAAATATTTTCTTTCACAGGCTCCATGATTACACCTTCAGCCGAGGTCAGGCACTCTATGGAGAAATGGACTTCATGAGGAGGAGAAAATTCTGCCGTTGGGCATTAAGAAGAAATCAAGAAGAAGACTAAAATGTTGCTCGACGTATCCTTTTTACAGATGAATGTCGTTTTGGAAGAGATTCTACATGGAATTTTTGAAACGAGCATTATTGGAGCGAGAGAAATCCGTTGGTAGTAATGTCTCAAAATTTCCAAGGACGTTTTCTGTTAATTTGTGGACAGGAATAGCTGATGGACGCTTGATTGGTCCATATCAGATTGAGAGAGAAACTTAAATGGACAAAAATATAATGAGTTCCTGCATGACCACCTTCTACGATTACTGGCAGTGGAAAGCATTAAAGTGGGTGAAATTGTCTTCATGCAAGATGGTCACCGTGCTCATTGCTCCCGTCAAAATCTGGAGGAGTTGCATAGAATTTTTCATGAACCTTTGATTTCATTGGACTCTCAAGTCGAGTGGCCTATGAGTTTTTCTGATCTCAATCCACTCGCCTTTTTTTATTGGGGCCAGTGGAAAGCACACATTTATCGAAACACATTAGAGAACATTGAGTAGGGGTAAACATTTTGAATCAAGATTGCCTCAAAATAACAGGAATAATTTATAAACTGTTATTTACTCAGAATGTAAATGCAATTTTTTATTTTTTGATCATTTTTCTCTTATACTTAATATTAAATCATCCCTTTTTACTGGGGATCTTACAGTTAAGTGCTATTAACAATTCCTGTTTAGAAATTAGCAAAAAATATCCTCTTTCTATAACGAGATTCATTTGTAAATGAAAACACATTCATTTTATTGAAATTTCATTATTTGTTTCTATAACAACATTTATTTTCTTTTATTTCTTTTATTTTTATTTCCATATTATCTATTTTGATTATTCTGTTAAAATTTTTAATATAATATATAAAAATGTAAAAACCGTTTAAATTAAATATATTCATCACATAAAAGAATTAATTCATTTATACTCACTAAAATAACCTGACATTAAAATACTTACCCAACTCGAGTCGAAATTTGGATTTTCCATTATTCTATTTAGTTCTCCATTGATTCTCCATAATGCTCTTTTCTCTTAAATGTGATTTTTTCTTTTAGTTCTCTAAATTTCTCTTCAGCAGAGTATCAATTTTTAGGAATCAAATCAGCTGGGAGGTGGGCTTAGTATGTTATATTACAATTAGTGAATATAATTTGTGAATAATTAATAATACATAATTAGAAAATTATATTTTAACTGTTAATGTACATAGTTAACTGTAATAGCAGCCAAGGAAGTGGTAAAAGGAAATTTTATTTAACTGCTCTTTTCACGATTTATTAATTGTAAATGACTAAGTAAATCAGTAGTAAACTATATTTAAAGTCAGACAGATTTTTCTTGCAGCATGAAATAAATACTATAACACAGTAAAAAGTAAATCTTATTTTAAATACTGTCTGAAATTAAAGAAGTCCTGAATGTAATGCTAGTTTTAATTTAAGCTAGGCTTGCGTGAAAATAAGGATAAGAAGTCTGAATTTACAGTTCTACTTTTTAAATTAAGTATAGAACTGCTGATTTTCAACATGATTGCCTTAAATTCAGCACATTTTTTGCAGATATTCAGCAAGCTTTCACTCTTTATATTCAGCAAAAAAATAAGATTTAAAATTAAACAAAAACTGTCTTAAAAATGTTGCATCTTAAATTAATGTACCTTTCATGGCTGAAAATAAGACTTTCTTTTTACTGTGAACAACTAATAATAAAAAAGTGTCTATTTTTATTGAACGGATATTTTTAATTTCAAAAACTGCAATTTTTACATTTCGTCGACTTATTCTGCAAACCTCGTAACGCCATTGTTTCCTGTATATATTAAGTGAATTTGAATTGTGATTTTTTCCCATTATTCATTGTGTATGAAACATAATTATATTTGAAATATATTCATTCATTAAAATTCTGCTTTTTACATTTAAAAGTCATTTTTGTCCAAAAGTCGAGTTGCGTGGTATGCAAGTTAAGGTGACGATTTTTAAAAAACTTTTTCAAAAGAAAAGAAAAAAAAATGTTTATTAAATGAACGTATTTTGTTTGCCAACATGACATATTTTGACTATTCAAAAATCTTTCATTGAAGAGGAAAAATTGACGGGACTGCGTATAAAGAAAAAGATGGTTCTTTTCCTCTGCAATTTTTTTTTCATGTTGTTGTTGTTATTGTGGAGAGGGAGGCAAATGAAAAATGCGTGTGATTTAGGACAATTGACAAAATAGTCAACCGACATTGGGGATTTTTTACTTGACGCGCTGATAGAATTTGAAGGGTAAAGGGAAAGAAAAAAAATAGTGGTATAAAACATGTGCACGCACGTCCAATCGTGCAGAGGGCAATCCATGCATTTCGATCAGTCAACACAAATGCCTGTATACGTAGTTTTATAAATACAAAGCAGAGTAGAGCAGAAAGAGAGAGAGAGAGAGAGAGAGTGAGGAGTGAGAGTGAGTGAGGCTGATGTGCGCGGAGGAGCATACGAAACAGCAGCATGCACACATGTGCATGTTCCTCTATCAAGCGTATATACAAATGGAATAGGTCTGTACGATATGCAGCCATTTGCATACATATAGGGTCATTATAAATATACCGAGAGTCGCCTACCCCACACACAGTCTGTCTCTCCATCGTCCAGGCTCATCAGAAGCGGCACAACCGCAAGCATAGAGAGAGAGAGGGAGGGGGGAGCTGTCCAATGGCACCGCTTATCCGTTATTGCGAACCAACGCTTTAAGTCTCCACGGATTTCCCTCTGTTGTCAAGCGTTTTTCTCTGGGATTTAGTTGGAACTAGAAAATAACTGAAGACAAGTGAGAAAATTGAGGGAGATTAGGGGAATCAAATTGAAAAAGAGATCATCTCTTTTTGAAAGAGGAGGTGCATTTTTGACAAAATTCCTATTGATAGAGAGTGAAAAAAAGAAAAGTCTTCTTGAAATGGAAGGTATTCTTCATTTTTTATGCAAACAATCTAGTAAAATATTGCCTTTTTCGACATCGACTTTTAAATTTTTCGTCATAATTGGTAGCTATACTGAATCTAAATTTTTTTTTTTATTTGTCAATAAGTAGTAAATTATATGAATAACAATAGTTAAAAATGACAAAGAGCAATATTATAAAGGGTAAAGCACTTTTTTCAATTTGTCAATTACAAAAATTCATTATTGTTTTTTTAACTCTAAACAAATAGGTTAAACATTTAATTATTTTTATTCAATACTTGCTAGAATAATTATAATAATAATAATAATTGTAATAATAAGTCAAACAAATTTAAGTTTAATTTAAATATATTTTTTCTCCTTTCATTAGCAAAATAGGGGAGAGTGGGGCAAAATGGGTTAGGCGGGTCAAATGGGGTACCTCTGTTTCTCCATGATGGGTACATTTAATTTTTTTATCCTCGATATATATCATTCATTTTGATAAGAAAATGTTATTAATTATGAGGGCAATATGAAAAAAATTTTTTTTGAAAAGTTATACAACTTTAACGTTTGAGCGAAAAAAATATCGATTTTTTTCGAAATTAAAAGTGCTTATAAAACTTTTTGGGATAATTTATATAATTTGAAAATTGTGAGATCTTTTTCAGCACTTATTCTAGAGTAATTTCTAAAAGGATAGATTTTTAAATTGTTTATAACAGTTTGTAAACATTACATTTTTTTTGTGATATGCAGTGAGGGGCAAAATGGGGGGGGGGGGCATATGGTACCTATGTGTATGGACCATGCCGGGGTGGTATTTAATATTCATTGAACTACTTAAAAACGTTATATTATGCACATTTAACAACTTTCCGCAGAAAAGTCAATATTTTTGTTTCGGGGCACTATGCTGTCGATGATTCACTATCGATATATCGACATTTTTCATTATCGATGTTTTTCTGTTAATTTCTAGTAAATATTGCTTGTATTTTTCATAATAATAAAGAATCTTACTTTTTGTTTGTATTTATAATCGCTCTTACAACAAGAATTTAACAAAATTTTGAAAAAATATTCCATGTTTTGTATGGTAATTTGATACCCCCCCATTTTGCCCCACCCTCGGGGCAAAATGGGGTTTTTGCACCTTCTCAGAAAATGGGATATAAGTTCTTTCAACAATTGTTTTCTCCGCTATTATCATAATTCCCTCAAACCTAAGAGTACAAAGAAGAATTCTGATGATTAGTTGAATCGATTTATTCGTTTGGTTCTCCCCAGCAGAAAAAGTTCTATAGAATTTCACTAAAATCATTCTATAGAATCATTCTAAATAAATTCTAGAGAATATTCTATAGAATTTCTACGTGAATTCTACTAAATTTTAGTGGTTTTTAATTAGAAGAAATATATATTTCGTGAAATAATTTTTTTAACATTATAGTTACGTATGGTTACGAAGTTCAATGAATTTTATATATTTAAAGGATATAAACAATTATTTTGGCCTAAAATTTGTTGAAAAATATTATTTCACAAGTTTAAAGTCTTTCTAATTAAAAATCACTAAAATTTAATTGTATTTATGTAGAAATTCTATAGAATCATTCTATTGAAATCCTATAGAATATTCTCTAGAATTTATTTAGAATGATTCTATAGAATGATTCTAGTGAAATTCTATAGAACTTTTTCAGCTGGGTCTGTAAACAGCCAATTACAAAAAGGTACCCCATTTTGCCCCACTCTCCCCTAAGTAGTAAAAAATAATTTGCGTCAGACTAGAAATCTTTAAAATTTTATGAATTGTAAAATTGTTGTATGCCAAGTTTTGTAAACAGAAAAATATTTTTACTTTTTTTAAAATCAGTAGTCAAGGTCAGTTTTAGTCAAAGCAAATTTTTATATTCTATTATAATCAATTCAAAGTAAGTAGTAAAATTAAAACTAGTTTTACACGGAGAAAAATTTTCTGTTAATGATTACAATAGTCGAACAGTACTGCTCGGATATGTGACCACTTTTCGTAATGCCTAAAGTAGCTTCGTTGTAACAATTCTGTAAGTCGAACGTACTCATTAAAAATTTATTTGAAATAAATACGAACTAAATATGAGTTAGCACAAAGTCTATGCGACTGATTACAATAGTCTACGTTAAAAGGAAATCTTGGATTCTATCCACAATTGCAGCACTCTACGGGAATTAGTGATACAGTCTGTAGTAGTCTTTACAACAGGACTATTGTAAAAGAAGGTGACCGCGACTGCCTTGCCTTCTTATTTTACTATAGTTCTTCGTAAAGACTACTATTGCTATATTTCTGATTACAAATGACTGTTGTAAAGTTAAAAAAGAAAATTTTCAACAAAAAAAAAAAAAAAAAAAAAAAAAAAAAAAAATAAAAATTTTTTTGTAATCATGACTTCTAATCATGTATTGCACATTTAATTTCACTCTTCCAAGACTACCACTTCAAGATAAATTATATTATTAAACTAGACAATTTCACTAAACCCTATAAGTACATAAATCTAACTTTAAATACTAAAACGCATAACATAATAACGATCGCTATTTACACATATTTATACATGACTTAAACTTCCTTATATAACTAACTGCTATGAAAGTTCACAGCTTGCCTTGCGAGAAAGACTTATACACTTTAAATGTCAAAAAAATCACTTCGTTCTCCGTAATTAATACAATTATTGTTCATTGTTAGTCTTTAATATTGTAAGGTTTATTTTTTATTACATTTCCCATAGTGAAAAATTTTTTTTTCTAACACACGCACGAAGGTACAAGATTTCTTGCCTGTATAAATTGTTATATAATTTACACAACTTACGTAAGTTACGTAAATAAAAAAAGTAAGTTGCATTTGTAAGATTAACTTACGTCTAATTTACGTAAAATATAAGTTCCGTAAATAATGTATGATACAGTAAAAATATAAGTTACGTAAATAACGTAAGTTGCACTTACGTAAATAACCTTAAGTTACGTAATGGACGAATTATTGTAAATTGCACTAATTAGGTAACTTACGTACTTTACGCAAGTCGTGAATTACAAAAAAAAACTAGTTTAGTTGAAAATTTTCTTTTTAACTTTACAACAGTCATTTGTAATCAGAAATATAGCAATAGTAGTCTTTACGAAGAAACTATAGTAAAAATAAGAAGGCAAGGCAGCCGCGGTCACCTTATTTTACTATCGTCCTGTTGTAAAGGCTACTAACCGTCTGTATCACTGATTTCCTTAGACGGCTACACATGTGGAACAGAATCCCAAGATTTCCTTTTAACGTAGACTTATTGTAATTATAACAAGTCTCTGCGTGCATGCCTACAGTACCCTTTCTGGGAACCTGTACATCTAAATTATTAATGATTCCACAAAAATAAAATTTCAACACGATTAATTACAGTGTTTGGAATTCATTAAAGTAAACTATAGTAATTCGCTCCTACTAAATTTTTAATAAAGTTACATAGTTTTCGTAATCATTACAAAAAGTGGTCACATATCCGAGCTGTTAATATAGGACTATTGTAATCATTACGAAAGAAATTTTCTCCGTGTAGTCAGATATATATGTAATTTTATAGTTGTCTGAATTGTAAAATAAGTAGTATAACGTATTTTTAGTCAGCCAAATGTTTTTCCTCTATACTATTTCTAAATCAGTACTCTCTTAATCTGCATTAGTAGAATCTTATTAAATAATAGACGAAATAGTGAAATTTTACTAATTTTTTGTAGTTTTCATGGACGATTTTTCCCCTTTTCAATTAGTGGAATATTACAATAAGTAAGATCTTTCACTATCATAAGTATTATAAGAAAAGTAGTAATGTAATTAGTAACATTTTTACTAAGATAGGTATTAGAAGAATAGTACTAATTAAATTAGTAATTCGAATTTGTTACTTTTTTAATTTAGTAAGCTAACTTACCAATGAATTAGTAGTTTTCTATTAGCAATTAGAACAAACTACTAAAAATTAGTAAAAATTGTAACCAATTCAAATTGGTAAACGAATCTGCACTAATTCATTAGTAGAAACTTACTAAACCAAATTTAAAGAGAAAGTAATTAGTAAGACCTAGTTTGAGACACGCATTTGTAAACTTTAAAAAAAATATAAATTGTAAAATAAATAGTATAAGCAAATCAATTTTAGGTAGACCAAACTCTTATTTTCGGTTGCAAGGTAAATAAGTAGTAAAATTTAGTTTTAATCCGACTTGTCATTTCACAGCTTATTATACTTGTGGTATTAGTAGTAAACGAAGTTTTAAGTCAGGCAATGTTTTTTTACTACCAACTATTTCCAATTCACTAATAATATGGAATTCAGTCAAACATTACATTTTAACACTTTATTTATTTTAATATCAGTAGTAAAAAACTTTTGTAGTCAGACCAGTATTTTTAAAAATCTTGCCATATTGTATCGTTAGTAAACAAAATTTGCAATCAGGTATCAACATTTTACACTCTAAATCTCAATAAGTTAAAATTTTACTGATTTCAAATCAGTTTTTCAGGTTTCTTTCATTCATTAGTGAAATTTTAGTGAAAATCAGTCAAAACTACTGATTGTCAGTGAAGTTACACTGATTCATAAAGAAGCTATTCTACTCATTTAAAATCACTAGTAAAATATATTTACACTTAGACCAAATCATGTTTAAATTTAATAGTGTAAAATCAGTAGTGAAAAACAAGTATAGTCAGACTATACATAATTTTATACCATTCTTGACAAAATCAAGTAGTAGTAGATAGTTTTAGCCAGGCAGGTCATCTCAAAGTTTTTCCAATCATAATTTAAGTAGTAAAACATATAAATAGTCAGCACTGTTTTTCTAAAAATGTCAAAATAATCTCCAAATGGATTAAAGTGATAAAAAAATTGAGATCAAATGGTGTTTTGATCCACTTTTTGAGATCAATTTGTTGCAATTTGATACTTTTTAGGTAACAGTGAGACAATTTTTTCAAACAACTAGCAGTTTAAGCAACTACTAGCACAATTCTTAAAGAAAAAAAAATTTATATTAAAATCTCTTATAAATTTTTTACTATTAAAAATATTCCTAAAATATATGTTTACGTTACTGTCAGACTTGGCTAAACACGATAACTTTTTAGGTAATTAGTAAAAAATTTGCAAAAAAATTTAAGTATTCAGACATGGCCTTACTAAACTATTAGTATTTAAAGTTAGACAGGCAAGAATTTTTTACACTATTTTGAAATAATAATTTTGATTCAATAAATAATAAGCTTAATTCAGTAAAAACTTTTTGGTTTCATTAAATTCTAAAATATATTCAATATAAACATATTTTTTGATTGACTACTTATTTTTGGATTAAAGATAATTTTTTCTCAGTGACGATAATTTACCCTCAAAAATTCTTGTTCAAATTCAAAGCCACTGTTTTGCATTAATATCACCACTGTTTATCCTAATATACCTACGTGATGTTTGTAAATTAAAAGTGTGACAACATTTAAAAAAAACAGAACAATAAGAACACTCTTCGTGATGTCGAGATGAATAGAAATTAATTCTATTCAGTGTCAAAATGACATGATGTTATTTTTTAAAAGTTGGAAGAGCATTAAAATTTCTTTTCTCTAGAATAGGTTTGTGCATGTGAGGAACAGTGTCGCAACAGTAAACGTTGATGGGTTTATATATGTTAACGTTGTCGCTTTGCAGAGTAGTGGGTATAGGTAGGTGCGCATTACAGATGCTAATAGAAGCAGCATAGCAGATGTACCACGTAGCATACATTAGCGTTTCATTCGTCAGTCATTAGCTGGTAAAATACGAAATACGATTTTGTTGGCAAGTCCTCTCAGTATTAAACTTCTCCGTCACGTAAATCTATTCTCTCTCTCTTTTACACTCACCTTCTCTCTATCTGTATTCTGTTAATCTTCCTAATTGATTAAAAAACAAGCCACTGACAAATTTCGTTATTTGCATTCCCGTACGTTTCGTAAACGAAATTCACAATGTTTTCAATTAAATTGCTGCTGCCACTCATTTTCTTTACAATTTCATGTTTTTTTTTGTATTTCCCTTTTTCGAATTTTTGGAAAACTGAAAAACAAATTTACTTTTAAATTTGGTAAAATAATTGGTTTTTTTTGTAAATTAACAGTTGTGCTCCCCAAACTGTTAGTTTAATCTGGTAAAATATTGAGTAGATCGCTTCTTCATAATAGTGGAGAGAAAGGAATAAGGTGAATTGGTGGAGTGAGGGGTAAAATGTTAAGTTTAAAATTATTTTACAGGTACAGTTTAATAAAATCATCGAGTAATTCGAGATAGTGGAGTTTTCGAGATAAAAGCACAGTTTAAAAAAAAGGCATGTGCTAAGTCGATGAAAGTCCGTCGACGATTTAATTATCGAGCCAACCTGTGGCCTCCTACTCTTCGTTCTCTTTTGCTTCCGCGGCTACAAACCGCAAGCAATTTTTAATTAACACCCACGGGACACGACAGAAAAATTGCCTGCATTTCTATAACCCTTAAATACCTCCTGTTCCACGTTCATATATTTATAAATTAGATATACGAATTTCATAAATTCAATTTGAGTATAATCATTTTTTAAAAATACTTTTACGCTTTAATTATTTTTAGTTCTTTATGATTGACATTCTGAATATTTTAGTAATTTCTCTGTATTCAATATATTGATAATTTAATGAATTTTTTCGAGGCAGATTAAATATTTAGACAATTAAAAAGTTTCATTTCTCTCTATTTGATATTTTGCAAAATTTATTAAAGTCAGCTCTGTATTATTTAACATTATGACAATGTAATGGTTTTTTCCGTAATTTAGCATTTTTTTCAGATTGGAAATTTTTTTAAACAATTTTGTTACATCCTGTATATTTTATTGATTTTTGGCTCTAAATTTTTTTTTTATTTTACAAATGACTTAAACTGGACCCATAAGAGTTACATTAAACAGATTGTACCGTGAGAAATGAAGTTCGAATTTCATCTTTAGCAGTTAAACTTTAAATTTTCAGAAAGAATTCTTTTTGGGAAAAATGTAAAGGAAACCATAAATTGAAATATAACCTTTATTATTAAAAATGAGTGTAAATAAATATTTGTTGTTTATACAATAATTAATAATAACTAAATATCAACAAGCAATAAATAAATACATTCAAGCAATTGTAATTCACAAATTTTTAATAACAAATTATAAAAAATTAATTATCCTAAAATGGAAATAATAACTAATTAAACCGATTGTACCGATTAGATTTTCAAAATTAAAATTCAAAAGTCTTAGTGGAAACAATACTTTAAAAACAGTATCCTCACAAGACAAGTCATTTAGTTTTTAAGTCTTTAAAATGTCAGTTCTAAATTCAAAAGTCAGTTTGCAATCAAAAAGTCAATTCTCAATTCAAACTTCACAAGTAATCAGTTTCAATAAAAAATATTTTACAAGTTAAATCAGTTCTCTATTTTTAAAAAAGGTCGAGAAAGTATTTTTCTAAAAAGATGCAAACAAGTTAATTCGGAATACAATTTAAAAAATTTTAATAGGTTTCGAACCAGTGTTTTTCAAATTCAAGAAGATTGGAAAAACAAACAATTAAGTTCAGTTTCTAATTCAACTAATTATAAAGGTCGATCCACAATCCAAAATAAGGCGAATTATTTCACGTTTGAGGAAAAAATAACCTTTAATATTTTAAATAAAAAAATCAGTACCAACTTAAAATACTTTAATTATACATTTCTTTCTAAACCTTCATTATATTTTTGCACTTTAATGGGGCAATTATTATAATTTAAAATATTCAGAAAAGTAAGACTCCAAATGATCCCGAACTATTGGACGAGAGTCTGGGTTCAAAATATAAATAAATTATTTGTTAAATATAAAATTATTTAATAAATAATAATAAAAATAATTATGCCTCGTCCATAAGACATAACAATCTTAATAGACTGAAATTCACGTACATAGTTGTTGGGATGTTACCTGTATTAACCATCAAAAAGTAGTTAAAATAATTAAAAGTGTAGTTAGTGCAACAAGATTTTGTACTTTTTTTTAAAATTTAACTACTTTTCTTAGTTGCTTGAATACTAAATTTTTAACTACACATGAAGTAGTAAAATTTACTTTTCAAACAGTATTATATTAACTAAAAAAGTAATTAATTTAACTACTTTTCACTCTTTTATCCAATAGTAGTTAAATTTTCCCTACAAATTTTTTTCAATGTACATAATTAGCAACTAACAATCTGATTGATAACCATCTGGTGAATTAGCTGCTGATAAAACACCATCTAATAATTAAATTTCCCTTGTAAATTTTACAAAAATCTTAGCGAGCGACAACATTAAAAAAATAACAGATTAATTAGCTCATATTTTGCTCAATCAACTAATAGATTAGTTAATTCGTTACTAATTTGTATTAGCACAATACAGATCTGTTTAAAATTTTAATATCCTAATAATGTTTTATTCTTAGTGCTTTTACACATCATTTGCTTTTATATCTAATGAATTTTGTAATAAACCTTGCGCATCAAATTACACATGATTGAACAGCTCCCACCTTCCTAATTAATTATATTTCGTTTTTATGATTATTTTCTTTATAATTATAATTTTAATTCTTAAATTAATTTAAAAATATCAATCGTCAAATTTTTAATAAAAAAATCATTAAAATGAATCACCCCGACTCAGTTTTTCGAGTTAAACTAACTTAGGATCATCAATATTTATTTTTAATTCTAGTCATAGTTTAGATTAGCTTTTGATTAATTAGTCACCTAATTGATTTTCATGACAATTTGTACGACGCATAATTGGACAATACCCTGATTATAATCTCAATGCAGGAGTCTGTTTTTCTAACAGATCTTTCTTTATCCATAAGCAGAACTTATAATTCATACCAAAGTAAATTAGGTGACGATACAAAAAATATCTGAAATTTTCTTTAGACAAACAATTTGTTAATCCATTATATATTATGTTAATTATTCAACTACAGTCTTGAAGTTGTACAGTAATTGAAAAATATCCCCGAGATACAGCTCCATGAGCATAAATCCATAAAAGAAATCATAAAGAAGTAAGCGGCAGTGCATTAGTGTATTATAATAATGACAAAGAGTAGCAAAGAGATGTCTGGGCAATTATCGTGATTTTTATAAATGGCTTTCTTTATCGTTGATGTAGGTGTCGTGAAACAAGGGTAAGTTGCTCCTCGCGGTTGTGCAGCCAACGTTGAGCTTCCCTGCCTTAACGGACCTACCCTTTTTCGGGATTCCCTTTCCCTTTATATAATCTCGTCCTTCTCCCTCAATGTTTCACTCCCTACCATTCTCTGTTCCTTTCACTCTTTTTCGTCTTTCTCACTCTCTAGTTTTCTCTCTCTTTCTGTCTCTCTCCGGTCTGCTCTCACTCGTTTTCTCTCTCGAACGCTTTTTTTCTCACTCTTTTGGTCCGTCTCCCTTCCTCTCATTACAGTTTGAGCCCCTTCGCCTTCCCCTGTTTCTCTTTTCCATTCTGTCTCGCTCGCTCTCCTGCCACCACCTCGAATGAACGAGTCAACCCCCACCTACCGTCGAAGCAGCCCCTCCAGTCGACGTCGTCGCCGCCACTGCCGCCACCACCGCCGCGATACATTGCGATACACGGCTCTTGTCTCCACGCTACCTACCTACGTGCAGGACACAGCGCTTAGCCCATAGATACACTAGGCCACTAGGCACACTAGTCACCACCCCTTTAACCCGGTTACCCCTCTCGTCCATCCTGACCGTATTTGACCCTCCAACCGTATTTATCCGACGTACGTTTTGCCCGTCCGTATATATTAATCCGTCCTGCGTGAACCAACACGAACTTGTCACGAGGCATAAACCTCCTCCTCATCCTCCTCTTCTTCTAACCGCCACCCTCCTCCACCACCCCCCTCTCGACACACGTACACAACGTCATTGTAAACACGTGTATCCAAACACATAAATATACACTCACACACACACGTGAGACAAGCATGTGTACACAATCAGTATAAAGTGAACCTCCTCCATCAGAATTCTGAACGAAAAGTTCAAAAAAAAAATTCAGTGGCAGTGTGTGAGTGTGTGTGTGTCTCCACAGCCAAAAGATATCAAAAAAAGTGATCAGTGTCGACAGTGTGGCCCAAACTAATTGGGCAAGTGTCTTTAACAAATCAAGTTTGACAAAGCTTCTAGGGATCATTTATGAATCTAATTGTCAAACAAAACCCAATTTGTATCACAAGATTTGTGCCCTGTGCCATTTAAACAAGATTCAAAGTGTTTTTTTTACTAATCAAAAAGTGAAGGAGAGTTTAAATACCGTGATTTTTTATTCGATGTCAGTTCGCGCTCTTCCGCCGGTTAAAATTACTTTTTCACTCTAAACAAAAAGTAAGTTTCGTGACGCACTGATCGAGGATTATTAAAAAAAATAGTATTTGACAGAGTAGAATCAAGAAATTAGTAGCTAACCACAAAATAATATAAATTGTACACAGTATTTCCAAAAATAGAATCAAAAAATTCTACCCAACCACAAAATAAAGTCAGTCCTATAGTATTTGCAAAAAATACTAATAGCCCCTGAAACCAAATCGAATCAACCGAATAGTAATGCAAACAGTAGAATCATCAAAATAATTACAAAATAAAAATAAACTAAAATAGCGTTGTTTACAAAGTAGTCACAGTTTTTAAGGATATCAAATTCATACAAAAGTTTGACACGTTTTTGTCTCAATTTAATCCCCTTAGAAAGTCTGTCGAAACCAAAAAAAATATTATGTAGTGTCAAAAATAATGTTACAGAATAACAAAAAAGTAGTTCCATCCAAATTATCAATTGGCTTCAAAACAGCTTCATCTTCTATTTCGTCTAAATTTTCCATTAAATTTCAAATCACCAAATTAGAACCAATTTTTCAATCACAGAATTTCAAGCAAAATTAGAACTGAAAATAAATGCGACATTAATTTTGAATTACCCGGTTAGTAAGAGTAATTTTCGGACGTATTTTATCATTTTATTCAGAGTTGAATTTATTCACAGTTGCTCTGGTCACAAATTGCTTTGATTAAATTTGCTTTTGTGTAACTTTAGTTTGATCGGAATTTTGATTGAAACTGCGACGTTATTTAAAACTGTCACTTACCTGCTGGTTGTTGAACTGGAAATTTTAAGGTCTCGGTAATTAAATTTACTATTGTTTAAAACTACTGGTAGTTTTGGTGAACTAGAATTATTGTTCTGTTCGTAATTCAGTTCAAATTTTGTTGACTAGAATTATTAGTCATAATTTTCTAAAGCTTACAATGAATTAGGGTTATTGGTCACGTCCTGTGGTGTGTACAATAGTGAATTTAGGATTAGTGGACTTTTGCTGCTACTGATAAATACCATATAAATACCAGTTTTTGATATTTTCGGAAAAATGTACATTTTTGTCAAAAATTCATTTCTTCCCCAAACAGGATATTGTAGGTTTTAATTATTTTCTGATCAAAATATATTGCTCTGTGTTTGAAGATAATAGGTGACGAACTTTGATTGCATACTGATCAGAATTCTTTAAATCGTACTTCTTGGCTCTTGATTCTGAACTTTTTGTCTCTTGTTTTCCTAATTTTTTTCTGATTATGATTCATGTCTCGGTTTTTACAGTTGATTCTAAACATACTCGAAAGATTCAAGTTCCTCTTGTCAAGGCCAATGATGACAATCCTAGACTAACATTAATTCACTCTAGAAATGGAAAACTCTAGACTGTCTTCCATTATTTGTAGAGTGAATTCTGCTTCTCTTCCTCTCTTCAGAGATCAAAACCTAAAATTCATCTTAGTTTCGAAAAGTACAAGCTAATACAATTCCAAAAACTCGAAATCAATTTGTCCCCTTTTCGCCATCATAATCTCACGACATTGACGGATCTAAAGCTGTAAAGACGAGATTTGATAAAGATTCCTTCGAGATCAGAAAGACTCGTCAGAGGAAGAAGAAGAAGAAGACATGATAGACTGTATCGGAGGTCAGTGTCTCGTTTTGAACGAGAAGGAAGCTCTTCACCTACCCTCCACCAAAAAAAGAGACTAACGTGTGCGTAAAAGAGATCCATAAAGAAAAACTGTTGACGATTTCGCGTGGCCTAAACCGGCGTGTGCTCAAAAGCAGTCGTGGTCTCGTTTCCCGCGCGCAAGCACAACCAGTCAACCAACACCAACATCGACGAGCCGAAAAGCAACGCAACTCCACCACCAACCAACCCCTACACACAACAACCCAACGAGGCATCCCCCACTCTGAATCGCACAACAGCTAGAGCGGAAGTACTAGTCAGTCGCCGAGCGACCTTTCGACATTACGGGTTAGCTTGAACCCTCCTTTTGAACCTTTTTAGTCTCTTTGTACAACATTCTCAGAACGTGAATACATTCCCCTTTCCCCCCCTTTTTGCCCACCCACTACTCATCATCATCATCATCATCATATTTATCTCGCGACAAAAAATAAAAAAAAATTGAAAACAAGAGAGAAAGCCTCTTTGTTTCAAGAGTTGAATGATCCTTCATAGCGCCCATAGTCTGCATACGGCTATTCCGGTTCTTCTATGATGATCAAACAGACACCTCGTGGTTAGGGAGTTCTTCATTGCAAGGATGTATGCGAGTCTCAAAGAGGATTCTGCCTGTCGGTTTCTTATTCTATTCGCGCGTTACTGATCAAATTAAAACTCTATTTTTTTCCAATACTTCCTTGATCAATTGTTAACGTTGTTCAATTCTTTTTATTCATTTATTGATCGACTTAGTTGTCAATCGATTCGATTGCCACTCCATTCGATTGTTACTCAAATCAATTTTTCAACTGTCATTTGATCAAATTTGTCACTCGACTCAATTGTTATTTAGCGATTCAAACTGTCACTGACGGATTCAATAAAAGCTGATCGATTCGGTTGCAGATCATCTCAATTATTCCTGATCGAGTCTGTGGTACCGCTGAGCAATCCAATTGCAACCAGTGATTAATTGCCACTAATTACTCTAATCAATTGCAATCAGTGATTACATTGCAACCACCGGATTGTTGCAAATAGTGACTTATTTTACAACCATTGGAAATTGGAAACACTAAATACCCCGATCAATTGCAACCAGTGATTAATAGCAATTTGTGATTAGATTTCAACTACTGACTACCCTGATAACTACCCAAGTGTAGCCACACGTTTTGACTGCAACTAGTGATTAAATTCCAACTACTTACCCTGATCAATTGCAACCAGTGATTAATAGGAATTAGTGATTAAACTTCACCTACTGATTATCCTAAACAATTGCAATCACGTTTTGATTGTAATTAGTGATTAAATTGCGACTACTGACCCTGATCAATTGCAAACACTATTTAATTGTAATCACTGGTTAATTGTGACACGTGATTAATTGCAACAATTGGTTAATTGCGATCACTAAGTACTTGCTACTAGTTATAATTGCAAACACTGATAAATTGTAACCAGTAGTTATTAACAGTCTCTAAATAACTACTAACAGTGATCAGTGATCTATTGCAAGCACTAATTGCTTGCTACCAGTGATCAATAGCAACCAATAAAACTTGCTACTAGTGATCAATTGTAACCACTAGTTAATTCCAATCACTAATTACCACCACAGATCAATTAAAACTATTGATAGATTTTTCCAAGTGACTATTCAATTAAAAAATCCCACTAACGGATTAATTACACCCCCCGACCAATTACAACCACGGATTAAGAATAACCCTCCCAAATTAATTTACAACCGTAAAATCAATTGCATCACTGATCAATTGATTCACCCCTCAGTGAATCAGGTGACTCGTGTTGATCTATTAACATAAAGAAAACATATTGTCATTACAGAGTGAAGAGCGGATAATTTGACATCACGGGATATTTAATCCTCGAACAGTGTGACGACGAAAGAGAAAAAAAAGAAAAGTTTTCCCTTTTTGCTTGACGAAGACGTGATATTGGTGACTCGGCGCGGTCGTTTACTGAGAAAGCAGTCGTTGT
Organism: Leptopilina myrica (nomen nudum); assembly: GCA_032872475.1. Lineage (NCBI taxonomy): Eukaryota > Metazoa > Arthropoda > Insecta > Hymenoptera > Figitidae > Leptopilina > Leptopilina myrica (nomen nudum). Next base: position 25,034,174 of record CM065458.1, on the reverse strand, counting down.
GTACTTGTTGAGCCACGAGCTCTTGGTTTAATATTTAACAAGATTCTGAGAAGTGTGCCGCCGCCACCGCCGCCGTTGCTGCTGCTGCTCTTGCTACTGTTGCTCCTCTTCTGCAACAACTGCTCTTGAGACACGACGACGAATCAGAAATTCGCAAGACCAAAAGTGTTTTACAAGTCGTAAATAAACTGTTGAACGTGCCGTGAAGGTAAATATAAACTCTGTTAAGAGAACGAGAAGAAAGATTTTCGACGGTTGCTGAGGTGAAAAAAGAAAGGAAAGATTCTCTAGTGAAAGGAAAAAAGTCTCTAGTGAAAAAAAACGAATTCTCTAGTAAAAAAAAGGAATTCTCTAGTGAAAAAAAAGAATTCTCTAGTGAAAAAAAAGAATTCTCCAGTGAAAAAAAAGAAGAGTGTAAAAGGAGAAAGAAGAGTAAAAAAGCAAACAAGAAAAGAGCAAGAGAGTAAAAGATAAAATTTTTAAAAAAACGTTCAATATTTCGAAGTGGTTTCCAGACAGACTACCAGTTAAGATTGCGTGTTACCTGTTTCGCAAAGTTCGTCCTTGAAATTAAGTTAGAGTCTCTCTCTCAAGAAATCGAGTTAAGATTATCAACAAGTTTTGAGTCAAGTTTAGAGCGCGTATATATAAAGTTGTTTTCGGGAAACATTGAGAGTGCATCTTGGGATTAAATTTTGATCAATTGAAGTTTGTGTGCGTGAAAAAAAAGAGAGAGAGAGATATTATAGGCAAGATCCAGTCAGTAGGTGAGAAACGTCATAATCATAATCGAGAGAAGACAAGTGGAATAATAAATAGCAGCGGCAGCAATAGTCGATCGCTTCAGGTGGAAGAGATCAACGGTCCGCGAGGTTGGGTGCAGTGGTGCAGTGCTTGTCGCGGTAGTAGAAGGGAAGTTGGGGTGGCCACTCAATCGGGCAGTTTGCCTCCAAGTGCATCGGGCCCCGGGGCTGCAGTGGTGGGTTGCCTGGTTGGAGTGTACCCGTGTTCTCAAACTTCGGCGGGGCCCAGGGGCCCCACAAGCGCTCATCTCATCCAAGGGATCCCGACAAATCAGCAGCTTCAGGGGACCAGTTGTCGCGCCTGTTGCTGCTCCCACATCAGCAACCATCATCAACAACCGCCACCAGCGGTTCAGCTCACCAGCCAACGGGGCGGTCTATCGCTGAGGGTAGCGAGGGTGGCGTCCACCACCTCCGTCCGAGCCGCCCCCTACGCCCATCCCCAGCACCAAGGGCTGGGGCCAGAGTGCAGGTAATAAACAGTTCAAACTTTCTAAAAACAGTCACTTTTTCCCCCATTTCACTATATTCAAAAATTCATTCACTCAGAAACGAATTTTCAACCGTTTTCTAAGAAATTCCGATCAAATAAACTAAAAACGAGTAAAGTAGTCAAAAACATTTTCAAAAATAGTCAAAAACAGTCGAGAACAGTAAAAATAGTTTATAACAGTCAAAAGAAACGTTAACAATAATTGAAATAGTAAATTCCAAATCGAAAAATATCGCGCACTCTCTCTACTTCTGCTACTTATTCCTCTTCTTCTTCTTCTTCTTCTTCTGCTTCCACCTCGGAACAAAAGTTCATCAAAAAAAGAACGCAACGTGTTGAAGAGTTATTAATGTTTAAAAGTGAGAAAAATAAAAGAGAGATTTTGAAAGTAGCCCAACGAAGTAAGATTGTGCGGCGAAAACTAAAACTGTTCGCGACGAATTAGCAAGCAAATACCAAAAACGAACGAAACAAAGGTGTAGGGAGGAGACGGGCGCAGTGGGTGGAGGTGGTGCGCACATCCTCGGCAGTCCGATGCTGTTTGTTCCGTTCACGGTGCCGACTTTCCCCGCGACGCACCACCAGACGTCTCATCCGGTCCACCAGACGCACCATCAGCAGCTGCAACCCAACAACCAAAATCCGGTGCAACAGCCGCCACCGCCACAGCTCACGCAACTGAATCAGCTGAATCATCTCAACCATCAGGGAATTGTACCAGTGACGACCAATCAACCCACTGTTCACAGTACCAGCTGTTCGCCACAACAGCAGGCTACAACACCCAACAAGGTTAGAGTTTTTCTTTCTTCTTCACTTATTTATTTACAGCAATGATCCTCGTGCGGCAGAAGTTTCTTCTTTCTACTTAGAATCAAGTTTGTTTAAGACCAGTTTTTATATTAAATAGGAAAAATTTTAATATTGGTCTTGTTAACTGATGGTTTTTATTCAATAGTATGAGAATAGGGTTTTTTAATTTCCTAACTCTGTTTTCTTGAAAGTATCAAATTGATATTAAAAATTGTAATCAATTTATGATTTAATCCACATTTTTGTATCAATTCGTTGCTATTTGATACTTTCAAAAGTTAACAATGAAACGAAAAATGGAAAACAGGATTCAATACACTCTAGAAAATAAGAGTAAAATTTTAACTCTCAATTGGATTCTATAAAAGTCACAATTTTTAAGAGCTAATGAAAAAGAGTACTATTTATTTTACTCCACACTGGAAAAAATTTTTTTTATGATTCAAATAACCGATTAATTGATTAATATCAATTAAATATTTACTTGAATCAAATAATATTTTGTGTCGGGTCAATCTAATGGTAATTAAATAGTATTTAAAATTTAAACCAATAATTTAAGTGTTTGAAGCAAATACCATTTGATTGACTCCAATAAATATTATTTGATTTAGATAAATATTTAATTGATAATTTTAGTCAATCGATTCTTTGAGTTAAATACATTTTTTTCAGTGCAGTTTAAGTCACTTTCGGGGTAGATTTCTAACTCGAAAAAATTTACTCCCAGTGTAAATGGTAAATGCTGATGTCAGTTTTTTTAAATAAATTTTTCAAAGTGTTAAAGTCACTCTCTTCTGGAGTTAAAGAAAGGTGAGTAAAATCAGAAGATTCAAAATTTTACTTCTGGATTAAATTTAATTGCGAAATAACTAAGAAAGGAGTTAACCCGGGGTTCGATTGTGTCATTTTAATTCAACTTGATAGATTTTTATTCTTATTAATTATATTAAAGAAGTAAATATTAAAAAAATTAAATAATAATAATAATACTATAATATTATAAAATAATATATAATAATATATATATATATATATATATTATAATATTATAATACTAATAGTTATTTAAGTAATAGTTATTTTCACTTTCATTTTCACTTCGTATTAAACTGAAAGTGAGAATAGAAGTAAAATATTAATAAAAATATAACAAAGTGACTGAAAATGACTCAAATTGAAAACAAAGGTAAAAGAAAATTCTCCCAATGTTAAAACTAAAAATGCATATCTATCAAAGTGAAAGTGACAGGAAAAATAAGAGTCGAAGTAAAAATGAAATAAATAAAATAAAAATGAAATTCTCAGAAAAGTTAATTAACAATTTTTAAGTTATTATTTTTAAAATTTGTAAATTTATAACAAAAGTGAGGTTTTGGAGTATATTTGTAACACGAATTTTTAAATTTCTATTTTGGTTGCTATTAACTTCTTTAATTTTTTTCAGTATTTCTAAATTAACTTACTTTTGAGTGAGATATTTAAAAGCTTAACTAAAAAATTCAACTCCCAAAATACTTCTAAATAATTCAATTAAAGTTGTAAATATTTACTTCTATCTTCGAATGACATTCTCTTCATTGTATAGAGAAATTTTTTTTTTCTCTTGGACTTTTTAAAATTTTTTTTCATTTGGATAAAAAAAACTTCTCAAAGATTTTAAAGTTGAATTAAAATTCTTAAATTTAATTATACAGAATTTTTACTTTATATTGCACAAATATATTTGTTCAACAAAAAATTAATGTTTATTTACAAGAATAAAAAATTCTTCTTAATTCTTCTTAAAAAATTATTCTTAAATTAAGAATTCATTTAATTTTTCTTTTTAGAAATAATTCAAAATTGTTTATCCATTCCAATGGCGAACGATTTATTATGATATATTTAAAGAATAGGTATATTTTCAAAATAAGAATTCTCCTTTTTTTTGAAGTAATTCACAATTTGGTCATTTGAAGAAATTTCTGCAGCAATGAATGTTCCATATATATATATATATATGTATGTGTGTGTGATTTTTTTTGTAGATGTAGTATAATAAAATTTTTGGAATAAATATAATAAATATATTATAATATTAAATTATATTATTTGAAATGATAAGGATATTTTTAAAATTTATTCCTGTTGTGTAAATTTACGAAACAATTTGATAAAAGTACAAGTTTTACGATGCATACTTCCTTGAAATTTTCATGCCTAGAAATTCGCGAGCGTTGACAAACAATTTGGTAACCTTTACTCAGGAACTTTTCGCTTAGTTCTTTGACATAATGAATATTAAAAAAAAAGAAAATTACCTTACAAATTATTAAAATTTAGAGAGTACTGATGATTATAAATTGCCAATAAATATTAGTAATAGATATAGATTAAATAGTAATAAATTAATAATTAAAATTATTAATTATTATGGATCACTATTAGTTTGTAAAGTTTTACTAATTTTTAGTGAAATTTCACTAATTGATATTCATTTAATTTACTAAGTAAATTAGTAAAACTGTTTTATAGAAGATTTATTAAACAGTTCTATTAATTGTTTGTGAAATTTTATTAAATAGTAAAATTTTACTTATTGCAAGTGAAATGCATTTAGTGAAATTTAGAAATCATTCAGTGGAAAACTTTACGTTATTTAATAAGTAACTTTCTAATAATTCAGACTAATAATTATTAATTATTATGAATCACTATTAGTTACTACTAATAATAATTAAATTTTATGAAGCACTATTAGTTATTACTAATATAACTATTAATTATTATGAACCAGTATTATTTATTACGAATAAAAATTAATTTTAATTATTATCGATACCACTATTTTTACTTATTTACATAATTATTTACAATTTCTCTTTAAATGCAAAATAATTATTAATATCCACGATTTAGTGGGGAAATATTTTCATATCATTTCTTACAATTAGTAACTTTTTAACTAGTTCAAAAACATTTTTTCCTTTTTTTCTGTTTTTTATTAATTATATTTCTCAATTAAAAGCTAAAACGTTATAAAATATTTAAAGCGAGACATAATCGCTATTTAAAGTTTTAATTAGATGATGGATTGTGTTGGAGATTAAAATTATTATTATGGAGATTATTTGATTAAGATAACCACTTGTGATTAATGGCAGTATTCCTTATCCAAAAGATTACAAAAGATTTATATGAACACATAGGTAAATAATTGTTTCATAAGCGGCTAAAAGCGTTAATTAATTTTTGAGTAAAATGTGACAAATTAACAAATTTTATTTAATTACTTAATTAACGCACAAACGGAAAATTTATCCAGCTAGATATATATGATTTAATATTTACATAATAAATCATATTATTCATTCAATATGGAATTATTTCGAAATTAGCTTGATTGAAAATTAGAACTAATTACAAATCTTGTTATATAATTGATTATTAAAGTAAATATTTCCCAGTTTGGTACTTAAATTATTGATATATTATTGTATGGGAAAAATTAAATAGTATTTTAATACAACGAATTTTAATTAATTAGAGTAGTATTTTTTCTCGTTCTACAGTAATATTTTTGTTAATTTACCCTCTGTTGAATAGTTTTATTTTCACAAATTTTTATTGTAAGAATTTGAAATTTAAATAATTGGACATTTTTTTTAATTCTGTGGTCCCCAAGTTTTGATTGTTCAAATGAACGAAATATTTTTTATTGAAGATATTTTAATAAATTACTAATCTTAAAAAATTTGTAAAACTAAAATTTTACATTTATAAACTTAGTAATTAATTTTTTGGATAGTGAAGCAAAATAATGACAATAAAAATTTAATTTTTAGAAAAAAAATAAATTTCGTTCATTTGAACGTTCAGAACTTTAGGATCTTTAAATTCTGAAGTATTTTGATAAAGAAGTTTTTTCGATTTTTCAAACGTGATAAAATAAAAAATTAAAAAATAAATATTAAGTTTTCTAATAAGACGATGTTTTGGAGGCTATTTAATTTTTTAATTTTTAGTAAATAAACTTTTTTGAAGGTTATTGAAACTTCCTTGAAAACTTTCTTGAAATTAAAGATTAATTAAAGGTAAACGACTGAGATAAATTGTAATAAACAAAATTTTCTATCAATAGAATCGGCTATAGTAAATGTTAACAATCTCTTCCGGGATAACAAAAGTGTATAATGTGTCTTCTTTTCATTTCTTCTCGCCGGTGTCTTTACCATATCGCGTGTAGCGAAGCGCTTTTATTATCCTGGCGTGGATTCAAGTCAATTTTCTTTAGCGAGCCATAACTCGCTAAAGGATGTACCATGGTCGAAGAATGGACCATGCCTTGGCAAGGTTGGCACAGTAGGAATGTGGCTTAATTTTCCCCTGAGTCTGGAAGCACCAGTTTTCGACGTGATTTTGCTCCTCCTTTGGCGCCGCCTTGCCATACTCCTTGGGATTTAAGAAAAGACATTTTCAATTTTCACACGATTAATTATATTTATCCCCATAATGTCACTATATGTATGTGTACACAATATAAGCAAGAGTCACAAGTTTAATGAAAAATAATTAGAAAATGTCGAAAAACAAATTTAGAGTTTGAAATTTATTTAATTTTATTTAATAAGGTTAACATGTTTATTTATATAAATCTATATATGTATATTATAAAAAAATATTTTAAAAAATATTTTGAAAAATTAAAGTAATAAATTTAAACAATAAATTAATAACTTTACAGCAGTTAATTTACTTAACGTCCCCTCTTTTATCTTTATTTTTTAACGCATGCGCGCTGATGCTATTTAATAGAAATATAACTGTCAAATGTTGTTCATGCGCATGCGTCTCTGGAGAGAGAGAATGAAGAGGGGACGTTAAGTACACTAGCTGACTCTCTCTCTCTATTGGCCTGACGATTTCACCTACGTGATTCATGCAGACTCGCGTCCTCTATCTTAATATAACTAATTGATAAAAAAATTAAAATAATGTCATGTAAGCAAAAAGAAATTAATAAAATAATTTTCCTGGTAAAATTCAAAAAACTACTTTTACACACAAAAGCAATTAAATAATTAAACAATTAAATTGTAGGTGAATTATAAAAAAATGTGAATTAAAAATATGTGAACTAAATTAAAAATAATATTAAGTAAGTAATAATCAAATTAAACAATAATAATAAATTAAATATAAAAATATATTAAATGTAATAAAATAATAGAAATGAAATAAACCTAAGAAATTTAAATAATGATAAATATACTATACTGACTATTTCAATATAAGAAGGATAATATTATTTTCTTTTAAACTCGTGAGGGTGGAAATTTTATTTAATGTATGAATGTTTAATCACTCAGGAAATAAAATATAATCCAGGGAAAATGATGCAATATTGAAAATAAATTTTAAATTTTATTTCGAGAGTAATTATAATGAGTGTGAACAAAAAAAATGTTATTGTTACGAACTTCCTGTGAAGCTAGAACGATTTGTTTACATTGAGGTTGGGATAGAAGTCGACCGGGATATAAAACTCAAGGTGAAAATAATACACGTTATTAATATAAATAAATAAGTTTCATCTAAATGAGTCAGTTTAAATTCCTGCTTCGATCTGTTTATACGTGAAAATTTGCGTTTTACTTTTAATTTTAAAAACTCATGTTTTGCATTCATTTGAATTTATTTTCATTCAATAATTTATATTTATTTTTATTAGTATTATTTTTTTTATTTTTTCGTTATTTAGTCTTATTCAATTAGTTATTTTTCTTTTATATTTTCTTATTTCTTTAAATTAAAAATTCTCATTAAAACTTACTCCTTTTTTAATGTAAATGTTTTATTCTTTGATTGATTGCTTTTGATTTTTTCTTTTGAATAAGAAAAAGAGAAACTAAAACAAAAAGTAAATTAACTTAATATATAAATAATTGCGTGAGTGATCAAAAAATTAAAAATTATTTTTTGATTTTATAAGTTTTTTTGTTTTTCGAAAGGAATTTGTGCTTAGTGTTGTGTAAGTGATCTCAAGATTTTTCACTACAACCTTTAGGATGCAGAGTGGGCAAAGGAGTTCAGAACATCTTCATACATAAATAAGGTTCAAATTAGTTTATTTTCTACAATATGCAATATATTTTTAAAAAATTAAAATAAATAAATTAAATAATATAAATCAGAAGTATAATATATTAATTTTTTAATTTTGTTTTTTTATATTATTATTAATTAATGCAATTAGTATACAATTCTGACAGTTAGGAATTTTTACCCATCTATTAGTAAAATTTACTAAATTTAATTTACTAAATATTTGAATTTAATAAAATTATTTAAAATACTTTGAATTTATTAAATTTAAATCGGTAAAAATGTTTACCAATTTTAATTCGTGGCTGGTCTTTTTATTTCAATTAGTAGATTTTACTGATAAATAGAAATTGTTTCTAATTTATTAGTAAAATATATTAATTTTAATTTATTTGAACTTAATATTCGAATTTAATAAAATTATTTTAAATACTTTCTTGATTTTGCTAAATTTATATTAGCAAAAATGTTTACTAATTTGAAGTTGTAACTGACTTTTCGCTTTGGGATTTGTAAATTTTACTAACTTATTGTTGAATTTACTATTTTATTAGAAGAATTTACTAATTCAAAGCAAAAAAGCGAGTCACTAATTCAAATTAGTAAACTTTCTACTAAATTAAAATTTAGAGAGCAAGTAAATTTATTTTCTAAATATCAGTTATTTTTAACTGATTACAAAAAATTAGAATTCACGAAAATTAGAAATCACCAAAATAATATAAGAAAAGAAAAGAAAACTTACCTCTTAAAGAGGGTTTATATTATTTATTTAAAAAATACATTTTCAAAAAAACAAAATATAATAACAATTTTATTATTATTATTATTATTATTATTAACAATACATTTTCATAATTTATCTTTGTTATACAGTCAACCAAAAATTATGTTCGATTTAAACATAATAATTTTGATTCAATACATAGTGAGTTTGGTTCAATAAAAATTGCGTTTAATTCAATAATAAAATATGTTTAAATTAAATATGTTTTAATCAAATTAAACATACTTTTTTGGTTGACTGTTTATGTTTAGTTTTAAAAAATTTTTTTCTCAATGAACTGTGATACTGAAAATTCAACAGAGGGGACCAAAAAGTGATTTAAATTTCAGTAAAAAATAATTACTAATTTTTTCAAATAGAAAAAACATGAAACAAAACGTGTAATACGATCAAAGAGATTTGTTAACTCGCGATAAAATGAACTTTTAGAATTTTGTAATTTTATTTCGAAAAAAGGGAATAACTTATTATTGCCAGGAGTTTTTTTATAGTTGAGATGCAAACCGTAAAATAAGTATGAGACGAATAAATTCGTAGGACAGAGGAAAAGAGTGAGTGAGTGAGTGAGTGAAAGAAGGAGAGAGAAGGAGAAAGAGAGTTAAAGATGGCTTTATAGCCTGCTTTCAAGAATGAAGGTGGGAAGAAAAGAGAAGACGTCGGAGAGAGATACCTGAATTCTAAAGGGAGGGAAATGACTCCTATCTTGGTAGAGAAACCGGGGGAAGAAGAGCGGCAAGACTTTGCAAGTTGCTCACGTAACTTTATTAATTAAAGGTTGTTAGTCCTTGTTGCTCGATACACTTTGAGTATACGTATACTGGTGCTTACAATTTTACACGAAAGAAGACGAAGACGACTTTAAGTTATGCCATTTTTCAAACTTTACGATCATTCTTAATTTATGAATTACAAATTGAAAAAAAATTTCTTTTTAATCCCAAACATACATCTCGAGTATTCTTTTTTTTCTTTTTTTTATCTAAAACCGAATTGGTAAACCATTGCCATAATATTTCGTTCAATAATATTGACTTTGTCATCAATTTTTCAATGCTGCACGTGACTTTTATAACCGTCATGAAATTTATTATTGAACCCCCTCTCTCCCCCCACTGTGTTTTTTTTTCTATCATTCCATCTCTCTCACTTCGCTTTGTGACTCTCTGCAAAAAAAAACCGTTGTAAAACTGTCACGTGAGTTATGGCACTGTCTCTAACACTTAACTCGTTTTCAACATTTGAAATTGACACAGAGATAAAAATTTTTTTGCCCGTATGTGCTTTACCATTTACAACTGACTACGATTCTATAATGTTTTTTTGATTTATTGTTTTCTATTTATTCGGGATTTTGAGATTTTCTCTTTTTTTTATTTTGTTACCAAAGTTAATAGTGATAAATTTTTGTTTTTACCCTGAATTTTTTTTATGGAAAAAAAAGATTTTTTTATTATTGAGCGATGGTAAATAAATCTTTTTACAAGCAATTAATTTCTGGGGGATTTTTTTAAGTAATAAAATGTCGAATAATGGGAAAGTAATTTTCGACAAAATTTAGTAGAGTATATGGGTGATTTTTCTGAGAGTGGCACTTGTGTTGTTTTATTTTTTCAATTTTTTTTAATTGCTTTTACTGTTAATTTCTTTTTTTAATGTTTAAAAGAAGTTGGATATTGTACAAATTTAGTGGAATTAAAGTATGCAATGTTTTAAGGACTAAGTAAATTATTGGATAATTCTTAATTTTTGAAAATATTTCAACAAATCTTTACATTTTTTATATTTTACTGTTTATGAAAAATTAGAAATTATATTGAACAATTGTTTAAAATTTAAAATTAATTAGTATTTTTGTTTATTTACGTTTTTGATATATTGTTTAAATTTTATCTAAATCAGACAAATAATTTTCATATTATCAAAAGCAAATTTGAAGAGGAAATATTTTAGACCCTAACCTTAACAAGAACCCTGACTAAAAAATTTTTAATTGAATTTTTATAAAGTAAACGTTTACTACTCAAGATGAAAGTAATAAATAACTAAAATCTTTTTCTAGTATTATTTTAAACATTTGTAAAAAAAATTGTTAATGGTCAATAATGCTTCGTCTGACTAAATACGTATTTTACTACTAGTAGTTCAATAATAAAATGAAAGGTTAATGCATGTAATTTTTTTAAGAACGAAGCTGGCTTATTTTTACAATTCATGGTAAACCAAGTTTAATCTTAAAAAAATTACATGCATTAACCTTTCTAGTCATCCTTTACAAATTGCAATAATTTTTTTGACAATTTTTCAATAAATGATGTTTTTTCAAATAGTTTCTGATGTCAAAAAACAGACAGATTACAGCATCCTTTACACTTTAAGCTTAAATTTTGCAATAAATATCAAGAATTTTAATAAAATTCTTTTCATTTCGTGACTTTCAGACCATAAATAATTTTTGCAAAATATTAGAATTTTTAAAAATTAGTCGGCAACGACTTTTGTCGAAATATAATGGAATGACTCTTTAGTATTCAAATTTTATTCATTTGTTTATTTATTTATTATAAATTTAATTAGGTAATAAATATTTAAATTTAAAGTAATAAAAATATTTTTTAGAAAAAATGTTTAAAATTCTATTCGAATTATTCTTACCTCAAAAAGAAAGTACGAAAAGAAAAAAATGCAATTTTCAAAAAGAATTTTTTTTCTCCTCGTGTAACTTGTAATTCTACCCGCAGCGAATGTTCAATTAATAATCCCATCATCCCCTTTCCTTCCTCCGCACCACTTCATGGATCATGAAACTTTAAAAGACTCAAAGATTTCACAAAAAAAAAATCAATCCCATAATGGATATTAAAATGGATGAATAATGTCAAAAGTAGTTCAATTATAAATTTATAACAGACCCATTCTCAGAGGTGAGGAGGTAGAAATCTTTGAGTCTCATCGTTTCTTTATCAAAGATTTCGCGTGGAGCTTATTTTTACAATAGGCGGCAGCTTGAGGTAATAACATTCTTCCCTCTGGGCAGGAAAACGATGAGAGGAAAGGAGAAGAAGATCGTTGGTACACCAATGTTGAAAACTGGAAAGAACTGTCCCTTCTTCTCTTTCTCTCTTTCTGTCTTTTTTCCCTCCCTCCTTTCGCTCGCTTTTTTTTCTAGTCAGGTCTCTCTTTTCAAGCCTGGCAAGAAAAGCATTGTGCGGAAGACCTCTGCGAATTGGTACGACTGCTATATATATATATACATACGTACATATACTTGTATATGTCACGGTTCCTAGCTGTACTACTCTTTTGATATTTCAACGGAACAGACGAGTGGCATGTCGTAATGAAATCATCTCCAGGGGCTTTGATCTTCACCCCCTTTCCCCCTCCATTCCCTTGTCGTTCCATCGCTTCCCCTATTCTGCCATGACGACCACCCTTCTCTCCTGCTATATACACCATATACGATTGGGAATTTCCCAACGCGACATTACACACACGACATTCTCATTCCACTATCTGCTGCATGAACCTCAAGCTAATTTCTTAATAACCGCTAAATTAATTGTCAAACTATTTACTCACAGTGACTCATTTTTCATGATTCTCCTTGTTAAGAAACGATTTAAATAAATGTGGACGTCCACTAGGGTGGCCGTTAAAAACGACATTTTCGAATTTTGTCCATTTCCGGGTCTCATTTTGTCAAAAATTGAAAAAAAATAGATACGTATTTTTTTATTTTTTTTTAAATTAATATTTAGTGGTGCCTGTAGGCTGGTGAAATTTTGCATGTATTTTGCATTGGAAAAAAACTTTTTTTCGTAGATTTCCTGTAAAATCGTTGAAAATTAATATTTTTTGACCAGACTACTCTATTTCTCTTCAAAAATGTTCGAAGAATAATATAAAATTTTTAACAAATGAAATTTGTTAAGTTAACTATTTTTTACAGGACCCAAAAGTTGACCAATAAAAACCAAAATAGGTTATTCTTAGCAAAAAATATTAATTTAAAAAAACGAGAAATTTAAACTGCTAATCATGGTTTCTATTGTTTTTATGGTCGCTGATTACAAAACTGAAGTCATATTTCAAAATGGCGGATCCAATATGGCGCCCATGAAAAATTTTTAATTTATTAATTTCTAGGAAACTTCGTATCAAGCGGTTTTGGGGGTATCTGATTACAAATCTGAAGTCAGATTTCATGCAGATTTTAAAATTGATTAATTTTTATGAAACTTCGTATCAAAGATTTTTTGGGGTCCCTAGTTACAAATCTGAAGTGTAAAATTCAAACAGTACCTCGCTGCTAATCAGAAAGTAGAAGGTTAGTATTTATTAGCTAGATAAGGTCCATTCACAAATTAGACGATACGATTTTATGTATATTATATATATTAATTTAAAAATTTTCATAGCCGCCATATTGGATCCGCCATATTGAATTTTTGAAATCTGACTTCAGTTTTGTAATCAGCGACCTCAAAAACAATAGAAACCATGATTACCAGTTTAAATTTCTCGTTTTTTTTAAATTAATATTTTTTGCTAATAATAACCTATTTTGGTTTTTATTGGTCAACTTTTGGATCCTGTAAAAAATAGTTAACTTAACAAATTTCATTTGTTAAAAATTTTATATTATTCTTTGAACATTTATGAAGAGAAACAGAGTAGTCCGGTCAAAAAATATTAATTTTCAACGATTTTACAGGAAATGTACGAAAAAAAGTTTTATTCCCATGCAAAATACATGCAAAATTTCACCAGTATACAGGCACCACTAAATATTAATTTAAAAAAAAATAAAAAATACGTATCTAATTTTTTTCAATTTGTGGCAAAATGAGACCCGGAAATGGACAAAATTCGAAAATGTCGTTTTTAACGGCCACCCTAACGTCCACATGAAAAGGGCCCATTTTGTCGGTTCTAGTTTTCGAGTTATTTGCAATTTAATACTTTTTTGAGAAAAACCTTAATTTTTTTTTATTTTTTATTATCAATCTACGTGTTTTGACAAGTCAAATCATGAGGTTTTTATTAATTTATCGTTAATTTAAGTGTTTAATTTTATTGGTTCTTTAGAAAAAGAAAATGGCCCATTTTGTCGGTCCTTTGCAAAAATATTCCGTATTTTTGAAATGGAGGGTCAAAAAAATTAAAACCTCTTGATTTGTCATCTTTAAAGTACCCTGAACTCAAAACAATTATTATCTGAATAACTTCCGAGAAGAACCAGAGATATTAATGTTAGAGTCATTGATTACGTAGTCGTAGATGTAATTTGTCGATATTTCGTCAAAATTTCATAATGAAAGCTGTTAAATTTTTTTAATAAGTTTATTTTCTATTCTTTACCTTCAAATAACACAATAAGATTGTTTCCAATCATTAATCTTGTACAAAAATGGTTTATTAATAAGAAAATCGTCTTTTTAGAAAAGGGCCCATTTTGTCGGTTTTTCGTATTTTAAACAGAAAGGGGTTGGGGGGGGGGGTGGGGTGGTTTTAAAAATTTAAAACCTATTGGTTTTTCATCTTTATGGTGCCCTGGACTGACAACAATTATTATCTGTATAACTTCCTAGAAGAACCAGAGATATTGATGTTAGAGTCTTTGATTACGTAGTCGTAGAAGTGAAAATTTCGATATTTCGTCAAAATTTCATAATAAAACCTGCTAAAAAATTTTTAAATAAGTTTATTTTTTATTCTTTACCTTCAAATGACACAATAAAATTGTTCCCAATCATAAACCTTGTAAAAAAATGGTTTATTAATAAGAAAATCGTCTTTTTTAGAAAAGAGCCCATTTTGTCGGTTTTATGTATTTTCAAAATTAAGGGGGGGGGGTGGTTTTAAAAATTTGAAACTTATTGGTTTTTCATCTTTAAGGTGCCCTGGACTGAAAACAATTATTATCTGAATAACTTCCCAAAAGAACCAGAGATATCACAATTAATAGGTATCACAATCTTTAATTCCGTTTTTCTCGAAATGAGCTATATTTGTCACTATAAACTTTAAAATTCTGTAACTCATCGAATTTTTGACCAACAAAGTTGTATGATCACTCAAAATTTTCGTAATTTTGCAAAGAATTCGCCCATATCGATAAGTCCAATAGTGCCAAAATGGGCCCTTTTCATGTGGACGTCGACAAATAATTAAAATA
Organism: Leptopilina myrica (nomen nudum); assembly: GCA_032872475.1. Classification (NCBI taxonomy): domain Eukaryota; kingdom Metazoa; phylum Arthropoda; class Insecta; order Hymenoptera; family Figitidae; genus Leptopilina; species Leptopilina myrica (nomen nudum). The sequence continues at coordinate 25,019,013 of CM065458.1, read as the reverse complement.
AAAGGATTTTTTTTATCATTAATTCAAATTGCACTTAGATATCAAAAATGCTCTCCAGCAAATAAAATAAGAAAGGTAGTGGATTTTCCTTTGTATGTAACTATTAATTTCAGTTACGTGACAATTGTGCCATATAAATAAAAATAGAATTTGTAATAAATAATTGTTTAAAAAGAGGAATAAAATAAAAATCAATTAACTAAATATTTATAATATACATATATTTTAAAAACCTTAGTATTTTTAAATACAATAATTTCTTTTAATCTGACAAAAGTATTCACAGAATAATATATGCAATTTCAATATAATTATGTTTTTAAAATTGTGTGTATGTGTATGTGGTTATCAATTTTTTATTACTCACTTTCAAAATGCTTGTTTCCTTTAATATTAATATACTGTCAATGTTGTTGATTTCTATGTGAACTTTTATTCTTTCTTCAAATAACTTAAATATCAATTTTAGAATATATTGAGACAACTTTATGTGTCTTATAATAATTAATCAAATTCAACTTTACAGTCATATAGACTGTAAAATATATACACTATAAAAAAAAGGAGTTAAATTTTAACTCCCCAGGGAGTCTATAAAAGTCGCACCCAATTTGGGAGTTAATGCCAGGGGAGTTAAATAAAAGGAGTTAAAATTTAACACCCAAATGCTAACTCCCCATGGAAAAAATAACTCCCGCGGGTGTTAAATGAAGGGAGTTAAAAATTAACTCTCTTTTGGAGTTAATTTTTAACTCTAAAAATTTAACTCCCTACTCCCGAGTCCGTTAACTCCCTAAATTTTTTACAGTGTAATAATTTCAGGTACTCTTTCTTGACTTAAACTGCTTTTTGACTTAGTTTCGCCAAGTTTACGGGGCAACTGCCCAGATTTCCCTTTGCCGATTCTTTTTATTGATTGACAATTAGGTGGGGAAAAATCCTTATTGCAGTTTATTGTACTTAGTTATTGCTACACTGTAAAAAAAAGGAGTTAAATTTTAACTCCCCAGGGAGTCTATAAAAGTCGCACCCAATTTGGGAGTTAATGCCAGGGGAGTTAAATAAAAGGAGTTAAAATTTAACACCCAAATGCTAACTCCCCATGGAAAAAATAACTCCCGCGGGTGTTAAATGAAGGGAGTTAAAAATTAACTCTCTTTTGGAGTTAATTTTTAACTCTAAAAATTTAACTCCCTACTCCCGAGTCCGTTAACTCCCTAAATTTTTTACAGTGTAAGTGAAATTCTGACAGCTTGCAAAATTTGGTAATTGCAACATCTAAAATGTAACACTTTGTTATTGAGAATCAATTGAAATTAACTCAAAAACACCTTAGCTTTCAATATTAAGAATAAAGAAGATTCTATCTTGTTTAATTATTTGTACTAAATACCCGATTAAAAAGTGGGTTGTTGAGAAATTGTTTTATGCTGAAATTATGAGTATCGATATTACAAATTAATATGTGTATTTGTGTAATACACGGGTTTTAGAAAATTGGAAAAAATTCAATATTGAGGTTAATTAATTGGAACTTTTTGGTATATTTTCTAAATATATTTCCTGAAAATTTCAATTAAATGCAATCGATAGATTTCGGAATTTACTACAAATTAGTGAATGGCTCTCTGACCCTCAAAGACAGGTAGCCGGCGGCAGTTGCTAATAACCGGTCTTAGATGTTAGTTCATTATAAGGCGTCGGTATATTTGCGTCAGTCGAACATCAAAGAAAAATTATTCCATGGTTCCTAAATTTAATTACTTAGAGTAAATAATTATTAATTACATATAATTATAGTATTTCTGTATAGGTCATTTCACGCCAAGTCGGAAATCATTTACCTTTTGACTCTAAAATTGTTTTCAAAACATTTTCTTTTCTTTCAGTGCTCGTTGAAACGAGCCACCATGTTTTTTTTAATTTTTCTATAAAGCGATTTAAGAGATACAGATTCTTCGAAAAATTACATTTTTACGTAAATTTTTTTTTAAAGATTATAATTAAGTTAAAAAATTAATCAAATTGGCAATTCTTAAATAAAAAATTTTTGTTTTTACATATAGTTTGTATTAGAAATATACTGTGTAAAATTGTGATTTGATCAAATGGCTATTTAGACATACCATTTTCACTGCGTACATAAAAATAACAAAATTTTGAAATAAATAAATCCCATATTGTTTGCCCCAATTAGACAAGGCTTAAAAATGATTAATTTAGTGCTAGTTTCTTACTAAAAATGTTGAAAAAATTAATCGATACATACATTGCTAAAAATTAAATATTACTTTTAAGAATTTTAAAATCATATTGTAAATTATTTTTAAAAAAATGTTTTTTTGTGAAAACAAAAATTTTCGTTACAAGAACGTTTAATTTGATCAATTTTTGACTAAGTTAAAAGCATTTCTAAAAAGATTTATGTAAAAACGTAATTTTTCAAGAATCTGTATCTCGTAAATCGCTATATGAAATTTTTTAAATAATTTTTTCATCTGACTTTGACATTTTATTTTATTGTGCGTTTTCAAAATCGGATACATCGTAAGTAATAACTAACGAACTGCATTTTTCTGAAAAAAATTACGTTTAGAAAAATAATAAAATTTAATTCAACAAAAATATAGAAATAAATATTTAGTCATCCAGACGATTACACGATTTTTAACATTTTAATAGATATTTATTTTTGTCACTTTTATATCAACAGAATTTTATTCTAATGTTCATTTTTACTAGAGGAAATTTTTATTTCACTTTTGCCTTCATTTTTATTTTGGCGTATATTCTTATTTACTGTATTTTTTACTGCACCAAATTTCTATTTTCTAAATCACTTAAATTTCTTTTTAATTTTCAAAAAGAAAATGAATCTAAAGAAAATTTATCAAGTCAAAAATAAGAATTTTTTAAAGCAAAAATAAAGGAAATGCAAGAAATTCGTCACATTTATAGTAAAAGTGAAAATAAGAAGCAAAATGAAAACGAAAATGAGAATAATAATTTTCATTTTAGTTTTCCCTTTCATTTTTCTTTTTTTTTCATTTTTCATTGACATTTTTATTTTCACTTTTCTATCCAAGTAAAAGTAAAAAAAATATGCAAGTGACAGTGAAAATAAAAGAAAAGAAAATATCAAAGTGTAAATAAAGATCAAAGTAAAAAAGAAATTCTATCGAAAGTGAAAAGGAAAATGAAAATTAAAGGAAAAACATTATTACACCGGAAAAATTAAATCAGAAAGTGAGTTGAAAATTCTTCTTAGCAATGTTTTTGACATTTTATTTTCAAAGTACGAATATTCACTTACAAAAAAGAGAAATTTTTGTTTATATTTGACAGTTTTTTAATTAAAGGATAAATTTTAATCATTCTTCTTTAATTGGAATTATTCCTTTCAAATTGAAACAAATTTATACTAGAAAGAAGATTTTTAAGTTACTTTTTGTTTTTCTGAAGGCAGCTTTAAACTGTTTAAAAAATGTCGTTTAATAGAAATTATGGAAAAATGAAATCCTCTCAATTAGAAAAGAAAAATTTAGTGCCCCTTTGTAAGAAGAAAAAATGCTGTAAAAAAAGAGGCATCGTCTAAAATTGAAAAAAAAAATTTTCGATGTAAAGTAAAGGTAGAAATAAAATTCTCTTATGAAAGTAAAAATTCTTTGAATCCTCTTAAATCAAGAATTTTCCTCTCATTTTGAAAAAAATATTCTTAAGTAGAGAAAATCCTCTTTATTTTATTCTAACATAGTTACAGATAGCTATTCTAAGTAGTAATAGTAAATTTTAGTCAGACTATTTAAATATTTCTAAAAACTTTATTTTCATAATAAAGAATGATACCAAAACTATTTTTTCTCTAAATAACAATTGCTATTATAAAAATTGATAATACATTTTTCTTCAAAATATCACAAAAAACAATTAAAAATAATAAAAAAGAGTTGTAAAATAAATATTTAGTCAGACAAATGTTTACACAACTAATCATAAATTTGTATCATTAGTTGAATTAATACTAGAAATAGATATTTAATAATTTCTACAGGTAATAGTAACAGTTTGTTTTATTCAGTCGACTGTAATTTTAGTAGAAACGGTCAAATTTAGGTCGTCTATTAAATTTTTTTTTGTAATTTATCAGCAGAAATAATGACATAGTAACAAAATGTATTTTGCTTTTAACAATTTTTATTATATTAAAAATAAGAAGATTAAATAGATCGGAAAAAAGTAGTAAAATTAGTACTTAGTCAGACAGATAATAATTTAATATTTATAGATTTTTATTTGCTGTCAGTGGTAATGGTCGATTTAAGTCAGACATTCATAATATTTTATTTAACTTCATTACCTCGTCGTCTTGTGTGATAAATATTCACTTTTTCCCTTTCCTATCATCTAAATAACAAATTTTTATATACCATAAGATTAATTGAAAAAACCCTTGCGAGATCAGTTCGTTCGTAATCGAAATCAAGTTTCTAAAAACTCTCAGTGGAAAGTCGGATATAATGGAAAGAGCCCGAGGGTTTCTCGCTGGCGGCCGTCATAAAATTTTACAAATGAGCGTCCCGGAGCGGTAGCTGGCAGGCGAAAATAAAAACAAAGAAAAGACAGGCATAAAAATGAAAATAAAAAAAGAGCAACAGAGAGTAAGAGAGTAGAAGAGAGAGAGAGAGAGAGAGAGAGAGAGAAGAAGATGGGGAGGGGGAGAAACATTCAGGAACGTTGGGGTGTAGACCACAAACACAAACAAACACCCAGGGTCATACACACCAAGTAACAAATGTCGGACATTTACATTTAGTAGCAAGTTCTCCTTTTTTCTCTCTTGTTTTATTTCTGCCTCTTTTTTCCATCCATCGCATTCAAAACACAATACATACACAAACTTATGTCTTTCCCTTGCGCTTTTCTCGCTGGTTCGAATTGCATTTGCATTGTATGTACAATACTTCCGTGATCATAATTTCCGGTATTTGTAAATTTTCCTCTTCTAAAATGTTCTTTTTTTTAATTTTTCTCTTTATTTCATTTAAATAGTCTGGGAGTAAAATTAATTTTGTATATTATTTTATTGTTTGTTATATTTTTTATATTTTCTGTACTTTTGTAACTTTTAATTTCTGTAATTTCTTTTGTATTTTTGTATCTTTTTTTTTGCTTCTTTAATACTTTCGAATTTTTTCTTATTCTTTATTTATTGTTGTCTTGTATTTTTGTATTTCCTGCATTTTACGGTGTTTTGAATTTTTTGATATTTATAATTTTGTATTTCTAAAATGTTTGGTAATTTTTCACCGAAAAAAATAAAATCTCAAAGTGAGAAGAAAATTCCGCTTAACAATTACTTTGACATTTTATTTTCAATATACGAATATTCATCTACAAAGAAAAAGGAATTTTTGTTTATATTTGACAGTGTTTTTAATTAAAAGATAAATTTTAATCTTTCTTCTTTAATTGGATTTATTCCTCTCAAATTGAAACAAAATTATACTAGAAACGAGATTTTTCAGTTACTTTTTGTTTTTCTGATCACAGCTTCAAACTGTTTAAAAAAAGTGACGTTTAATAGAAAATATGAAAATCCTTTTAATTAGAAGAAGAGAAATTTTCTAAATTTGCAAACATTTTTTTTCGGTGTTATAATTTTGTGTCTTTTATATTTCTATGACTATACAATTTTTTTATGCATACAAATTTTGTATTTTTTAATTTTGTTTCATTTGTATTTGTATTTTTTATATTTTTGCATTTTTTGGATTTTTTATTTCTTATATGTTCTTTTTTATTCCTATCTATTGTATTTTTGTATTTTTTAAGGCCTTTAATTTTTTTATAATTGTAAAAAAATCTCTATATTTTTATTTTTTCTTCTTCTTCTGCTTCTTTCTTATTTGTAAACGAAATATAAATTATTTTTTGAATATTTTCTGTTGTTGCGAATTTTCATATTCATTGGTAATTTTAATTAGTGTTTAAAATAAATTTAATCTTATTTGAAAAGTCTCGTTCCTGAATATTTATAAAGATTTTGACGAAAGTAGAAGGAGAAATGTGAAATGTTTTTGGAATATTAATTCAGTTAAAGTTGTATTTTATACACGAGATTCGTCATATCTGATGAATATAGTTAATTGACTAAATACGGAATTGAATTTAAAATTAATTGCTTCATAAACAAGTGTTGTGTTAAGGGTCGAAAGAGATAGCCTCTCTTTTTCTCTTTCTCTCTCCCTCGAAATAGAAAATAAAACTTTAGGTAGTAACAGAATTCTTGCCTGGCACTGAGCCCATTCTCTATACTTCTAACCAAAGCGCCAGTCTGACTCGAACAGGCTGTTTCTACTGAACCATCACTCTATTCGGTTTTCTTGCCAGGGAAAAACTTTTCTCCCTAACGTACAAGCGCAATTTCTCTTATTTTTTCTTTTTTCCATGGAAAAATACACCTACTTTTTACAAAAATAAAACATAAAAGAAAATCTCAAAACAATTGTAACTATTATGAAACGAAATACGTCTAATTTTTAATTGTAATTGAAATTCTTTTTAATATTACTATTATTATTATAAATTATTTTTATTATTAATATTATTTTATTATTATTATTATTATTAATATTATGAAATATTATCAAATTATTAAAAAAAGAAATCAATTTTCCCCCTGTATTTGAAGTCATTAAAAAATGTACAGAGACAATTTTAATAAATTAATTAATAGGTAAAATTTAAAACATTTAAAATTATAAGAACGAAGTTAAATTACTTTAGGACGAAAAAAAATATAATCACGAAGAAAGTATTATATTGTATAAATTATATCCAATAAAAAAATGTTCCATTAGTGATAAAATTTATTACAGTTTAAAAACTTTTTTAAAGGGTTTAAAACTAAAGTACTTTGAATAGAACAGTTCAAGCCTTGGTACAGCACCATCACTTTGATTTCATTAAAATTTTTATAATATAAAACTTCAGCCACTCGTAAGTTTTTAAATTCTCGCTCGTCGATACTTTCTATTTAGAATTAAAAAAAGAAGAAGAAAAAGGTAGAAAAAAATATATGAAAAGAAACACTTTATGAGTAATTATTCTTTCACAAAAGAGGGATTTTGTTAGACAATTAATGATCCTCGTATATATATATATATATATATATATATGTTCTAGTGAAATTTATTGAAATATACTTTTCGTATGAGAATAGTAACTTTTTTTCTTGTGGATAGATTATTATTTTTCTTTATTCAATATTTAATACGGCTTTGTTGTGAATTAAATTAGTCGCTTTTGTATATTGTCAGGATAGTAAATGCTTTGCTAGTAGAAATTCACTGCTTCTGAAATTTCATTTACTCCCAAACTGGACGTTTGATTTGTCGCTAATTTAATGATGTCAACAATTCGACACGAGTTTAATTGTATCCCTGAAATTACGTTCTCTACACCGTGTGTGGATATTAAAAAAATTCTTCCATTCAAGAAACTTGTATTTATTGCCTTTTTAAAATTTATTCTTTGGCAGTGGATTTTTTTCTCCTTTTCTGCTTTGAGAAAACATTTTTTAATTTTAGCGATTCTGGTGAGAAAAATTATTTTCTGAACTAACTCTGAATGAATAAAATAAGTTTTTTAATTTTTATCCCTAGGGAGGGAAAACATTTCTTCCTCAAGTGAAGAAATAAACTCAGAAATTAAAAGTTTTTTAAACCTGTGAAGAAAATAATTTTTTGATCTATTTAAATAAATTATTAGAATTTTACAATTTTTGAGAACAGTTGAAATAATACTAGGAAAAATGTGAAATATTTATTAATTTTAATATAAGTAGTAAAGATGTGTTTTAGTCAGATACGATTTTATATTGATTTCAATAGTTAATAGTAAATGTTAGTCAGACATTTTAATGTTTCTTAAAAAATTTATTTTTAGCAGAATTTTCAGAATTCTTTTTTTGGTAAATAATAATTTTTTTTAAATAAATAAAAATAAATTCGACACCTTTTACACTTACAATTATTGAAAAGGATTTGACTATGTAATTTAGTTATATTATTATTTAATTTAATTATAGAAAATTTACTGTTAATTACCTAATAAATTTCCATAAAGTACCATAAATTTCGGACGTTAAATTTTTTAGTTTTAATTTGTGTTTTATATAATTTTATAAACTATCGTCCAAATGTTTATAAATTACCACATGAATTTCCATAAACTACCACATCAATTTCCATAAATAAGCACGAAAATTTCCATAAATGACTGAAACTCAAAATTTTAATGTTAATTTTTGCTTTCCATATTTTTATAAATTATGGCAAAAATGTCTATAAATTACCATAAACTACGGTGAAAATTTCCATAAATTGATAAAATAAATATTTTTAATTGCAACTTATGTGGAATATATTTTTATAAATTATTGTGAAAATTGCAATAAATTAGTGCATAAATTTACATTAATTACCTTGAAAATTTTCATAAATTACCGAAGTAATAATTTTTAATTGAGATTCAAACTACAATATTTTTATAAATTACGGCAACAATTTTTATAAATAACTATAATTTTCATAAATTATTAGAAGAAAACACCTTCTTACGCCAAAACTGTCGAAACAGTGAATTTGTTAATTGTTATAATTATTTACAAGAAATTTAATTAATTTTTCAGTAATAATTCTCCTGAGAAATCTTTCTGGATAAATGCTTTTTTGATTCCAAACAATTTATAAAAAGATTTCAATATTTTATTAAATTAAAAAATCCAATAATCATATTCTATCTGAAGAGTAGTAGTATATTTAATTATTTCCAATTACAAAATAACGAATCATCTGAAACATGATAATTAAAATCGACTGCTTTCCATTTTCAAAGAAATTGCTTTCATTAACGTTTACTACCGTTAATAATGAGAATTTAAACAACAGAAAATTATATAATTATTTAAAAAAAAATAGTAGACATTTTTTGACATATTTTGATAATTTGATTATTGTTTAACACATTTTGTCACGATTAACTATTCATACTTTTGCATATATAAAAGAAAATCACGAAAATAAGAAAAATAACAAACAGTGGGATAATTATATTATTGAATATACGATACAAAACAAGCATGGATGCATGAACGCTTAATTATTTTTGCGACAGTTGATTACGTTTCGTCGTCGACGTCGTTGTCGTTGTATTTTCTCATCGTCACGCTTGAATAAAGATTGTATACCCAGAATACGTCGCTTTATATGGATCAATGATTCTTAAAAAGAAAAAAAAATGAAATAAGAAAAGGATTAAAAAAGAAAAAAAATGAGAAAAGAAAAGAGTAAAATGTTAAAAAAAGGAAAAATTAAAAAGATAAAAAGAAAAAAGGAAATATTTAATTGATTGAAAGATGTAAAGAAAAGGGAACAAGAAAGAAGAAAAAAGAAAAAGGAGAGAATAAAGAAAGAAAAAATGAAAGAGAAAGAAAAAAGAAAAGAGAAAAAAAAGTTGAAAACTGTGTCGTAAAAATCCCCAACATATGGAGAGACAAGAATTGACGTTTTATTACAATGCAAGAGAAGAAAACATCTGCTATAATCTCATTTCAATCCAACTTCTCTTTTTCCATTTATCTTTCTTACGCATGTATACATATATTCCATCGCGCCTTATTCTCGTTATTCCCTTCAAACACACACATACACACACACACACACACATGTCTGGATATTGCGAAATCGATAATTTATAATTATATTATGCAGACTTGGTTCACTTCGAATTCTCTCGCGCGTAATATTGGGGTATCTTCTTTCATCCCAGCATGTGTCCCCTTCCAAGATCTCAGTTCCGCGGGAACGTAGCTTACATCTCGAGGGGTAAAACGCCGTCTTCTCTCTGTGATGTTTTTGAAAAATTAACTAAACAAGAGGGAAGACAAACATTCAAGGATCAACCCTCAATGAAATAATTAGTCTGACTCTTAATCAAATTACATATTTTTGTGTGTAAAACTTTCTGTTAATTATGTTAATAAATCTAAAAATTATAAAAAATGTAGAAACGAAAAAAAAACTGAAAAGGGAAAAACAGTTCGAATGAAAATAAAAATTAGATTTGTTACTAAAATTTTTTTCTACTACTATCATTATCACTTTCGCTTTAACAGATTTTTTTATCTATTATTATTCTAGTTTTCACTTTAAGAGAATTTTATTTTTACTTTCTGATAGATATATTTTTTCCTTTTTTTTAATGTTACTTTGATTGAATCTTATTTTCAATTTTACTTTAGTAGAAAAGAGAAAATAAAAATCTGTCAAAGTCAAAATAAGAGTAAAACAAAAAATATGTAAGTTAAAAATGAGAGTGAAAATAATAGTTTCTTAAAATGAAGATGGAAATAAGGGAAAAATTCTCCCAGGTAAAGTTAACTTTAAAAATGAAAATTCCATCAAAGTGAAGGTTAAAATAAAACTTTATCCATGTGAAAATACAATTCTCTTAAAATGAAATTAAAATTAAATGTGGAAATGAAAAGCGATCGAAAAAGAAAGAGAAAATAAAAGTGAAAATGAAAAAAGGAATAAAATCTTATCAGGGGGTCGATTATGTAATTTCACTTCACTTTTACTCTACTTTCACTATCACTCAAAATTTATTTTCACTCCATTTTCACATTACTTTCACTCTATTTCCATTTTCATTCAAAATGTTATTTTCACTTCACTTCACTTTCACTCAAAATGTTATTTTCACTTCATTTTACTTTCACTAAAAATTAATTTTCACTCCACTTTCACGTCACTTTCACTTAAAAATTAATGTTTACTCCACTTTTACCTCACTTTCAGACTACTTTCACTTCCACTTAAATTAAATTTCATTAATCTTTTTGTTCAATACGAAATTAATGTCCACAAAACGAAAAAGTAAAGTGAAAATTAAGGAAAAATAAATTTTGAGTGAATATGAAGTGAAAATAGAGAAAAAATAAATTTTGAGTGAAAGTGAAGTGAAAGTGGAGTAAAAATAAATTTTGAAGTGAATGTGAATTCATAAAACATTTTGAGAAAAAGTGAAACTTGAGTGAAAGTGAAGTGAAAATGTAAAGTGAAAGTGAAGGAAAAATGGAAAAAAATAAATTTTGAGTGAAAGTGAATTGATAAAAAAATTTTATTTGAAGTGAAAGGGTAGTGAACGTAAAGTGAAAATGGAATGAGAATAAATTTTGAGTGGAAGTGAAGTGAAAGTGACGTAAAAGTGAAATGAAAATAAATTTTGAGTAAAAGTGAAGTAAATGTAAAATAGGAGTGAAATTACAAAATCGACGCCTAGAGTTAAAATTAAACAGAAAAAATAAAAATCTGTCAAAGAGTGAATCAAAATTTAAAATTTTTATTTTAAATTTTGATTTTTTTAATTTAAAATTTTTATTTTCAAGTTTGATTCACTCTTCGACAGACTTTTCATTTCAAAACCAAAGTGGAAAGTAAAGTGAAAATAAATATCTATTAAAGTGCAAAAAAAGTGTCAGTACAAATAAAATTACGTATCTGCCCCCCAGGTTTTCTTTTTCTTGAATCAAACATAGTTCTTTATTCCCTAGGGGAGAAAGAGATAATTTTTCCCACTGGAGTTAAACATATTAATGTCTTTAATTTCATAAATAAAAAATGCTCACTTTATTCCCTTTAAAAGTAAAAGAAAATTAAATTTACTCTTAAAAATAGCTAAAGTTTAATTATTTATTTCCTTACGCAAGTGAAAATTAATTTTACAATAATTAAACAAGTCCTGCATTAAGAAAATTGAAACTTAAACCATTTATAATAATATTATATTGTTATTAACTCGTATTCGATTATTAATTAAATATACCAAAACAGAGGAACCCTTTATAAACATATAACCTTGATTCCATTACATTTTTTCTTCTTCATTAAAATGTGAAGAGAAAAAAAAATTTACTGTCACAGTTAAAAAATTTTCCATTTCTTTTGTGTATATCTAAGTATGACCCTTTTCGCGATCTTTGAAGTTGTATGTATATGTATACGTATATATTTAAATACGTGTGCGTCGTCGTTTGGCAGCGATGGTGGCGATGTCTCGCGGAATTGAAATGCAAATTCACAGAATCCGGGATGCAAATCCCGTTGCACGGGGTAACGCGAAAGCAGAGCGTGAGAGAGAAAGAGAGAGAGAGAGAGGGGCAGCGAACGAGCAAACGAATAAAGCCTCGACGACCCGTTGCCAGTACAGAATCTGTCCGAACTAAATGTGGAACGGAACCGAAAAGAACGCAAAACTAGATTGAAGAGGAAAGAAATTCTGACGGAGAAAGAATGAAGTCATAACAAAAAAAAAGAAACTCTCTTCTATGAATTGTCATCGAGTCACGCTCTCTCACTCACTCTCCCTTAGCATTTTTTTTTCATTTTTTTTATTTCAAAAAAAATTATAGTTATTTAAAAACAATTTTTTATTTTACTAATGATCTTTTGCTGTAGAGATCGAAATTAGTTATTTAGCTCTAGTGACAAAAATTAAATGTCTTCGCTTGTAAATTAAAAAATTGTTAGTATTTATATAGAAGAGTATAAATAATTAAATATTGCATTTACTGTATTTACAAATAGGTTCTTTTACCCTCTAGTGTTAAAAAACCAATACGTTTATTTGAATTGATTTTAGATTCTAGAATAAATAAATCTGTTTGATTACACATTTATCTTTGCTTACTAAAGATACAAATTTATTTCTATTCTTAAGAGATTAAAATTATATTTTTTGATACAAAGTGAAAAAGTGATTTTTCTTTAGACTTAAAAACAGTCGGTTTTTCCATTAATAAAATAGTTCTTTTAATTCATAGTGTTAAAAACAGTTGTATTATTAAATCTGCTTTATAAATTTGATTTTAGACTCGAACATTGAAAACGTAGTTTTTCTCACTAGAGTTAAGAAAATATTACTTTTTTTATTATTTATTTGTTTTTCTTTCAATAATAATGTTAAAATAAAATAACTTTTAATTTTGAGTGGTAAATACGTATTTTATTGAGACGCAATTAAAAATTAGTTAATAATAATATTTAATTTTAATATTTATTATTTATTATTACACTAAAAAAAAATTTATTTGATTCAAATAACCGATTATTTGACTATTATCAAATAAATATTTACTTGAATCAAATAATTTTTATTTAAATCAATTAAACAGTATTTGCTTCAAATACAATTTATTTGCTTCAAGTAAATATTTATTTGATAATAGTCAAATAATCGGTTATTTGAATCAAATACATTTTTTTCAGTGCATAAATACGAAAGGGTACGTACTGTAAATTTACAAATAAATAAATAATATTTATTATTTTTTTTAATTTCTACCGTAAGTAGTAAAAGTGAATTTTTTCAGTCACAATTGAAGGTTAATTATTATGAGTAGTGGTCAATTTTAAACAGATTTCTTTATTATTTTATTAATCTTTAATACCAAAGAAATATTGACAATATATTTGTTTATTTATTCCTTTCCTTTTATTCAAATTCATTTAATTTTATTGAAATTTATATTTGAAATAATAAATATTATATATGATTCTAACAAATTTTACATTATTCATACAAATTATTTCCCTCAATGCACTGTATACATATTATTGAATTTCTATTTATTCAGTTGAACCAAAAGTAATTATGATCGAGACTCGTTAATTTAGTTAGACATTCGATGCTTTTTTCTGAAATTCGAATCAATCCCTTGGGCCATATTTCCAATATTAAAATCCAATTACTCCCCGAAAGAATATAACACGCGTGATCAGTTTATAATTATTACTCTTTACAAAAATAATAATAATACAATAATAATAATAATAATAAAATAAGAATAATTAAAATAATAATAATAATAATAAAAATAATTTACAATTTTAAATCAAAATTACTTGCCTATAATACTTTTTTAACACAATAAAAGCCATGTTAAAAAAAGTCAAAAAGCAAAACAAAAAATAAATTAAAGTATAAAATAGTCATGTAAAATATGACAAAAAGGAAAAACAACAAAAAAATACTAAATTACCAAAAAACAACAATATTTTTTTCCATTCAAAACAAAAATTTATTTTTCAGATTTGCATTATTTTCTCGTCGAGTGAATATACTCTTGATGATTTCCTTAAGAGAAATTCAAGCTCGGAACATGAAACAAAGAGAATTGAGTAAAAGAAAAGAGGCTATAGCTGGGGAAATTGCAAATGAGCGCCCTTTGCATGAACAGTATTTCTTTCTGAGGTTTTTAATCCCACGGGTAATGCGATAGGAGCAACCATCTGAACTCTCTTCACACTGTTATGGAAAATCCCCCCTCTTTTTTCTCTCTTTCATTCTTTTTTTTTCTTCTAACCACGTGCATCTAGCTATATAACTCTTTCTCCCCCCATCCCTCTCCCATTCCGCAATAGCGACCTCGTCTTTTACTTTTTCCCCCTTCTTCATCTTTCTTTCTTTCTTTCTTTCTTTTTTTTTGTTATATTTTTGCCCCTCCGGTACCTTTCATTCTTTTTGAGAGGAAATTTGCTTTCCACGAATAAAATGCACTTGTTATGAGTGGAGCATATTGTTGCTTAAAGCCGACCACGTAGAATGGACGTGTCCACGTGAAATGCATATTGATCCCCCTGACCCTTTGAAAATTTTCGTTCAATCTCTCGTCGTGAAATTGCGTCAATATAGTGCGAAATAGTAAAATAATACTTTGGAAAAAGTCGTTACTGAGAAATATATAGTAACGCAGTTATTTTCTGCTTGGATGAGAGGGAACAAAAATGAAAAAAAAAATTTCAATAAAAATCACTCTGAATGTTAAATAGAAAATTGTCCATTTGACAAAAAGGAAAATTTTTAAATTGTTTTATTTTTTTCCAACTTAGTACTAAATGTGTTTTTTAATGATTTTATTGTTTTTAAATTTAATTCTGTTTTTAAATGAAATTATTTTTGAAGAAAATTTATAACATTTAAAACGAGAAATGTAAATTTTCTCACTAGAGTTAAAGACGTTAAATTTTTTTTCGAAATTTGATCAACTTTCAACTCTTTTATACTTTTTTAAAATTCAAAATTTTATGGAAACTTTAATATTTTTAAATTTTAAATTTAAACCACCTTCTATTCGTCTACATTCAATTTATTCCGATGATTTTTTCAAATCGTTCTTCTTCCTTTTTTTATGCAAAAAAAAAGAAGAGAAAGTTGATTTTTCTATGTAATAATTTTTCGTACATTTTTTTCCCTCATCTAATCTCACGTTATATACTAGACGGTGTTACTGGCTGCACTCCCATGAGATGCATAATATTACACTTTATTCCCGAAGCGATAGTAAAATGTTGTAAAATCTGCATCACTGCTCAAGAATGTCCAGTTAAATTCGTTTTGCTCATAAAGTCCAGAGTGACATGCAAATACGTATACAGTTCTCGCTAGTTTCAAAGTGATTATTCAACCAAGTTTATCACTTATCATTCTACCCCAGAGGAATCATTCATAAATCTATTTACTTTTATCATAGGAAACATCATTAAGCTCCAGTCATTTGTAAACATTGATATAAACTACTTAAATACAGAACATGGCAAAATAAATGATAAAGAAAAATTTTTAATTTATACATTTGAACAGTGGAAATGTATGTAAAAATAATTGTGTAACTCTTTTTCGTTGATAAATTATTAAAAACACAAATTTTAATTATTAGCAAGTATAAATTACAAATTTATGAATTTTAATTAGTTTTTGTAGTTTTATTTTATTTGGATAGAAATTTTTTTGAATTAATTCGTAATTTGTTTTTTCTTAGTAGAGAAGGTAAATTTTGATTCTGACAGCAATGGAGATTAGTTATCAGAAGTATTAGTCAATTTAAAGTCAGATACTAGTTTTATAATTTTCTTTTCACTTTAATATCTTCGAAAATAATGATAGAATTATAATAATTACTTATTAGTAAAGAAATACATGTTTAGTCAGACAGAAAATTATTCTCTTTTAACATTTTTTTTAAAATAGTTGAAACAATATCAGAAATTTTTTTTAAACAGTTAATAGTTTTTCAACTAGAAGGAAACAAATATTATAGTAGGTATACATTATATTTTTTAATTTTTTAACTAGTACTAAATGTACAGTTTAGTCAGACATTATGTCTGACTGTAGTTATCAGTAGTAATATTCAAGTTTAGTCAAACTAAAGTGTTTCATTTAACTTTATTATTTATAAAAAATAAAGGCAGCAATTAACAATTTTTTTTCTAAATGACAATGTCAGACATTTCAGTGTTTCTTGTAACTGTTTTATCAATAAAAATTAACGACAGTAACGAATATTTTTTTCGTTTTCATTTTTATATTGTTATTTTCTGTTTGTCGATTATTGACAATAATTTTTGTCAGACAATATGTGAGACTACCTGTAATGTAACTGTATGTAACTGAAATGCCAATATAGTTATTATACAGAAATACTAGGTTTTACACTACTGACTATATTTTACAATTTTTTGCTATAAACTTTTTTAATTTCATTATCATTATTAAGTTTACTTAAATATTACTTATTTGTTCAAATTTCGCTTAGATCTCAAGTTAGCAGGATTTGGTTTAGGAAATTAAAAAAAAAATTTATCGCTATGATAATTATCAATATATTTTTTGAAAATAAAGGGTCCAGAAAGAAAAATTCATGGCGGTCAGGAAAAATTGTTTAAACAAATTTAAAGAGAGATTTTTTAATTTCATAAAATATTTAAATCTTTTTATAAATTGTTTGGAATCAAACAAGCATTTTTCCAGAAAGATTTCTCAGCAGAATTATTACTGAAAAATTAATTAAATTTCTTGTAAATAAGTATAACAGTTAACAAATTCACTGTTTGGACAATTTTGGCGTAAAAAGGTGTTTTTTCTAATAATTTATGAAAATTATAGTTATTTATAAAAATTATTGCGGTAATTTATAAAAATATTGTAGTCTGAATCTCAATTGAGAATTATTACTTCGGTAATTTATGAAAATTTTCAAGGCAATTAATGGAAATTTATGCAGTAATTTATTGAAATTTTTGCAATAATTCATAAAAATATATTCCACATAAGTTACAATTAAAAATATTTATTTCAGAAATTTATGGGAATTTTCAGGGTAATTTATAGTGTCATAAAAAATTTTAGTCATCCGTAGTAGTTGTAGTTCATAATTTCTTAACTAGCAAAAAAACTATATTTTAGTCAGACAATATGTGAGACTATTTATGAGTAATAAAGGTCAATTATAAACAGACGATTTATATGACTCACAAATAAATGAACAAAAATTATACTAAACAAATTTAAAAAATAGTAGTTAGACAGTCTTATCAGATTTAGTGAAGTTAATGTACTTTTCGAAAAATTTCAAATAAAAGTTTATTTTCAAAATTGTTCCACTCATCTAATAGAATTAAGTTCTCAAAATATCAATTCAAGTAAACGTGAATTAAACGAATTCTCTAAGCAGATAAAAGTTAACAACTCTTATTTCAAATAAAGTCGGAATTTTATTAAAAACAAAAAATAAAGACTAAAAATTCCAAAAGTTGAATTCTTTATTGAATTGCAAAAAAAAAAATGTATTCATCCCTAAATACGTAGGTAACCATGACTCGCGTATCGCGTCGACAGATAACGATCTAGATTGCATCGAGCGGCAAGCGCAAGTCGAATTTACGATAAAAGGCGTTGAATAAATTGCTGCACATTCATTTGTTTTCCTGTCGGTATGGGTGGAGACAGAAAAAAAAGGGGGGGGGAGGTGAAAGGGGGAGAGAGGGAGGGAAGAGAATTGGATGTGCACAGGTTTTTGCGGACGTACATTGTGGCCAAAAGTCGAAACACGAAAGCCGCAAAAAAAGGAGAGAAAAAAAAATTATAGAACAACAAAGGACGAGAGAGTGAAGAGAGATAAACGAATCAACGATAGCTGACCGCAGTTCAACCACCAACCACATCCCCGGGTGCTTGGCGCTAGCGAGAAATTGAAAATGGAAATGTTTAATTGCCCGAAAACACGAGTACCACTTCTCGTTTTGCCAGGGTCGCGTGAGAAATTATACGTTTGCTTTTTTTTTTTTTTTGAAAAGCTTTCATCATTGAAAAAAGAGAGTTTGAGACCAGAAACATTCGTATTTTCATTCACTTGTGTAACCAATTTCAAACTTCTCATTCACACATTTTAACCCCCCCCCCTCTCCTCCCAACCCCGTCTCGCATCTCTCGATACTTTTACTTTTTAATTCGCCACTAATTAATATTCAAACCTGTGAATATAATTTCCCGCTAATTAATATGATTTTTTTTGGAAAATATTCTGATAATATGGGCTAATTATCTTGTTAATTGAAAATTTAATGGTAAGATAAATTATTCCACGCAGATTTACTCTTCAGGATGGCAATTTCTATATGTTAAACAAAATTTTTAATTAAAAAGATAAAAATAAAAGTGTTACTTTTAAAATTAGGAGATAATTAGCATCGGTTATTTATTGCACAATAATAAAGAAGGATATTAATTTAATTTACGAAATTATATTAATTCTGAAATTTACCTTGCTGGTTCATAGTTTCTGCACTAAAAAAAATTTATTTAATTCAAATAACCGATTATTTGACTATTATCAAATAAATATTTACTTGAATCAAATATTTTAGTATTTGAAGTAAATACTATTTAATTGATTCAAATAAAAATTATTTGATTTAAGTAATAATTATTATATATAATAATCGTCGATATTCCGGATCTCTGTCCACACTTGAAGTTAGTTATAGTTATTCTTTTGTTTTTTATACGTTTTGATAGAAAATAGAAATATACATATACATATATTATATATTATTATAATAATCGTAAGTTTCCTTTCCGTTAGCAAATTATCTGTCTTCATTTGTTTTTTTCGGAAAATTCATTTTTGTGGGTTATTTTCATTTTTTAATGTCAAAAAGAAACAAAAAAAACTCGTTTAATTCACTTCACAAAATTGACAAAAATTCCATTCCATATTTTTTATTTTCCTGAATTTTTCCTAATTTTCATTAAAAATATTTACTTTTTTCTTATCCTGCTAATAAATTGAATTTATGCTACGAATTTTAATATTCATGAGAGACTTTAAAATAATTTAATTCTTGCGAAGAATTAAAAAAAAAATATTTGAAAATAATTGAATTTTCAATGAAAAATTTTCAATGAAAAATTTTTTTATTTATAACAATAATTGAATTTTTCTGAAACATTTTATTATTTACAAAAATAATTGATTTCTTTAGTCAAATTTTGTTTTTTATGAAAATAATTGAATTTTCTTGAAAGATTTTATTATTTATTAAAATAATTAACTTCTTGCGAAGAATTTTTTAAACAATTTGGAAAGTCAATTTTAGGAAAAATTGTCTTTTTTGAAGAATTTCATAATTTAAGAAAATAGTTAGATTTTTTTGGAATATTTTTCTATTTTTATAAAAATAAATGCATTCTTGCTAAGTATTTTTTTCAATTTGGAAATTAAATGAATTCTTGCGAAGTATTTTTTTTTAATTTGGGAAATAATTGAATTCTTGGGAAGAATTTTATTAAATTTGATGAAAATAATTGAATTTTTTCTTAGAATTTTATCATAAATTTTTTAGAATAATTGAATACTGTTTGGTTATTTTATAAAAATAGTAGATATTGAAAATCATTGAAATGTAAAAAGTTTTTAAAGATAATTAAATTTTACAAAGAATTCTATTAAAAAATTTGGCAATAATTGAATGTCGGTGGGAAATTTTATTAAATTTTTTTGAAAATAATTGGATTTGCCAAAAAGACATTTTATTATTTATGAAAATAATTGAATTCTTGCGAACGATTTATTAGAATTTTTTAAAATAATGGAATTTCCAAGAAGAAATTTATTACTTTAAATAATAATTGACTTATTGTGATGAATATTGTTATTTATGAAAATAATTGAATTTTGAAAAAAATTTTATTGAAATATCTCAAAATAATTGAATTTTCGGGAGTATTTTTTTATTATTTAAAAAAAATTTTATTAAAATTATATTTAAAACAATTAATTTCTTTCGAATAATTTTATTAAATTTTTGAAAATAACTGAATTATTGTAGAAAAGTTTATTAAAATGTTTTAAAAAAATTGAATTTCTGATGAAAATTTTATTACTTTTGAAAGGAATTCATCTTCATAAGAATTTTATGAACATTGTTTTAAATAATTAATTTTTAAATGTTATGAAAATTTTATTAGTTTTAATAATTGAATTCTTGTCAAAATCTTTATTTATGAAAGTAACTGAATTTTACGATTATGAAAATAATTAAATTCATGTTTAGAATTTAATCAAAATTTTTTTTGAGAAAATGGAATTTACATGAAAAATTGTATAATTATTAAAAAAAAAAATTTTTTTCAGTGTGCCGAGAGAGAAAAATATATCTTGTTGAGAAAAATATATATTCTTGTTTATTTATCGTTACTTAATTTTTAAGAACTTATTTAATATTTACGCAAGTTTTATCTCTATTTTCTTCAGTTCTTCCTCTAGTTCACAATCGAGAACATTTAGTATAATTTGATTTTAACCAATTTTTTTTTGTTTTCTTGTGAAAGAAAAAAATGGAGGCAACTGTTTGATATTCGAGATGATGAAAAAGAAGAAGGGAATCGATCATTGATCGAACGTTTATGTCAACAGTATCAACATGACAGATATAGAATGAAGTCTCATGAGAGCGTACGATATCTTCTCTATATGTATATATGAGATCGACTTAGCGCACAACCACAAAGCATTTTCGAGTGTATATGTATATGTATGGGAAGGCTTGAGAGCGAACCGCGAGCACCAGATAAATATGGAAATCTTGTTGTTTCACGGTGAAACCCTCCTCTCTCGTGGGTGTTGGGAAAACCGAGCTCAAAAGCATCAAAACCCTCTTGTGTTTATCCCTTGGCACCAGAAGCGCAAATATCGTCGATACACTGCCACGATTAATTAGCCACTAGATTCCTCTCTCTCTCTCTCTCTGTCTCTTCTTCTTCTTTCTCTCCTGCTCACCATATCCCTCTAATGTTATTATAAACGAAATATCTATTTTTTTCAATCTTAATGAGCTTTAATTTATATCACGATTTCATAATTATCACACATATGACGATAAAAAATAATTTTATCATCTTGCTAATTAGTTGTAATTTATCATTTTTTCTCAATTAGAAAAATCTTTTTTATTGGGAAAAAATAATTACAGATCATTTATTGCCACACTGCATCTCTATTTCTAAGTGAAATTTCAATGAGAAACAAGTGACACATTTTTACACAAAATTGGAGAAATTAATTAGTAATTAACGAAATAGGTCAAATAGGTATAAAAATGAAAAAATAGAAAATTTCGTTTTAGACTTTCTCAAGAGGAACTGGATTAAGTTATAAGTACAGATTTTTTAAGTATACCCTGCATAGAGAAAAATAAAAAAAATTCCACATCAAAAAAGGAAGAACTTGAATTTAGAAGTAGATTTTAAATTTTCTAGAATTATGGAAACAATTATGGTTTTCTTTAAATAATTTTTTTTTCTGATTTAGTCAGACAAAATTGCATATTTGATATCAAAAGTAATTTATTTCTATAAACTTGATACATCTCTCAGTTTAGAAAAAATTCTGCAAATAGTTTACAATTGAAATTCAATTAATCCGAACTATTAATAAAAAATGGAAATCAATATCGGTATATAGAAATCAAAAGATATCGTGTGTTGTACAAGCATTATATCAATTTATTTCACGCATGTTGTTGAAAATTCTCCTGGTAATAGTGAAAAGTTAGCTGGGAAATACACCCAAGGGAAGATTTCCTTTGTCGCGTCTAGCCAACGGTGTATCTCTCCCAGTCTCGTTATCTTTTTATCTGCTTCTCTCTGAAAAGAGACGAAAGAAGAAAAAAAAGAAGGAAAGAAAGAATAGTGAAAAAGGAAAACTGGGAAAAGCCAGCCGGGAAGAAAGAGAGAGTAAAGCCCTTGCAGAGTGCACACGTGACGCTCACATTAATTATTTTTACTACGCTCTTTTGTTTGCTTCATCCAGAAAGCAAGAGAGAAAGAGAAGGAGAGAGAATGATAAAAGGACACAAAATACTAAATACGACAATTTCACTGCAAAAATGTATATATACCTATATACTTTCAATTTTAACTAATTTTTTTTCCTTTTTCTCTATAATTGTATATTTTTCGCAAAATTGTTTTTAATTACACGAAAATGAAAGTAGTTGAATTTTCATTTTAATTACATTCTTTTGTCAGTTTTTCGAGAAGATAAATATTTTTTTATGTACGTATTTATTTATAGATTTATAAAGTTCAACACAGTAGATCGTGAGGTATTAAAAAGTGTTGCAAATTAAATTAAGACCAAAAAAGATTAAAATGATCAATTTTGGTGTTATTTTTTACAATTACTGAAATTTTAGTTTATTAAATTTTTTATAATAATTAAAGATGACCAAGTAATAAAATTATTATTCTATATTTTAAGAATATTATACTTCTTCAAAATTATTTTCATCATTTGAATTCAATTATTATTTTCAAAAATTTTTAACTACAATTTTACTTTATATCTATTATTTTTAATAATAATTAATTAATTTCAGGAAATTTCAATTATTCCTAAATTCTTTAATTAAATGCATATTAGAAAATAAAACCTTCAAATAATATTTTAAAATTCAATTAAACTTTTTCAAAAATATTAATTTCAAAATTCAGTTATTTCCAAAAAGTTCACCCTATATTTCTTTTAATATTCAATTATAATCTAAAATTTAAACTGAAATTCATTTTTAAATCAGTTTTTATTAAAAAAATCTACAAGAATTTAATTATTCAAATGGAAAGTAAATAATTTGTTGCATAATTGAATGTTTCTCAAAATTCAATTCTCATAAAGAATTTTAGTAACAAATTTTGTAATAATTCTATTCTTTTGTCGAATTTTATTAAAACTTGCATGAACATAATTACTTTTTTTCAAGCAATTTAATTATAATTGTATAAAAAATAATTGAAACGCTACGTTGAGTTTGATGAGAATTTTCAAATTTATTCGTTTACAATTCAATTTTACAAAATTTCATTTATATGAAAATTCTGTAATTAAATATATATTCAAAAAAAAAAACTTGAAATAATTGAAATAAAAATCCTATTAAACTTTTAAAAAGAATTAATTCTACAGACTCTTATGTCAAAAATATAAAAAATTAAGAATTTCAATTATTTTAGTTTGAAACTTTTTTAAAATTAAATAATTTATAAAAATCCACGAAATAATGCTTTTAATACTTTAGCATAATCTAAAATTGTAACTGAATTCCATTATTTAAATACAAAAATAAATAATTTAATAATTTCATGATTCTGGAATTTAAATTCTCTTGAAAAATATTATCAACAAATTTTTTAAATCGTTAAATTCTTTGGACTAATTTTAATAAGATTTGAATAATTACATTTTTCGTGCAATTTTATTGAAATTGCATGAAAAATAATTGAAATTCTGCAATGAGTTTACTTATTTATGACAATAATTTAATTCCTAAAAGAATTTTATAATTTATAAAAATAATTGAATCCCTGTAGAAATGTTATTATTTATGGAAATAATTGAATTATTGCGAAGAAATTTATAAACAAAATTGTAAATAATTGAATTACTGTAAAATTTTTTATTATTTATGAAAAATAATTGAATGTTTGCGAAGAATTGTATTCAAACTTTTTTTAATAATTGAATTATTTTGCAAAATTTTATTGGCATAGTAGATATTGAAAATTATGGAAATTTTAGAAAACTTTTGAAAATAATTGAATTTTTGACAAGAATTTAATTAAAATTTTGTAAAATAATTGAAAATCAGAGAAGAATTTTATTATTTATAAAGGGAACTAAAATTTTGAAGAAAATTTAAAAAAATTTTTGAACACAATTGAATTTAATAACTATGTTACTAAGTTAGTTTGACTACTACTAAATCGTTGACTTTGGTGTTTTATTTAAAACAAACTTTCATTCGTAGTTAAAAATAACACTAAAATAGATTATTTTAATCCATTCTAGTGTTATTTTAACATCTCACGTTTTACTGTAAAACATAAAAATGTAAGTGAATGAAAATATAAATGTTTTGTATTACATTGCAAATAATACAATCAAAATAGCCTAATAGATAAACTGTTATATTCTGAATAATACGTTTTTCGAGAAACTATAAAAAATTTGATGTACAGTAAACAAATTTTTAAATACAAAACCCCCCTCCTCGATTTTATTAGCATTTAGTTTAAAATTACCCGCAGAAACGTATGAAAAATTTATAGCCAAAGATAAATTAATTAAAAAAGATTAATTCTCACTAAGAGAATATTTATTTTTTCCCTATAGATAAATTTTCGAGAAAATATCGTTTGGATTTAATTTGAAAATTTTCCGTGAAACAGGTTCCCTTTAAAGAAATATGATTAAAGGCGGAAAGACAAACTTGGTTTATTTATAAGGAAAAATGAATTGCACCTTGGGAAATATTGGAACAATATATACATATATATTAAATAGAGAGTGTCAGGGGATGGAGAGAGAAAAGAGAGAGAGAGAGAGAGAGAGAGAGAATGACTCTGGGGTGTGTTGTCGAGCCCGTCTTCAATTTTGCCTAATAAAATGGAATCTAGCGCCTCGTTAAGCCACCCTTTGGCGTTCGCTAGTAAATTAATGAGCTCACTGCAACACTACACCGTGCAAACCCTTATACCCGTTCGGGTAGCACCACGCTGCCGCTTCTCGTCTACTCTTGCTTCACTCTCTGCTCGGTCTACTCTCGAAACCAGCATTAAATCATACATCAGCGTACGTCGAGACCGTCAAGAGAGAGAGAGAGAGAGAGAGAGAGAGAGAGAGAGAGAGAGAGAGAGAGAAGGAGAAAGTATGATCGTTGCTGTACACGAGAGAACAAGAGAGAATCAGAGGAAGAGAGAGGGAGAGAGGACCAAAGGGGTGTCGCGTATCCTAGCTACCATCAGTCGTAGGAGTCCCCGTGACTTTCACGAAAGGGGTGTCTCTCCACCAATTATTACCTGATGTCTGGTGCGATAACCTTTTCCAAAAATTAAAAGCACTCCTCCTACTTCAATGCGTACCGTTTACTGACTAAAACTTTCATTATACTTTAAAGCTGCCTCGAAAATTGTCAATTCAAATTAACTGTCATAGAAAGGTCTATCTGACTATTATATCAAGTAAGAAATAAAAAGAAAGCAATTAAATATTCGTCAAGGTTTTTTTTAAAGTACGCTATACGTGAATAGAATTTTTGTATCACTCTTTCAGTGAACAATAATACACTGAGAAAACGATATATTTGATTCAAACCTATTTTGTTTAAATCAAACTTAAAATATCTTTGCTATACAGTCAAACATATTTAAGTTTAATTCAAACATATGTGGACGTCCACATGAAAAGGGCCCATTTTGTCGGTTCTAATTTTCGAGTTATTTGCAATTTAATACTTTTTTGAGAAAAACCTTAATTTTTTTTTATTTTTTATTATCAATCTACATGTTTTGCCAAGTCAAATCATGAGGTTTTCATTAATTTATCGTTAATTTAAGTGTTTAACTTTATTGGTTCTTTAGAAAAAGAAAAGGGCCCATTTTGTCGGTCCTTTGCAAAAATATTCCGTATTTTTGAAATGGAGGGTCAAAAAAATTAAAACCTCTTGATTTGTCATCTTTAAAGTACCCTGAACTCGAAACAATTATTATCTGAATAACTTCCGAGAAGAACCAGAGATATTAATGTTAGAGTCATTGATTACGTAGTCGTAGATGTAAAAAATGTCAATATTTCGTCAAAATTTCATAATAAAACCTGTTAAAGATTTTTTAATAAGTTTAATTTCTATTCTTTACCTTCAAATGACACAATAAAATTGTTCCCAATCATTAATCTTGTACAAAAATAGTTTATTAATAAGAAAATCGCCTTTTTAGAAAAGGGCCCATTTTGTCGGTTTTTCGTATTTTCAAACAGAAAGGGGGGTGGGGTGATTTAAAAAATTTAAAACCTATTGGTTTTTCATCTTTATAGTACCCTGAACTCAAAACAATTATTATCTGAATAACTTCCCAGAAGAACCAGAGATATTGATGTTAGAGTCTTTGATTACGTAGTCGTAGAAGTGAAAATTTTGATATTTCGGCAAATTATTCATAATAGAGACTTTTAAAAATTTTTAAATAAGTTTAATTTTTATTCTTTACTTTCAAATGACACAATAAAATTGTTCCCAATTATTAATCTTGTACAAAAATGGTTTATTAATAAGATAATCGTCTTTTTTAGAAAAGGGCCCATTTTGTCGGTTTTATGTATTTTCAAAATTAAGGGGGGGGGGAGTGGTTTTAAAAATTTGAAACCTATTGGTTTTTCATCTCTAAGGTGCCCTGGACTGAAAACAATTATTATCTGAATAACTTCCCAGAAGAACCGGAGATATCACAATTAATAGGTATCACAATCTTTAATTCCGTTTTTCTCGAAATGAGGTATTTGTCACTATAAACTTTGAAATTCTGTAACTCATCGAATTTTTGACCAAAAAAGTTGTATGACCACTCAAAATTTTCGTAATTTTGCAAGGAATTCGCCTATATAGATAAGTCCAATAGTGCCAAAATGGGCCCTTTTCATGTGGACGTCGACATATTTTCTGGTTAAGTGTAAAAGATTATTTATTGAAATCAAACATAAATTGTGATTGATTTTAAATTATCTGTAGTTAACTTTTAAGTTTGATTCAAACACAAAATTTTTAAACATAAATTTTGTTTAAACCGTAACAGAAAATATGTTTGAATTAAATATAATTATTCAAACAAATAATATTTTTGAATCAAAGTAGTAGATACTTTCTATATATTTTGATTAAACTTACAAACTAATTTCAATTAAACAAAATCATTTAAAATTATTTTTCTATTTAAGTTAAGTATAATGTTTTTTCAGTGTACAGCAGTAGTATTGCAAGAGTAAGCAGTGGCGAAATAAATATTTAGTCAGACAAAACGAAAGGGAAATTTCATAAATAACGAAAAAGATTTTAAAGATTAAGAAAGATAATTATTTTTGAAAAAATGATTACTTAAATTAATTCTTCAGCTGCTACTCTTGTCAAAATTGATTTTTAAATCTTAATTTTTTCAAAAGTAGCAGCCGGAGAACCACTTTAAATAAATAAATTTAAATTAAACGAATATTGTTACCGAAAATAGGAAAAAAGTTATTGAGGACTTAACAGGATGTGAGTGTTAAGTTCTCAATGTTAATCAGAAAAATTAAGCTAGTTTTTTTGTGCATAACTTTAGAGCATAATGAAGAAAGGCTCTGTGGTTCTAAAGTTTTGATAATTGAAAAATTTATAATTAGGGGAGAGTGGGGCGAACCGGACCCCCCTCAATATTTCCGAAATGGCGAAATTGTCAAAAGTGCTATTTAGAAATTTGAAACAACCTTGTGTAGCATACCTTATTTTTTTAATTTGACATTTTTTACTTTTGTTTGTGCAACGCTGGGAGCAAAAGTTTTTTTTTACGTTTTTTTCTACACTTTTCCCCCATTTTTCCTTAAGTAAATTCTGAGGAAATCGTGTAATATTTCCAAATATTAGGTCTTGGGTTTTGAAGGTACACACCTCAGGAATATTTACCACCAAAAACTTTGATGAATTTGCAAAGCGTTTCTTTTTGACGAACATTTATTCTCAAAATGGGACTGTGGGGCAAACCGGACCGTTTTTGGTGGGGCAAACCGTTCATAGGATATTTCCATTGAATTATAGTTTCATAAAAAATATTTTTTAATAAAATGTTTCTTTCATTAAAATATTTATTTACAATGTAAAATAATTGTCTTCCAATGAGAATTGGACCCTTTAATATTGTTTCTCTGATAATGCCAAACATTTTTATTTTTTTATTTTAAAAAATAATTATTTCTTTAAAATTCAATCACGAATTATTATTTTCATTACTACAACCATTGTTTACATGATTCATTATGTTTTTTATTATTGTAGATTATGTAAATGCAAAATTTTAAATAAAAAACCAAACGGTCCGGTTTACCCCAGGGGGTGGGGCAAAACGGACCGTTTGAAAATTTTTTTAAGTTAACACAGAAAATAAACAATAAAAGATGCAGTATATGTGTCTCTGGGAAAAAGTTGCGCAATTAAATTATCTTTCAAACAAGTCATCGAGAAATTAAATCGGTTGATTCGTTTAGTCACAAGAGTCAAAAAACCGTTAGGGGGTTTGGTTTGCCCCACACTCCTCTATATAATACACATTTTAATTTTTTAAAAATATGAGGTTAAAAATAACCGGTACATTTGATAATTTCAAAGTGAATAATAATAATAATTAATTTTTAAATAATCAATAATTATGTACCATACTGCCCTTTCTTATTATATTTAAGAGTTATTCACAAAAAAGCTTAATTTATTAATATTTTAAGAAAATGGTGGTTCGAGAAATTAATATTGAAGTTCTAAGTCACATGCTGTTACGAAATTTTTTTTTTTTAAATATCATAAACAATTTTAAAGTATTCCTGATATGAAATATATTTCATGGTTAAGGAAAAAGATTTATCAGAATAAGAAAAACTTAAGAAACAAACTGTAAAAAATAATAAAAATTACTTTGTTTTACTGTGAAGAATATAAAAAAATATTTGAAGAATAACGAAAAAAATTTTGAGAAATGAAAAAATTCCATTTAAAAAAGAGAAACTTTTTTTTAAATATAAGAAAACAAATTATTCACATAATTATATTTATCAGTGTAGTTACAGGCAATTTCAGTGAGACTTAAATATTTATAATTATTATTTTTAGGAGCAACAAAATATCGAGTTCCATGTTTCAAAAATTTAACATTCATTTGATAATTGAAAAAGTAATTACAATACAAAATATTAGTAGTAAAATAAATATTTAGTCAGATCAGATTTTTTTTGTTATAATTTATTTTATTTTTTTTTACATGATTTTCAGTAGTAGATGACAACTTTAGTCAGACCTTCACTTTTTTCTATTTTACTTAATTATTTTTGGATTCTGCCAATTGTAAAAAAATTTCTCTAAGTAGATATTGCAAAACTTATTATGAAAATAGTTGTAGTAAAATAAATATTTAGTTTTAGTGTTTAATAAAGAATTCGAAAAATCAATGAGAATCATCTTCAAGTAGAACAAAAATAATCTATAACTTGTAATTTGGAAATTGACAATTTTTGTCAAAGGTTCACTTTTCAAATTTTTAATGTTTGTACCTTTTGTAACACCGGAAATGACAATCATTATATTTTGTAAAATAAATAAACTTTTTTTACTAATTATTTAAAGAATAATTATAATAAAAATACATTAGTAAAATGAATATTAGTCAGACATGTGGGTAGTTCTGCAAACGAAGGATGAAAATGGAGAACATTTTTTCATAGCTTTAAAAATTTATTTTTCAATATTTATAAAGTTTACTTATTTTTATTTTCACATTGCGACATGCCAGGGAACTGACAATTCAGGACTGAGAATCAGAATGGTTATTTTTTGCAAAAAAAATATTTTTTTTAACCGGGTAACGCTTAGTAAAATAATAGAAATCATTAAGAACTACGGTTCCCATTAAAAATTATATAGGCATTAACGTGTAATTTTTTTCTTAAAAAATGCAGGCCGTCAAACTTGGACCAAAAAAATTCAAAAAATTTGGAACAATTTTTCTGTACTAAAAACTATTCTAAAAAATATTTAAAACATCAAATAGTATAGATTTTTCAAGAAAATTTAATAAAAAAATACGTTTGAATTAAAAAAATTATATTTCTGTTAATATGAATGTTCCAAATTTTTTTAATTACATGTTAATGCCTATAAGTAATTCTTATAGTATAACAAATGACCTTTAAAATAAACCTAAGATCATAAAAAGCGTTCATTATTTTATAAGTTATTCAAATTTTTATAAATCATTGAAAATGACGATTTTTTAAAAATATCTAAATAAATTATTGACCAAACGACTTCTGAAATATCTTGTTCTTTCCAAATTTCATCATCTATCAACAAATGAAAAGAGAAAAATTTTAGTTTCAATAAATCTTATGTTTTAAAACGTTTTTCATTCTCCTGAAAATGGGTGGTCTCTCAATTTTGACCGGTAGTGTAATATTTTTACTATAACGAAAAAAATGAAAAAACTTCATTTTAAGCAGTAGTTGTTAATTTTAGTCAGACATTATTTTTTTATCTAGTATATCGAAAATAATAATCTGCGTTCTTTTGGTTGCAAAAACTTTTCTCCTAAATATTAAATGTATAATTGTATTAAAAATCTAGTAGCGAAATGAAAATTTAGTCAGACATAGTAAAAAAACTAAATTAAGATAACAAAGCGAAAATGTTGAACTTGTGACGAAAAACATGTTTATAATAGTAAAAGCAGTGTCGAAAAAGAATGACGAAAACTTTTGCGAGGTGATAAAATCGAGATAGAGGTGTGCGAGACTCAGTTGCCGCATATACAGCAGTCAAGTAGTAGAACAAGTAAAGTGATGTCCATTCTAAACTCCTGTGTACGTGTAGGTATTTTGCGCTTTCAAGTTGGACGAACGAAGGCAATCCGCAAACTGTTCTTGAAACGCAATGGGTATCCTGCCGGCATGGTTTGTATTTCACGGGCAGATATACGGTTATCTCTTGTACAATGACAAAGCCCGTACGTCCCTGTTAAGCGCTATCTACCCAGCACTCGAACGTCCCTCCAATCTGTGTCCGTATTAATTACGGTACTCATTAAGATATCCGGTAATTCGCGGCAGGCACTGCCGTCTAACTCTCCTAGCATTTGCAACACCAACTCAAACCATCCTCCCCCTCAAAAAGCTTATATACACTCCATAACAATACATGTAGAACTCACACACTCGCTAACCAGTATTAATTTAGCAAGAGCGTAATTTTCCTTAATTAATTGATAGATTGTTAACAGAGATAGGCAAACTGTAACCGCATTTCACTGCTATATATCTCCCCCAACGTTGACCAAAGGACAAACCCAAACTTTGAGAGATCGCGTTCACTTTATGTCACCAATTATATGTACTGAAAATTATCCACACATTCGATTGCGTTCAAGAGATAGTTTCTTTCTTCATTCAAGTTTTTTCAATATTTCGGACTAAATATCTGGTTACTTTCTATCCTAATAGAGTAAAAAGAAAGAGTAAAGTTTATTTCTTATAGTTAAAAATACTTTAGGGTATGTTAAACTTGCCTCACGCTTCCTTTCACTGTCTGACTAAATATTTACTTTACTACTATTACTGACAATGAAGTCTTTAGTGAACAATTTTTTTCTCATTCAGTTAAAAGCATTTTTTGCTTATTTTTAATTAGTGTACTTTTTCTAGTGCAAAATTTAAAAGGAATTGACTAAAATTGACTACTACTACTATTACTACTTATAATGAAGTCGTCTGTGAACAGTTTTATTCTTATGCAGTTAAAACCTGGAAAATTTCCATTTTTTAACTGAAAAAATCAGAAACTTTCAAATAAACAAATGCGTGCCGACCCTGATCAAGTATTCAATAAATTTCTCAAGCAAAACAAATAATAAAATAAAAATATTTCTGCTCAAAAGTCAGAATAAGAATAATAGTAATATATTTAAATTATTTGAAAGAAACTGAAAATATTATTAAAAAATTTTGGGTATCCAAAAATTGTTTTATAAAATAAAAATTGTTTCATTTATTTATTTTTTATTCTAATTTATCGATAATATAGTTTTTAACAAACAGAAATTCTGTAAATATTTTTTCAAAAATAAATATCAAATTTCTTAATCAAAATTTTATTTATAATTTTTTTTTCTACTTAAATCATGTACTTTCTTTATAAATTGTCATTAAGAAGCTGAATTTTAAAACAATATTTTAAAGTGTAGGTCTGACTGAAATTGACTCTTACTATCAATAATGCTGGGAATAAAAATAAATAATAAAATAAGTCGTGATAAATAAAAGCTGTAAGTTGATTTTTTCTTATACTTAAAAATGTTTGTAGTTTTATTTAAAAAATTTTTCTCTTTTGTCTAAATTTTTTTCCTTTTTATTCTTGCGAATAACGAGTGATAATAATGCTATGTTTGAATAAATATTTATTTTAGTGTTTCTTATTTTACTGTAATTACCATTGTCAATGCAAAAAACAAATTTATAATTAAAAGCAGGGACCGTTACGGAAATCAAATTTTGATTTCGTTATGATATTCCAAAACAAAACGAAATTATTAATGTATTTTGATTTTGATTCTGTAACGAAACAAAATTTACTTTCTATTTTGATTCTGATACTGTAACGAAATAAAATTCACATCCTATTTTGATTCTGATACTGTAACGAAACAAAATTTACTTCCTATTTTGATTCTGATACTGTAATACTGCAATTCGGTTTTCTTATAGAAACAGAAGTCGATTCGAATTCTATTTCAGATTTCGTAAGTAAAAACGATATTATCTTCTGATATATTTGACATTTGCAACAAAATTTAGGTTCAATCACACTTCTACATGCGCAGTATTATTTTATCAAAATTAAAACAAGAAAGAATTTTGATTTTGATATTAGAACCAAAACGAAATAGAATGGAATTTTGATTTTGATATATTGGAACCAAAACGAAACACAGTTGAATTTTGATTTTCATATTGGAACCAAAACGAAATAGAGTAGAATTTTGATTTTGATATTGGAGTCAGAACTAAATAGAGTGGAATTTTGATTCTGATACCCATATCCGAATCAAAACAAAAGTATTTTTTAATTTTGTTTTGATTCCGTGACGGTCCCTGATTAAAAGTAATACTGCTCATTAGCTTCAATATTAATAAAGTTGAAAAGCATTTGAAAATTAAAGTCTGACGAAAATTGACTGTAACTACTGGAAATAAAATTCTTTGAAAATATAAGTAGTTTTCCTCGTAATTGAAAATATGATTTGTTCATGTCAACAATATTTTTTATTTTCTCTTTATTTTCTTCGATATCTTAAACAACTCTTTAACGTCATGTCTGACTAAATATGTACCTTACTACTGATATTTCTTTTTATTGCTACTATTATAAGGTATATAAAAATTACGTTACAAAAATTAGAAAAAAACATTTTTATAAAAAAAATGCAGCTCCTTATTCTTAATGCTAAATTTTAGAAAAATCGGAAAATAACAGTCTAACTAAAATTTAACTCTACTACTGTGACTGTTACTGTTATTTTTTATGAATATAATTTTATTTGCATTTGCATTAAATAGTTAATAAAAAAAATTTTGATTTTAAACATGCATAAATATTTTTAGTAGTACAAATACTATTTTAGTCAGACTAGACATTTTTGATCTTTCACTACTAATTTCAGTATCAGTAAAATAATTCAGGGAGATAAAATTTTTTTGGATTTTTTTTTACTCTGTATTTGAAATAAAAAGAATTTTACTTTAGACGCATAAATGAATATTTTCATCAGTAAAACAATATTTTTGTCAGACCACACACTTTTAGAACTTGTAATATCAATACCAGTAGTATTAAACGAATTTGGTCAGACAAAGTTTCTACGATTACTTTTTTAAAACTGTATTTTTAATAAAGTGATAATAAAAAGTCTTTTATTTAAGACATAATTAAAACTTTCCAGTAGTACTTGCAATACTCACACAAAAAGTATTTTAAAAATTCGGTCAAACAAATATTTACTTTTCTACTGTTATTTTCTTACTTTTTCTTCTACAAAGTGTATTAAATTTTTTTAAACTTTTTATTATAAAAAAAACATAACTACTAAAAGAGTGTTTACTAGATTTTTTTTATATTTGAGATTTTAGAAATTTATTACCCAACATAAAGGAAAATTAACTTGTTAGTAATGTGAGTTTAATGTAATGAGGAAGTTTAACACTTTTCAGAAGTGACTTTACAAAATTGGATTGGAATGTTAAAGTTCTGTTTCAACACATTCACAATTTTCTGTGACCACACACATGAACCTTTTCGTTAACATTATGTATATTTTAACTTGCACAGTGTCGACCCTTGGGGTGCTGTGCTTAAATTCATGAAAAGCTAGAGAAATGCGGTGTGAATTTGCGACACACTAAATATAATTCTTGTCCGTTTTCAAAGAGGATTACGCCAGCTAAGAATTCTCTATGTACCTGTGAATTTTACTCAAAGTATCTGTCTCTTTTTCTCTCCCTCCCCTCACTCTCTATCTCTCTCTCTCTCTCAGTTTCTCTCTTGTAGGCTTGCGGTCCATTTATATTTAAATGCGCAACAGTTGTAATCTAAAATATATTCCCTTATATACTTAACAATCGTAACTTGTTTCTTTTTTACAATTTATTATTCGAAACAATTTTTACGTGTTTGAAATTTCAGGAAATTTTAAATTAGAACGAAAATTAATTATTTATTTATTCATTTATTTGTGTATTTATTTATTTCTCTATATTTAGTTGACTCTTTATTTGTTTCTCAATTCATAACTATTAGAAATTTACTTATTGATTTCTGTCTTTTTTTTGCTTTCATAATAATAGATTGAAAACTATTTGAATAGACATTAAAGAAAAAATAAGTTTCTCAATACTTTTAAAATAATAAACTTCCTTTCTATTTAAAACCAAAAATTATTAGGTTGAACAACTTTTTGTTTTGATATTTATCACGCAATATTGAGAGTAGTATGTAATTTTGAAAAAAAAAATTACCAGCAAATGCTAAGGATAAAAACTGTATCCATCCGTCTTTTATGATTCTCCTAGAAACAATTAGGTAATATTTACGAAATTGTCTCCTTGTTTACGATTTAATTACAAACTGTAATTTTTTTTCTCTTCAATTTCTTGAAGTTTCAGGAGGAAAAAAACTATCTAATAACCATTGAGGCTAATTGGAATTTATTCTTAACGACAAAAAAGAAATGGGGTTAATTTTTTTCCTTGGATGAAAAATGCAGTTATTATAAACAGTTATGATTTTTTACTTCCTTATAAAAAGGTTTTTGCGGTTTTACACCTGCTATTAAAGTTTTGTTCCTCTCTCTTTCTCTGGTAATTTTATGTTTCAAATATTGCGCAATATCGCCTACAAATGCGATAAATAATAATCTCTATAATCATATTATAATAAAAAAAAAGATATCTCTCGTCACGAAAATTCAAAACGTAAATAGACTCAATTAGATTAAATTCTGTCAATTTTGTATATATGATATTTGTACGAGTGGATATAATTAATTATCGCTTGTTATCAAAAGCAAAATATAACCTTAAAACTCCTAGAAAAAAATTCATATACAAACGAATTAAGTTAATGAAAACATCGCTGGCTTTTGATTAGCTTTAATATATTTAACTTGTTTATATTCTCATTTCTCATATAAAGCATTTTCACATTTTAGATTGAGATAAAAGAATTATACCAATTTTTTTTTATTTCGCTTTTTTTTGCTGTAGGCAAACACAGATGAAATAGGAGAAAAATTTTATTTTCTATATAATCGTCATTGTTTGACGTTTGAATTTGCATTCCTTTTAATTTAAAAATTGCATCTCTAATTCCACTTTAGGTTAAAAAATAGGAGGAGAAAAAATAAAAAATTGGACGCATTTGGCGGGCGCAACTCTATTAAAAAATCCTCCAACTTTTTTAATCTCAAATATTGAATTCAGCCGAAATTGCAAGTCTGCATAAACTCATCGACATTATATGTATGTGTATATAGATATATAGGTATATAAAAAAAATCTGTTTACTAAATGCAATCAAAAAGTATAACTCACGTGAAACTGCAATGCAATAAAAGAGCAGAGTCGAATAGTCCGTGCGCGCGCTATACATGCATAATGATAAAAACCTCACTGAGGAATTAAATTCTTGACGGTAATATCGTTTTACGACGCGCGTCCACCGGCTCTATAATCGAGATGTGCACTGACACCAATTCGATGAAAATATAAGTCAAACAAATAGCATTCAAAAATTTAGTTTCGAAAAATGTTTTATTTTGGAAAAAGGTAATTTTCTTCTTACCTGAACGAAAAGAATATTAAGTTTCTTGGAAATTACTTTTGATGTCATTTTGATTTAAGTTTTTATCTACAAATTATGATTTGTCATTTTTTGAAATCAAAAAATGTTTTATTTTCAAAGAAGCTATTTTTTATATTTTTCTTCCCTAAACGACAAGAATATAAAGTGTTTTGAAAATGACTTTGAAAATCAAAAAATAATTTCAATATTGCACAAAATTATTTTTAATAAATGATTTATTTTGAAGATTTTATAGAATTTGAAGTCACAAAAACATTTATAAGTGAAAAAATTGATTATCATAATTTTTGAAGCATATTTTTTAAAATCTTGGTTTTTAGGCTGAAAATGATAAAAAATACCATTATGATTAAATTTTGTATATGAAAATTCATTTGTTTACTTTTTAAACTAATTTCAGATAAAAAATTTATACAAAAAAAATAAAATATATTTTACAAACTTGATGAAATTATGGCCTTAAAGTAGTCAAAAAAATAGTATAATTAATTTTTAATTAAAAAAATTGTATAATAAAAATAATGATAAAATAAAAATAATAAAAATAATTGTATTTTTAGCATTTTTAGAGTAAAAACAAATATTTTTTTCAAAATGCATGCTTCACAGATTATGAAAATCAATTATTTTATTTTTTAATTTTTATGTGCATTCAAAAGCATACATTCTACAAAATTACGCAAGGAATTAAAAATCTACTATAATTTTGAGTTAAAATTAAGTTAAATAAAATAAAATTTTTAAATAAAATTTTTTTTTTTTAATTTGAATGCCTCATAGAAAAATTACCTTAAATATAATTTTGGTAAATATTTAAATTATTTTTTAATATAATTAAAAATATCGGTGTATTAAATAAGGAGATTATTTAATTAATTTATTATTCAAATTAAATAACAAAATATTGATTTACCTATTTACAAGAATAAATTGTCCAGTAAATATTATTTTATTCTTGCAATATTCAGAAATTATTATATTATACATTGCTTTAATTATTATTTTATTCTAATTATTATTTTCATTAGTATTATTATTCAATTATTTATTTGGAAATTATTGCTCGCTGTTTAATTTACGACTTTCTGTTTTATTCATTTTTTATTACCTTTTGTTTTTTATTTACTGTTTCACTTTTTATTACCGTTTCTCGTCTTTATTTTATTGTCTGTTTATTATTTTATATTCTGTCTATTTTACAATTTTGCTTTGTTTGATTTACTACGATTATTATTGACTAACTAATTAATCAAATTTAATACGATAGAAAATTGAATCAAAAATTCCGAAAAAACTTATTATAAATATTATAAATTCCATATATATATTGCATGAAAATTTTGTGTTTCTAGGAAATTTTCATGGTTTGCGTTCGTAGAATTTCTATGAAATTTGCAGTTTACAGATGAAAAAATTTAAAGCTTTATTTTAATTTTGGAAATTTGTTTATAATTGCAGAGTTAGTATTTTCAATTTGTTTAAAAATCCTTTTAATAAAGTTACAAAAAATGTGAAATCTTCCGAATAAAATTTACAAAATTCTCATAACTT
Organism: Leptopilina myrica (nomen nudum); assembly: GCA_032872475.1. Taxonomy (NCBI): domain Eukaryota; kingdom Metazoa; phylum Arthropoda; class Insecta; order Hymenoptera; family Figitidae; genus Leptopilina; species Leptopilina myrica (nomen nudum). Next base: position 24,981,085 of record CM065458.1, on the reverse strand, counting down.
TTCTGTAAAATTTTCACATAATTTCTAATTTTTTATTTTTGAGAAAATATATTTAACAGTTTATAAAACGTGAAAGTTTACATGAATTCGACAATTATTAATTTCTGTTTAATTTAAACAACTAATTACTATTTAATTTTAAAAAAAGTCCAAAAATTCTGAACGTTCAAATGAACGAAATTTATTTATTTCTTCTAAAAATTAAATTCTTAATGCAATTATTTTGCTTCACTATCCAAAAAATTAATTACTGAGTTTTAAAACGTAAAATTTTAGTTTTAAAATTTTTTTATGATTATTATTTATATAATATTAAGAAGATATTTATTAAATTATCTTCAATAAAAAATATTCTGTTCATTTGAACGTCCAAAACTTGGGGATCATTCAAAAATTGAAAACTTGGAAATTTAATGGAAAAAAAAAATCCTCTTAGGAAGGAAATAAAAGAATAAAAAATGTAAAATAATCTTTTCTAAAAAAAGAAAGAAAGATTAAAGACAAAAGTCGAATAAAAAATAAGTTTCGGTCACATATATTCATTTGTAAAACAAGAAAAGTTAAAAAAAAAATCCTGCATAAGCGAAGTTCTGACGTGGGTTAAAACATTGATGAAGGCTGTTGTCCCCCTCACCCCCCCCTCCCAAGGGTGGCAGCAATGAGTGGGAGATTTTCGGCAGTGACGGCGGACTGGTTACAAAGTTGCGAATTAAAAACACAAAGAAGAACGAGGGTTCGGTAGGTTTAGCCAGACCTTTGGAGTGAGTGAAAGGATGAGGGTCTCTGTTTTGGAGGGAAAGGGGTTTGAGGAAAATGAGGAGTAGTGGGAGGAGGGAAGCTGAGACAAAGGGTGCCAGAGAACAATGGCTTGTAATCTCGAGCCCTTAGAATAGCCGTTGCCCTTACTCTCCATCCAGAGCCATCACGTGGTGCTGGTGGTGCTGCTGCTGTTTCAACCCTTCGGCTTTTCGTTCAGTGTGGAAATGGCTACACAAGGCTTGTCAGATTTCGGACGAGTACAATAAACGGGTTAAGCGAATCAATTTTTGTCGCGCGCGCGACTCCACTTGAAAATTCCATTTCCTGGAAGGATAATTTTTATATTTTATTCTCTCTCTCTCTCTCTCTCTCTAGATAGTATTCGAATTTGTATAAATTGAGGAAGGAGATCGTAAAAAGGAGAATTGCTATTGTTTCATGAAAGATCAAATAGGTCCTCCAGTGGGAATTCTCTTGCATATTTAGCAGATGATGATAAAGAAAGGGGGAGAATAAGAGGAAGGGGGAATTTATTTCGCCTTCGTATAAAACAGGGAAATTAAAAAATAATTTTTATTTTCACCTTATTTTTGAAATCTCATTGGGAGTTATTTATCTTGCTCCTGAAGACGCGTAAGGAAATATTTCGTCTCCTCTTCTATTTTTTCCTTTTCTTCCGCTTTGTTTTTTTAACTTTTTTCTTAACCTCTTTTACCTTATCAGAATTTTTTTTTGTCTTTTTCAAATCTTTTAGAATTGCTTTCTCCTTGTTTTCCTTATTTCTACCGAAAATTTAATTATTTGTCGCTTGCAATATTATTTTCAGTAGCATCAAAGATTTTTGTCAATACAAACTTTTACTAAAAATTTTTTCAGTTGTCTTTGTAATAAAATAAAAATCTCAGAAGATAAATAATGAAGAATAATGTTTTCAGTAGTAAAAGACTATTTTAGTCAGACCTAATACCTTCAGCACTAGTAACATATTAATTCCAGCAGAATTAAACAAATTCGGTTAGGAATATTTTTTCTATTTCTTCTTACACTGAATTTGTGATAAATTTGTAATAAAAAAACTTTCTTCATACATAAATATAGATTTTCAGATATAGATTTTCTGATAATTTTTTTACATTTGATTTCTAATAAATTTATTTTATTTCTTATTTTTATTTTAGACACAAATAAAACTTTTTAGTAGTAAAAGGCTATTTTAGTTACTTCTGTCATTTCTGAACATGTAATAATAATTTTAGTAAAAGTAAAACAATTCGGTCAGACAAAGTTTCTCTAATTACTTTTTACACTGTATTTATAATAAATGAGATAAATAAATATTTTAAGTATCAAAACAATATTTTAGTCAGGACTGAAATTATTGCAATTGCAATATTAACCCTCCATCACACACCTAGGGAGGGATTCCCTCTACGGTTTCAATATTTTTTAAATAACTTTTGTTTTCCTCATTGTAAAATAGAATCAGTTTCTATACCTTTCGACAATTTCCTCCTGATCATATTTCTAAAAAAAAATTTAGTTTAAACATAATTAATCTTCAATTTATGAGGCTTCAAAGCAAGAAAAAAACGCGAAAAAGTGAGGTTATGTTAAGTAAAAGAATCAAATTTTCAAAACATTTTTTGTTACATTGTTGGTTAATGACAAAATTATATTATAAATATAATTAAAATGAATTATATAATAATTTTTTTGCTTATTTGTTAAGGAGGATGGTGACCGTAACATAACCTCAAAATCTGTCAAAACTAAAAAATAATTTCTAACGCAAACAAAAACAAGATAAATATTAATTATAAACAATTTTAAAAGATCTTGTTTTATTATTCTCAACAAAAATTATAATAATACAAAATATTTTGTTAACAATATTTTTTCAACATTTATTATTTTTTTCTTTTGCGATCAGACAAAAATTGCAATTTTCAACCAATTTTTACAAACAATAGTTCATTTAATTCAGTGAAACATTCTCTACAATCGTCATTTTTTAAATATTGTTAAAAGTATGTTATTAAAATTTATCAGGGACCGCTACTAAAACGAAACTAAATAGAAAATTACTTTCGTTTTAGTGTTTGAATTGACACGAAACTAAATTGACAAAGTGACTTTAGTTTCAAGTCGACACAGAACTAAATTAACAAATTAGATTTAGTTTCGTGTCGACACGAAACAAAAGATTGAAAAACAAAATTATTTAGTGTCAAACACAGAAAAATTGCTTCCCCTGACTCACGTAACTAGAGCAACGTAAGTAATTAATATAAGTTACGTTTCCAGAGTAAATTACGTAATCACAGTCACTTAAGTAAATGGTCAAACTTACGTAAGTTTTGTAACTAGAATAACTTACGCAATTAATCAAATTTACGTAAGTTACACAGCTAGAATAACTTATTAAATTAAATGAACTTACGTACAGTTGCGCAACTAGAATAACTTATCCAATTAAATGAACTTACGTAAGTTACGTACCTAAAGTAACTTACATAAATGGTCAAATTTACTAACATTACTTAAATAATCACATTTACGCAAGTTACGTAACTTACGTAAATTCATTTAATTTCGTATGTTTCGTAACTTACGTCAATGGTCAAACTTACGTAAGTTACACAACTAGAATAACTTACGTAATTAAATAAACTGTACGTACGTACAGTAACTTACATAAATAGTCAAATTTACTTAAATTACGTAAATAATCTCATTTACGTAAGTTACGTTATTTTGCTATGGTTATGTAACATACGTAACTTCCTTTAATTATGTAAGTTACTATAGTTACGTAAGTCAGGGGAAACAATTTTTCCGATTGACACTAAATAATTATGTTTTTCAATATTTTGTTTTGAGTCAACACGAAACAAAATCTAATTTGTTAATTTAGTTTCGGGTCGACACGAAACTAAACTCAGTTTGTTAATTTAGTTTCGTGTCGACTTGAAACTAAAGTCACTTCGTTAATTTAGTTTCGTGTCCAATCAAACACTAAAACGAATCTAAACTTTCGAGACGGTCCCTGAAATTTATAAAGAAAACATTGTTTATTTATTGAATAATTTTTTAATAACATACTTTTAACAATATTATTGTTTACACTATATTCGTGAGAAATAATTAATAAAAAGACTTTTATTGCAGATGTAAATAAATAGTTTCAGTAGTAAAATTTTATAATAGTCAGACTTGACGTTTTTTGTGCTTGCAATATTAATTCTACAATTGTCAGACAAAGTTTCACTGAATATTTTTGCAGTGTATTCGTACAAAATCTAATTTTACATGCAGACAGAGATAAAGATTTTTGCTGTAGATTTAAAAAGTTTAATTAAGTAGAAAATATTCTATTTTGAGAAATATATAATATTATGTGTGACATTAGGTACAATATTTTCAGTTATAAGGTCTAAGGGCAATCAGAGTGGACATTTTTTTAAACATGCATTATAAATTCTAATAGTAGTAAAACAATTTGGTCGCAGACAAAATTTCTTTTCTATTATTTTCCCCAATGAATTTGCCATAAAATCAAAGTTTAAGTAAACAAATAAGGTAGAACAATATTTTCAGTAGTAAATGGCTTTTTTCATCTGACCTAAATTTTTTATTCAGATTTGAAATAATAGTACCAGTTGTAATAAAAAAATCTTGTCAGAAAAAATTTCTTTCACTATGTTTAACACATCATTTGTTGTCTTCCTTTTAATCTTTTTTCTCTCTTTCATTTAATTATCATCTTTTTTATATTCTTTTTTATCTTTCTTAATCTTTTTTTAATCTTTTTGTTCTCTCTCAGGGTTTTTATATTTATAACTCCCACTCGCGTAGTCTGTCTCTCTCCCTGAAGAAGTAGAAGAAGAAGTTTCGTGGATTATTATCATTTCACCGCGGTTCTTGTTAATATTTATTAGACGCCCCACGACGAGAAGTAGCGAGAGTGCAAGAAGAGGGGGGGAAGGGTGAAAAAGGGAAACTTTTGCCCTCTAATTCCGTGAGGAAGCGGTTCTTTCACAGGGAAAGGTAAAAAGAAGGAGTCGATGGAAAAAGGTGAGGAAAGAAGAAGAGAAACAAAGAGAGAATTGCTTCCTGTAAAGCTCAACGTTCCTGTTAGACTCGATCGTTTTTCGATTGTAAAACAATGGACAAGCGGATTGAGTAAACTAACCCACTTGATGTAACTCTAGACCAAATGTTTGTTACTTTCTTCTCTAATTCTCCAGCAACATAATCTCGACTGATCCTTGACATTAATCTCGGAAAAGATTTTCCCGTCCAATCAACGGAGTTTTATTCAAAAATCTTCGATATTTGATTTACATGTTTCTTTGCTTGTAAGAAAAAATTCTAAACTCTCTCTCTCTCTCTCTCTATCTCTGTCTCTCTTATGGATTAGCGTCACTTCCGATGTCTTTACAATAAAACATTACACTTCTCTAAGTTTTTAATTTTTTTTACTTTTTCTGATTTAATCACATTTTTTAGTTGCATTTATTTAATATAAAAGCAATTAATTTATTCATTCAAATTATTATTCAAATTTTAAAGACCTAAAAAGAAAAAAGAAAGAAAATATAAAGAAACCCGAAAAAAAGAAAATTAGACAAGAAATTAAATAACATACAAGTAGAAATAAAATCACAAGTGACGATAAAAAAATGAAGCAATAAATTTAGAAAACAAGGAGTGATAAAAATAAAGTATGAAGTAGTACTAAACCGAACAATAGGCAATAATAACCTGCAAATAAATAAATAAAATAATAATAATAATCAAAGAATGGGGAAAATAAAACAGTAATCGGTAAATAAAGAAGCGATAAAATTAAAATCGGTAAATAAAATTAATAAAGTGATATAACAAAAGTCATAAAAGTCAAATAAAAACAATTATACATTAAATTAACAATGAAAATAAAGTAGGCTGTAAAACAATAAACAGGAAATAAAAAAAATCAGAGGAATAAAAGCACTAGAATAAATGTTGAAATTGATTGTAAAAATATATTTAACATGCAATAAATAAGTATACACTGTAAACAATTTAGGGAGTTAACGGACTCGGGAGTTAAATTTTTCGATTTAAAAATCAACTCCAAAAGAGAGTTAATTTACTAACTTCTTTCATCAACACCCGTGCGAGTTATTTTTTCATGGGGAATTAGCATTTGGGTATTAAATTTTAACTCTCTTTATTTAACTTCCCTGGCATTAACTCCCCAATGGGTGCGACTTTTGTAGAATCCCCTGGGGAGTTAAAATTTAACTCTCTTTTTTTACAGTGTAGATAAATTATAAAAATAAAATAATAAATATGTAGAAAAGTTTTATTTAAGAAACTGCTACAATAGAAATAATAAATTATAATCTAATAAATGAAGAAAATTTACCATAGATAATAAAAAAATTTTTATTCTAATTAACTTTAAAATTTAATTATAAAAAAGTATTAAAAAAAATTTTTTTTTCAAATCTTCAGCGAGATTTGGAAAGTTTACCTACTTTTGGCTGTCTGTATGTGTATATATGTATTTATAGAGGAAAAAAGAGTTTACATCGTTTTAGTTTAATATTGTTTCGAGAGAAATTTACAGCTTCCGAGAGGGTTTACAAGTTCCCTAAGAAGAGAAAGGTTTAAAACTATTTGATTAACAGAGCGCGTAAACAATAATAGCGATTAAATGTTTCACTGGAAACTTCTCCAAAATGTTAAAACACTGCGCAACTTGTGTGCGCCCCACTCAGAATTACACGAGCCTGCAAAACTTCTTCAAACTTCCCTTTAATCTTTAAACAAATTTTTTTCTTCTTAAATTAAGGAAAAAAAGAATTTGCTTCAATGAAAATCAAAAAATTTATTTATATTCCATTTGGTTCGAAGAAAATTCGTAAGAAAATTCTGAATGTTTTCTCATCATTCTCATCATTGAAAAGATTTTATTCATTTCAAACTTTTCTTATTTTTAACAACAATTGAACTTTACAGATTTTTATCAATTATTTTTATTAAAAATAATAATGGATTTATGGGTGAATTTAACTTAAAACACTACAAAAATTGAATTTTGGAAAAATTATAAATAATTGCAAAAATTCAATTGTATTCAATTTTTTTTAATATTCTCGTCAAAATTTCAATTATTTTAAAAATTGTAAACAAAATTTTTGGCAAAATTCAATTATTTAAAAAATTTTTAATAAAATTCGTTTCAAAAATTCAATTGTTTTCAAACATTTTCCTGAATTTCATATGAATTCTATTAATTACAAATTTTTTATAAATTTCTTTCTTCTTAAAAATGTTATTGAAAATCGTCCAACCAAATCAATTATTTCGTATTATTAATGTGGTAAAAAATAAATGTTATTTTAAAAATCTGGAAAATTTCCATTTTTTTAACTGAAAAAATCAGGAACTCTCAAATGAACAAATGCGTGACAACCCTGATCAAGTGTTTATTAGATTTCTCAAGCAAAACAAATAATAAAATAAAAATATTTCTGCCCAAAAGTCAGAATAAGAATAATCGTAATATATTTAAATTATTTGAAAGTAACTGAAAATATTATTAAAAAATTTTGGGTATCCAAAAATTGTTTTATAAAATAAAAATTGTTTCATTTATTTATTTTTTATTCTAATTTATCGATAATATAGTTTTTAACAAACAGAAATTCTGTAAATATTTTTTCAAAAATAAATATCAAATTTCTTAATCAAAATTTTATTTATAATTTTTTTTTCTACTTAAAACTTGTAATTTGATTAAAAATTGTCATTGAGAAGCAGAAAATGTGCAAAATATTTTCAAATTTTAATTATCTAACTAATTTTAAATTTTTTTTAGAAAAAAGGAAAGATTAATGACCTAGTCCTGAAGTGTTTGTTACAAAGCCCTAATTTTTCTTAAAAGAAGAGAAATATTACTAATAGAAATATTACTAATGAAACCTCTGCTTAGTTTCATTTAACAAGTTTTTCTATCATTGTAATTTAAAAAAAAATCTGCTTCTCGAGTTGATTTTGATTTACTAAGATCCTAAAGTTCAGAACCTTCAAGTGTACGAAATTTATTTACTTCTTTTAAAATTAAATTTTTATTGCAATTATTTTGTGTTACTAACAACAAAAATTAATTACTGAGTTTGTAAATGTAAAAATTTAGTTTTTTTATTATTAGTAATTTATTAAAATATCTTTAATAAAAAATATTTCGTTCATTTGAACGTTCAAAACTTGGGGATCATGATTTACTACGATAGTAAATTTGATCATTTTCTGGTTTACTTGAATTAAATAAAACAGAGCTCGGCATTTTTTTTATTTTACAATAAAAAGTTTTTTAAACTTTCTACTCAAAATCTGTAGGAATAAAAAGAAAGGAATGCATTGAGGAAAAAATACATTGTATTCGTATAAGGGCGAACAAAAGTAAAACTCGAAATCGAATAAAATTTCGATGCTTCTCGATCAGGTGGCTCTCGCACTGGTTAACAAGAGAAAGGTACGTTGGAACAGTTTTTCCACTCTCCATTCGCTTCTCCCTTTCTCCCCTACCTTCGAGGATTACAAAAGGACTCTGGGACGACTTTGAAGTCGTTTTAAGAACACAAGCCCCTCGGCCTTTTCTCTTACAGCGCGTCCCTTGCGTCCCACTGTTGGTAGTAAAATGACGGTTCCAAGAGTAAAGTAAAGTGGATTCACTCGGGTGCAATTGGAAACTTTTAGTAAATGTAAACTGTTTCTTATACTCGAATAGCTGATACAATCCTAACCTTTAGATGCCTATATATTTTTTTCCTCTCCACAATTGTAACCGAGTCTCTCCTCTTTTTCTCTATCGTCTCTTCTCTCCTTGTGAGAGAAAAGAGTTTTTCTTTTTCTCTCTCTTTTGAAATCGTGTCGTTAAATATCTACGACTTCACGTACCGGACGTTCTCTTTTTTTTTTCTTTTTTTTTATTTTATTCCTCCTGTTTGCTTGTGTGTATAGAGTTTACGGGGCTTAACTGCTTTCCACTGATATCACTGTTGTTACTTAAGTTGTCAAAGAAACCTTTTAAAAGTCCTTAAGATGTACGATTCCCATGAACCGAGGAACATTAACTAAAGAAACTGTAAAAAAACGTACTTGAGGCGATTAAATATAGATGATGAAAAAGGGACGAGATAGTGTGCCTTTGGAATCTCTATCGGTTAATGCCGCTCTTCAAGTTTCTCAATTTTATTTTACTCTTTCGCAATGTTTCTCTAAATTGTTTGTCGACTCGAATTTTCCTTTTTTTCAATTTATGACAATTATTTGTTAATGCGCTAAGTAAATATTTAGATAAATAAATATTTTCTGTTGCTTTTTGGTGGAGGTTTCAAGAAAATATTGAGGGGTGTATTTTTCATTCTAGTAAAGTATGTATAAGAGTAGTAAAAGTCAGTTTTTACTAGACAGGAAGTTTTAGATCTCCGTTTTTTGTTAAAATTCCTCTTAATTCAAAATTAATAACAGCGAAAGTAAAAAATAGTAAAAGTATATTCTTTTCAGCTAAAATTGTCCAATGGTTTATAAAGTAATAGTAGCAGTCATCATTGACCAAGGAGAAAAAAAATTAACTATACTTTCAATTAAAGTAAATAGTAACTGCTACATTTCAGTAGTATAAGTAAAATTTGTGTCAGTAATTATATATATATATTTTTTTACTTTTCAAATATTTCTTCTGCAACTAATTTTTTACCTAAACATTTGTCTTGCCATTTACGATCAATAAAACCTTTACGAAAATATATATCTAATGTTAATTTTCATCTCTTTTCACCACATAATGCTAAAAATGATTAATGAACTCGGGGAAAAACTCAAGTTAGAACAGAATCCAAAAGAGATCTGTCAATAGAAAATTGATCAACGATTTTGTTAATAGTATAAGAGGATTATTTTCTGTCGAAAAGCCAAAGTAAACTGATGAGTGGAACAAATATTTGCTTGTGCTAATAACTATAGAAAATAAGGAGTCGAAGAAATGAACATACAAAAGTTCTTTTTTTTTCTTCTTCCGAAATTTGTAAAAGTAGAAAAATATATTCTTTTTTTTAAGAAAAATGTATTCTTTTTAAAAAATAATTTGTCCATTTTCTCCAGAGAAAAAAGAATTGTGAATATAGAAATAACAAATTTTTTTGATGTTGTTACAACAATTTTTTTACCTCAACAAATTCATTGTTATTAGAACAAATTTGAATTGTTAGGATTTAATCCTCTAGAATTAAGTTAACACCAAAAAGGATTAAAATAATCTATTTTGGTGTTAATTTCAACTATGAATTAAATTTTATTTTAAATAAAACACCAAAGTCAACTATTTGTAAAAATTCAACGAATTTAGCTTCTCCAGGGAGAAAAGTAAGTTAGTTACTAACTAACTTAGTAACATAGTTACTAAATTCAATTGTGTTCAAAAATATAAAAATTCTAATTCTCTTTATAAATAATAAAATTCTTCTCTGATATTCAATTATTTTACAACATTTTAATCAAATTCGTGTCAGAGTTTCAATTATTTTCAAAAGTTTTCTAAAAATCCTTAATTTTTAATACCTACTATTTCAATATAATTTTCCAAAAGAATTCTATTGTTAAAAAAAATTTGAATACAATTCTACGCAAAAATTCAATTATTTTCATAAATAATAAAATTTTTTAAAGGAATTCAATTATTTACAAATTTTTAAATAAATTTCTTCTGAATAATTTAATTATTTTCATAAATAATAACATTTCTACAGGGATTCAATTATTTTTATAAATAATAAAATTGTTTTAGGAATTCAATTATTTTCATAAATAATAACACTCACTCCCAAAGAAATTAATGATTTAAAAAATTTATTGATAATATTTTTTATGAGAATTGAATTTCAAGAAACATGAAGTTAATAAATTATTTATTTTTGTATTTAAATAATTGAATTCTCGTAGAATTTACTAATAAAAATAATTTTAGAAATGAATTTCGGTTAAAATTTTAGACTATTCTTAAGTATTAAAAGTATTATAACGTGGATTTTTAGAAATAATTAAATTTTGAAAAAGTTTCAAACTAAAATCATTGAAATTCTTAATTTTTCATATTTACGACAATTCTGTAGAATTTATTCTTTTTAAAAGTTTAATAAAATTTTTATTCCAATTATTTCAAATTTTTATTTTTAAATATATATTTAATTGCAGAATTTCCGAATAATTGAAACTTTTTAAAATTGAATTGTAAACGAATTAATTTGAAAATTCTTATAAAACTTATCGCAGCGTTTCAATTATTTAAATGCAATTATAATTGAATTCCTTGAAAAAAGTAATTATGTTCATGCAAGTTTTAATAAAATTCGACAAAAGAATTGATTTATTAAAAAATTTGTTACTCAAATTCTTTATGAGAATTGAATTTTGAGAAACATTCAATTATTTAATAAATTATTTACTTTTGCATTTAAATTAGTAAATTCTTGTAGAATTTTTTAATAAAAATTGATTTAAAAATTAATTTTAGTTAAAAGTCTAGATTATAATTGAATATTAAAATAAATATAGAGGGAACTTTTTGGAAATAATGGAATTTTGAAATTAATATTTTGGAAAAAGTTGAATTGCATTTTTTAAATATTATTTGAAGTTTTTATTTTCTAATATGCATTTAATTAAAAAATTTAGGAATAATTGCAATTTCGTAAAATTGATTAATTAATTATTATTAAAAAGTAATAGATATAAGGTAAAGTTTAGAGGTGTGCATTTAATCGAGTCGAATCGAAAATTATTCGACTCGACAACAGAAAACTCGAGTCGGGAATAATTCGAATCGAACTAGCCAATTCGAAACTTCGAATTCGAATTTCGAATTGGCCGATTCGAATCGAAAGTAAATTCGAATCGAGCTAGCTAATTCGAAACTTCGAATTCGAATTTCGAATTGGCCGATTCGAATCGAACTAGCCAATTCGAAAATCGGAGTTTCGAATTGTACAACTTAACTCGGTTATTTAATTCGCACAATCATTTTGACAGAAATACTAACCTAAAATTAGTAGGCTGGTATTCATAATACACACTAAAAAAATTTTTGTAGATTGAGTTTTATTTAGAATTTTATAGAAACCTATAAAATAACGCCTTTAAAAGTAGTGAATTTAAAATTCCGTCTGTAAAATTAATACTTTTAATGTGTCAATTTTACAATTTTCTGTAAATTTACTACTCTGAAAGTAGGTAATATTTTTGTCTTTTTATTACCTACTTTCAGAGTAGTAAATTTACAGAAAATTGTAAAATTGACAAATTAAAAGTATTAATTTAACAGACGGAATTTTAAATACACTACTTTTTTTAAAGACGTTATTTTATAAGTTTCTATAAAATTCTAAATAAAACTGTAAATCTACAAAACAAAATTTTTTTACAGTGCATCTATCTAGTACTTAGAAACTTTTTCTTAAAAATGTCAATATATTTTTTATTTAATTCTATAATTTTAATATATAAATAACATACAAATACCAATAATGTGTTAAAATAAGGTGTCTCTAATAATTAAAAAATAAACGAGTGATACAATCATTATCAATTCAATTATTTTTTGCAAGAATTTTTAACTAAAATTCTTTTTTAAATCGATTGTTCTTTGAGAATTTTCAAATCCATTACTTTACAATATTCAATTTTACGAAATTTCAAGTATTCCTAAATTCTTCAATTAAATAAATAGTAGAAAATAAAAACTTAAATTAATATTTGCAAAATTCATTAAAGTTATTCAAAATCGAATTGTTTTTAAAAATTTGCGCTATATTGCTTTTAATATTTAATTGTAATCTAAATTTTTAACTGAAATTCATTTTTAAATCAATTTTTATAAGATAATTCTAAAAAATTTTAAGAATAATGACATTTTTTTTCGTGAAATTCGATTAAAATTGTATTAAAAATAATTCAATTTTTGCAAAGAATTAATAAAAAAAAAATTATTTAAAAGGATTTATTGAAATTTTAGAAGATAACTAATTTCTTATTAGATATACTCTATAACGAATTAAAAATTGAATTTTTTCGTGGAATTTTTTGAAAATAATTGAATTTTTTCAAAAATTTTACAATTTAAGAAAATAATTAAATTTTTTTGAAGTATTTATTAAAATTTTAGAAAATAATTGTATTTATTCGTAAAATGTTATTAAAATTTTGTTTAAAAATAATTTAATTTTACGAAGATTGATATTATTTAGGAAAATAATTGAATTCTTGCAAAGAATTTAAATATTTCCAATATGTTCGATATTTAATATTTTCAATATTTCCGAAAATTCAAATACATACACAAACAAGATTCAAAATTATAAATTAAAATTTCCCAAAAAAATGTTTTTTTTAAATTATCAAAAAATTCTTCAATTGTTCTTGAAACATTAAATTTATTTATTTATTAAAAATTGTGCAAAAGATTTGCAAAATGAGTTTTTTTTCCTTATGTAATAGAAACAATAAGCGAAATATTTCCTTCACTTTCAACAAGTTTCTAAGTACTAGATAGCTATATTATGAATACCAGCCTACTAATTTTAGGTTAGGATTTCTGTCAAAATAATTGTACTACTTAAATAACCGAGTTAAGCTGTGCAATTCGAAACTCCGAATTCGAATTTCGAATTGGCCGACTCGACTCGATTTTCGATTCGAATCAACCAATTCGAAATTCGAACTCGGAGTTTCGAATTAGCTAGTTCGATTCGAATTTACTTTCGATTCGAATCGGCCAATTCGAAATTCGAATTCGAAGTTTCGAATTAGCTAGTTCGATTCGAATCGGCCAATTCGAAATTCGAATTCGAAGTTTCGAATTAGCTAGTTCGATTCGAATTTGCTTTCGTTTCGAATCGGCCAATTCGAAATTCGAAACTTCGAATTTCGAATTAGCTAGTTCGATTCGAATTTCTGTCGATTCGAATTTTGCACACCTCTAGTTTATAGTTATAAAAAAAATTAAATAAAATATTATTAAAATTATTAAAATTATTAAAATTGAATAATCTAAAATTTCATTAATTGTAAAAAATTACACAAAAATTGATTATTTTAATCTTTTTTAGTGTTATTTTAATCTACAACACTTTTTAATGTCTTACGATTTTCTATGGTAGTGAAACACTAATTTTGTCAGACCTGACAGTTTTTTTATTGTATTATTAATTTCAGTAGTGTAAATCGAATTCGGTCAGGCAAAATTTGTCTTATTATTGTTTACAATGTATTTATAAAAGATTAGTTATAAAAATACAAATAAGTAGAATAAATATTTCTCCGAGCTAATAACTATAGAAAGTAAGGAGTTGAAGAATTGATATAGTTTGTTCTATATCGTGAGGAGAGAACTTGTGAGTAGTCTACATCAAGACCTCCACTTGTGAGAAAGGAAGGAAGGAAGGAATAGACAGAGAGGGAGAGAGAGGGAGTGAGGGAGGAAAAGGAGAAGAGAAAATGGGGGAGAGGAAATAGTAGTGAAATTTCGAGTAGATTCGTAGGATCACTGCAATTCGCTCTGCCACGTTTGGCTGCTTTGCTCGATAGTCCGATTAAGGCGGACTCTAAAATCCCATACCCAACCGAAACCCACCGCACTGAAGCCATTTCGTTTTATTGTCCGAGACACCATATGCATGGCAATAACTGTGCCGCTTCTACCCTTCTTGTACCTAAAACCACCCCCTTTTGGAATTCTAAAAGTCGATCGTTGCTGACTCCATCGAAGGTGATGCCGTATATGGTTTACCACCAACACTTTCCAACTTTTACGATCTCTCGAGACTACGATTAGAAACTCTCCTTGTACTTGAAACACATGAAAAATTTAAGGCTATGTTGCTAGAAGGAAAAGAGCACTTGGAATTTTCTTCAAGTACCTACCTTATTAAGTTCTAAGACATTTCTTTCGAGTTTAGAGTTGTGGTTTTTTTTCTCTTTTATTTTGTCGGCAATAAAAATTAATCGATTCTTCAAAAGAAGGAAAAAGTCGAAATAAAATTTAAGGGAAAAAGAAACACAAATTGCTGTGAGTGAAAATGTACATTAAGACTCATCTTTAGAAGATTTTTCTATATTATTATTACTACTATTATTATTATTATTACTTTTTTAAGAATAATATGACTGTTTCTATTTTTATTACACAGTATTTTTAATAATACTGTTATTTCTTTTAATTTTTAATCTTACTTGTCACTGTGAAGTCCAATTGATCCGAGCCTTTTTTTCTTTGTTGAATAAAATTTATCATTTCTTAAATTATTTAGCGACAATTTTTTTCCTGTTTAAAGCAGAATAGTTCCAAACAAAAGGTTTCAAACCCATAGTTTACGAATTTTTTCTTAAACTATGGATTTGAAACTTTTTGTTTGGACAGTTAAAAAATACAGAATTTTATTTTCAATCAAAAATTCGAATAATAAAATAAAGTTTAAAACGCTCAAAAAATCTTAAAATCAGAACTGTGTGACTAAAATATTTTTGTTTTAATGTTTCAGGTGAGTCCATATTTCCTGTGTATAAATTTAAACACTTCTGTTCGGTGAGTAATTTATAAAATTAATTTACTTACTTCGCTATTTACAATCAATGCCAAATTCTCAAATTCTTAGTTTGAAAAAAAGTTATTTTAAAAAAATTTTTTAGTTATAAAATAGATACTTTGATGAAATAAAATACTCGGTCAAACAATGTCTCTCTGATTTTACTACATCAGTAGTAGAAGCAAATTGTCAGACATTCTTGTAGCGAGTCGAAAAAGACTATATTAAAAAAATCATAACATTTAAAATTAATTCATTCATTTACGGAGAAAATGGGTTCCTTATATTTTACCGAATTCTTCAGTAAAGTTGGGATATAGTGGCAAAACAGTAATTTTTAATAATTTTTAAATTATTTTTTCAGGAATAATATTCAAAATTTAATGTCATATCTTTATTCCTCACAAACTAGTACTGTAAAAGTTAAAACAAAATTAAAACTGAACGTTTAATAAAAATTAAATAAAATTTTAACGTTTCTTTTGAATACCTCCTTGATGGTCACTAACGTTTCAGGAACAGTTCGGTAAAACTTTCTTGACTTGACTCGAGTGTTAGATTTCAGGAACAGTCCGGTAAAACTTCCTTGACTTGCCTGAAACTTACATAAGTCACGTAACTAGAATTACTTACGCAAGTTACGTAAATGATGAAACTTATGTAACTTATACAAATGATCAAAGTTGCATAACTTACATTAATTACTTAAGTTGCTCTAGTTACGTAAGTCAGGGAAAATAATTTTTTGTGTTTGACACTAGATAGATTATTTTAATATTTTTTGATAAAAATTTGAAAATAATAAGAATAAACTATTGGTTTATTACATAAAATAAAAATTCAAACATTTTTCTTTATAACAATAAAAACATAATTTGAAACTATTTCATAAATTGACCTTAAATATAGTTAGAAATTATTCAGTAACTTGGATTTAATATGGATGATTCTTTTATTTTATACAACTTTTGTTTATTAATTTGAATCTTTCTCACAAACGGTGAAATGAATAATTGTATTACTGTAGAACTACTGCAATGACATTATTTTTTATTTTTTATTCTTCAAGTTTTACCGAACTATTCAGTAATTGAATGAATATAAATTTTACCGAACATTGTACCTTACGTTTTACTGAACTTTCAATAAAAATAAGTATAGTGAACACTTACCCTACGTTTTACTGAACTATACAATAAATATAAGTTTCACCGAACACTGTGCCTTACGTTTTACCGAACTTTCAATAAAACTAAGTATAGTGTACATTTACCCTACGTTTTACCGAACTGTAAGTGAACGGCTAATACATGTACCATAAGATTTATTCTTATTACATTATTTTTCAATGCAATTGCTTTTACAGTCCTGTTCCTTAAAACTTACAGTTTTGACACTTCATCGCAGTTTTACCGAACAAAGTTCGGTAAATTCTCAGGAATAAATTTTCTCCGTGTCGTTAATTGAGTATGAGTAATATAATCATAATAAAATTCCGATCACACTGGAACTATTTCAGTACAATAATTCGAAAACGAAAATTAATTATATATTTAATTGAAACGGAAAATGAAAATGTACGAAAGTACGAAATGAAACACGTCGAGTGAATGACTGTTTGTTAAATTTGTCGAAGGTGAAATTAATGCCTAGACACGTATGGTACCCAGCAGTGCCGGGGACGAAACGTAGGAAGACGGCTATTAAGATTTCGTGTTCTCGTATATGCAGTGTAGTTGACTATTGCCAGGAGCTAAGTTAAAGGAGGAAGGATGAGGGGTGTCATGTGTGTGCGTGTAAATTCAACTTACTAGGTCACCGTGACGCTAAAGGTTTATCAGATAGCAGTTGGAGTGAGTGTGTTGTATTGGCATACCGATGACTTGATGACTATAGGACGCTCGGCAAAGGGAAAGGCGAAAGGGGATCAGTTCCTGAAACATGTGTTGCAAAGCAGTCTGGCTGTTAGCTCTCTGACAGTTTGACATGTTGCCTTCCATCGTTCCCTTAGCGATCCGATCCGAGTCGTCGTGTGTTCACTTGCGCGTATGCACACAAACACGCACGAGCGTAAACCCTGTGCTCCCTTAATGCCTCGGTAAATTCATTCGACGTTGTGTCAACTTTGTCTAAAAGAGAGAGAGAAAGAGAGAGAAATATTTTTCTAATCTACTTCTCTTTTTCTCAAAATTCTCTTCTTATCGAGTTTTGATTTTGTTTCATTCGTGTAAATGTTGACTGGTTGTTCCTGGTTCGAAAAAGTTGTCTTTATTATTTTTCATATTTTATTTGCAGTAAAATCGAAGTCTAGGCAAAATAATAGTGAAGAACAATAATTTAAGTAGTGAAAGTATTTTTAAGTCAGACCTTGTAGTCAATTGTGTAATTTTATTTTGACTTTCATTTTATGTTTACTTTCACTTTGAGATTTTTTATTTTTACTTCTACTTTCACTTTGATAGATTTTTATTTTCATTTTTACTTTTGCTTTGACTGAATTTCATTCTCATTTTTATTTTTACCTGACAGAATTTTCTTTCAACTTTCGCATTCAATTTTACTTTGCAACATACAATAGTTTACTCTCAGTGTGACAAAATTCCATTTTCAGTTTCAATTAAATTTTATTTTATTCTTCAAAGAGAAAATTAATCTAAAAAACGATCAAGGTGAAAATGAAAACTTCTTGAAGTATAAACAAGAGTAATGCAAGAAATTCGTCATAGTTATGGTTCGAATGAAAATAAAAATAAAAGTAAAAACCAAAATGAAATTACGTAATCGACCTCTAAAGGGTCAATTACGTAATGTAATTTTGATTTTCAAGTTTCTTTTTAATTTGACATTCACTTTCACACATTCACATTTACAAATTTTCATTTCCACTTTTGATCAAAGTGAAGGTAAAAATAATTATCTATATAAGTGACAGTGAAAATAGAAGGTAAAAAAACTATCAAAGTAAAAATAAAAGTCTATCAAAGTGAGAATAAAAATGAAAGGAAATAATTATTTAGAAAGTGTTATTTATTTGTTTATGCACCCGTCTTGAGCTTATCTAGCTATACAAGTGTTTACATTCAATACTTTTACAATATTTTCTATATACATATGGGTGATTCTTCACTCAGTGGGAACTTTTGCTTCCCCATTGTTCCCTATTTAATAACATTAATAATTATCTTCTAATCTGCTTTTGACTTTTTCATAATTAATATTCAGCATTTTTTTTATTAATATTTTAATCGAAACAATTTTTTTATTTTAAACGAAAGTTTAATATCGTTTATTTCACACAAAGTCCATTTTAATTTTGTTTTCATTTCTTCAATTTAAAAGTTTATCTCAAATAGTATGTTTTCTTGTTTTGTTTTCTAATTTTCATTAATAAATTAGTGTAAAAATATTTTTTTAATACTTTCCCCACTATTTTTTATTTGGAACTGGAGTTTACATTTTCATGTGTTTTCTGTTTTTGTATTGACATTTTTAGTTCGATTTTGATTCCAATTTATATTATTAAGTTAAAAAGTTGTATTTGTGTAAAATTTGAATAAAGAAATAGCATTTTTAGATTTAAAACTATAAAAATAACTAGTATTTTAGGGCGTATTTTAATGATGTGTAAACTCCAGTTCCGCGAAAATCACTGAATTCTTAACCAATAAAAATAAACAAAAATAATAGTGATTTAGAGTTCCTGTAAACTTCAGTGCCTAATTTCGATTCGCGTACTGTAAATATTTTGTTTTTTATGGAATAATAATATACATTTAGTATTATAGTTAAGTTGAATAAGCCAGAAAGCAGTCCAAAATTTATGCAATTTCAAGTTATTTTATAAATAAAAAAACCTTTTTCTGAAATCACTTTTTTATTTGTAGTTGTAAAAAAATTACTTCAGGTAGACATTTAATTATTTACCATTTGAAATATTATTTTCAGTAGTAGTAAAAGATACGATCAGACAAAGTTCCTCTAGTTATATTTCTCGATGTATTTCTCTGTATTACATCTTCACAAAAAAAATAAAGAACATCATATTTAGTAGTAAAACACTATTTTCAATCAGACCTGAATTTTTTAGTACTTGTAAATACTTGTAGAAAGTAGAAAAATTTTCTTAATCTAATCTTTTCTGTGGGTAAAAAAGAATTATTGCTTTTCATATCTATTGTACTTTTTATTTACTTGTTATACTTTTTCAATTTTTAATTGGTCATGAATTCTAGAAGTAGTAAAACACTATTTCAGTCAGACTTGAAATTTAAATATTTTTAATAGTAGTACTTGTGAAAAAAATTTTTGCAATATCAGAAATTTTCTTACTTTTTCTACATTTCTATACTTATTGCAAGTTTAAACAAACAAAATTGTAGCAATCGTGTTTTTCAGTAGTCAACAGTCGTTTTAGTCAAACAGGGCGTTAATAAAATGGATAGCATTATTTTGCTAAATCAAAAATTTTCTAACATTTTCTTCAAAATTTATATACCTATTAAAACTACTAGAACAAAATTAAAGAAATAAAAAATTAGAATAAAATAAAAGTACAAGAATAAAATTCGGTCAGACAAAGTTCCTCACATTATTTTTCCCAATGACATATAAGTAGAATTTTTTCAGCTGCTCTGCCCTGATATTTTTAGTTTACTTCAAATTAAAAATTTTTAACACTTGTAATAGTAGCACTTGTAGAGATGGGAAATTTTTCAAAATCCAATTTTTTACTATTGAAAGTTAAAAGAAACAAATATAATTCTGTATTTTCACTTGTAGACAAGTATTTTAGTCAATGTTAAAAATTTGTTGAAAAGCTTTGTTTAAACTTTTTTCAAGTAAGACAGTGGGTTATTTATACTTTTCTCTAAATTTTCAGCCCGGATGAAAAACTGTCAACGACTAATTTTCACTTGAAAATTCACCTTTTTCTTGTTTCGATTTAAAGAAAAACTTCTCTCCGTCACGTGTCGTTTCTTAATCCTCCAGCGACGTAATTTCATTCTCGGAAAAAAAGCTTATTTAATTCTCACGTAAAGGTTCTTTCATTTCTTAGAAATCTCATTTCTTGAATGTAAATCGTCTTTTGTTAAAACGCTCACTAAAATTGTCATGACTTTAAAAAAAGGGGGAAAAAAAGAAAAAATGAGTGAAACATTCTTTTCCAGAAAAGGTATAAGGTATATCTTCTCTGCATTAAATGCACGTTAAAATTGTGCGCAGTGCTTTAAGTACACAGGAAGACCCCGAGTTGCAAGCTATGATTTACCGAGGGAGTTCCCTCTCTCTCTCTCTCTCTTTCTCTCTCTAGGGGTCGTTAAGTGTAGGTAGGTATTTCCGTTTTTGAGACTTACCACCCACGAAACTAGGTCGGAGAACATTGCAATCCCCAACCTGGCTTTCGAGTTTAACTCTCTCTCTCTCTCTCTCTCTCTCTCTCTCTCTCTCTCTCTCTCTCTCTCTCTCTCTTTCTCTCTCTTTATATATATAAACCTCTATCCTAGTGAAAACTACGTTTCCGTCCACAATATATAAAGTATAGTATCAAATTCTTTTCCTTTTCGCCATATGTGATCGGGTAGTCTTGCCACGAAAAAATCCCCAATGACGAACGAACTGAAATGAGGTTAATACGATTTAAGGACAGAAAATACCGAAGAACATGATTCGATGCCATCGAAAAGAGAGATCCAGCTCCTTTCGTCAGCATCAATAAGAGAGACAACGTCGTGTACAACCCTCAAGCCGTTTGTTCTTTCAGAAAGTCACTCTCTTGTCGAAAGAAAACATCACACACAAGTCAGTCGTCACGTGACTCGCTGCCTCTTTCAATAAAAGAACCTTTTCCAAACGAACAAGTCAGCGACTAAAGAAAACATTAAGGGAGTTTGTAACCGTAATGATTCCAAGTGTACACATACACAAAAAAAGAACAAAACTAGAGCTTCCCAATTTCATTATTAATTAAAAGAACATAATCCGATTTGTCAAGAAATTGAAAATTTCTTCTTGTTTTTAGAAAAAAATTTCTATCCAACTCTCATTCTAACATTGTTATCTCTATACTGAAGTAGAATAGAATAGTAATAATAAGAATAGAATAGAAGAATGTAAATTTTTCGGTGGGTTTTTGCCTATTAATTAAATTACAATAAAAATTATCTATTTTTATACTCTCTAAAACTGAATCAGTAGAATTTCACTGATTTAGTTTCAGACAAAAACACAAAAATTATTAAATATATACTTTATTATTTTTTTAATAACCATCTTTGGGAATCAGTCTTCAAAGCTTTTTTCTTTTTGGTCACTCTTATTTTATTCAGTCTTGATTTAAATAGTTTTCTTAGCTTCTCTTATTTCTATTATATAAAACATTAAATAAAACAAGTTTCAATAGTGAAACCCTGTTTAAGTCAGACATAAAATCATTTAGAAATTTCAGTATCTGTTTCAGTAGTAATAGACAAATTTAATCAGGCAATGTTCAGTTAATTTTCGTATATTTAAAAAAAATTGTATTAAAAGTTAGACAGAAAAAAATAATGTAGCAGGTATTTTCAGTAGTAAAACTCTGTTTAACTCAGACCTACTCCATCCTTGACCACTTGTGCTAACAATTTCAGTAGTAATGGAAAAACTCAGTCAGACATAATTACTCTAATTCTTGGAGTAATTATATTTATAATGTAATTCAGTATAACTTACTTCCAGACAGACAATAGTCGGCAATTTGTCCAATTTCCAATATTTTTTTGTTTGAAAAACTCAGACACTAATTAATTTTTATATTATATTTGTAATGTAAATAATGTAATCAAAATCTAGAAAGAAAAAAAATAAAAAACAATGTTTTTAATAGTAAAAGCTTATTATAATCAGACATATAATAATTATTTAGCATTTGTAGTATTATTTACAGTAATAGATAAGAAAAATTTGGTTCGACAAAGTTTTTTTTAATTATTTTTCACAGTATATTTGTAATAAATTAAAAGTTTAGACAGACAAATAAAAATGAACAACATTTTCAGTACTCGTACACCATTTTAGTTAAACTTAAAATTTTTAATACTTGTAATATTGACACTTGTAGAAATAGAAACATTCTATAAAGAACAATTTTCTTATTTTTGACAAGATTTATAATATTTCTTAAATGTTGAAATAAAGAAAACTATAAAAATCCTGCATCTTCAGTAGTAGACAAGTATTTTAGTCAGGCAATGTTAAAACTTTGTCTAAATGCTTCCCGTGTAGAAAAATCTTCTGACGCTGGCCTGAGTCAGACCAGACCGTCTATTTTCCAGACTAGTGGCTGACCTGTAACTCTGGCCTGTGGCTGGTCAAAAGTGTAACGCTAGAAACGGTCAGCCGCTGAATAGACAGGCTATTCAGATAGTCTAGTCAGGCTCTAGCCAACCGCAAGATAGATATTTACTGTTTTCTAAATATAATAAAGCAGCCCTCCAACATCGTTTATTAAACGAAACATATGAGAAATTTGTATTTAAATTAAATGTTAATATAATAAAAAAAATTTATTTGTATTTGCAAACAAGTAATAATCATCAACTTTTAACTTTCAATCAAATTAATGTTCACGACAGAGAATAAACGCAAACCTATAACTAAATAAAATTTGACATTGCGGGGAATCGAACCTATGACCTACGGACTTCTAGCCTAACACACTAACCACTACTCTATCGAAGCTACAAGAAAATAAATTTTAATTTCCGACACCTTTTACACTTACAATTAATAAAGAGTGTTAAACTATGTAATCACGAAACTACTGCAGGTTTCGTGTTATGGTACATAAAGAAAAAAAACAAAACTTGATTTGAACTCATCATAGTAAATTAACCGTAAATTACCTAATAAATTTCCATAAATTACCTCTAAAATATCCATAAATTACCATAGATTACCGACGTTCAATTTTTTAGTTCTCGTTTTTGTTTTACATAGTTTTATAAATTATCGTCAAAACGTTTATAAATTACCGCGGAAATTTCCATAAATTACCATAAATTACCGACATTAAATTTTTTAGTTCTCGTTTATCTCCTACATAGTTTTATAAATTATCGTCAAAACGTTTATAAATTACCACGGAAATTTCCTTAAATTACCATAAATTACCGAAGTTCAATTTTTTAGTTCTTGTTTACTTCCTACATAGTTTTATAAATTATCGTCAAAACGTTTATAAATTACCGCGAAAATTTCCATAAATTACCATAAATTACCGACGTCAAATTTTTTAGTTCTCCTTTGAGTTTAACATAGTTTTATAAATTATCTAAAAAATTTCTATAAATTACCGAGGAAATTACCATAAATTACCGACGTTAAATTTTTTAGTTCTCGTTTTTGTTTTACATAGTTTTATAAATTACCGTCAAAATGTTTGTAAATTACCTCGAAAATTTCCATAAATGGCTGAAATCCAAAATTTTAATGAAAATTTTTTGCTTTATGAAATATCCCTAACATTACTAGAAATTTCCATAAATTACTGCTAAAATTTCCATAAATTGCTAAAATAAAAATTTTTCATTGTAGTGCCATTCCAGGAGTAATTTTCTACTTTTCGGAGTACCCTCACCGATTTCTTTCAAACTTGGTAGTATTACATTTGTTGGTCTAAAGTTTCAGAAAATCAATTTTTTAAGAAAAATCAATTGTTTATTTAAAAGTTACAACAATTGCTCAAAATTGTTTATATGCCCATATCTTTTAAACGGTACAAGATAATTGAGTTTTCTTTTTTGCTAAACATTCATAAAGACGAGACGCTTCAAAAATGTTACAAACATTTTTTTCTTATTTTGTTAATTAAAAAAGTTATTTAAATAAATAATATTAACTTTTGATCAGGAATTCAAAATTTAATGACTTACGAACCAAGAAATTCCTTTTTTTCACACTTTTATATTCCGAAGAAAAAAAGTTGCTATAGTTTTTCAATAACTTATAATTTAAACAATGATTCGCTTGTTTACAATTATTTTGCAGCTAAATGATCAGCTGTTGTCTCTTGCGCGCGGTCACTGCTACGTCACGTCCGTCTATAAATATTTGTCAACCGTGGAAAAATTGAGGTTATGTTTAATCAAAACAAAGCATTTCAATCTTTTTTAAGTTTTTAGCACTAAATCAATTAATTTTTGATTAATCAAAACAAAGCATTTTAATCTTTTTAATGTTTTTAGCACTAAAAACTTAAAAAAGATTGAAATGCTTTGTTTTGATTAAACATAACCTCAATTTTTCCACGGTTGACAAATATTTCTAGACGGACGTGACGTAGCAGTGACCGCGCGCAAGATACAACAGCTGATCATTTAGCTGCAAAATAATTGTAAACAAGCGAATCATTGTTTAAATTATAAGTTATTGAAAAACTATAGCAACTTTTTTTCTTCGGAATATAAAAGTGTGAAAAAAAAGGAATTTCTTGGTTCGTAAGTCATTGAATTTTGAATTCCTGATCAAAAGTTAATATTATTTATTTAAATAACTTTTTTAATTAACAAAATAAGAAAAAAATGTTTGTAACATTTTTGAAGCGTCTCGTCTTTATGAATGTTTAGCAAAAAAGAAAACTCAATTATCTTGTACCGTTTAAAAGATATGGGCATTTAAACAATTTTGAGCAATTGTTGTAACTTTTAAATAAACAATTGATTTTTCTTAAAAAATTGATTTTCTGAAACTTTAGACCAACAAATGTAATACTACCAAGTTTGAAAGAAATTGGTGAGGGTACTCCGAAAAGTAGAAAATTACTCCTGGAATGCCACTGTAATTTATGTGGAACATATTTTTATGATTTATTGCGAAAATTTCTATAAATTACCGCAAAATTGTTATAGTTGTTAACAACAAATTTAATTCATTTGTCAGTAATAATTCTGCGAGGAACCTTCTGGTTCCCTTAGTAAACGTAGATTAAAAATTCAAACGGGATTCTTTTTATAAAAATTTTTAAAATTCTCTTCAAAAACTATTTTTTGAATGTTTTACAACTTTTTATACCTACACATTGATCTTAAAAAGTCGAAAGATGTTGTGATTTTGGACAATCTTCTCCCGTAGAAAATATTATGTGGAAGAAATATTAAATTTTAGAGACTTGTTGTCTAGTTTTTTAGATAAAGAATTAGATGGCTTTTGATATCTTAAAATCGGCTAGTCTCTTCAGACCAGTACCGCTCTCTGCAGCCTATAGAAGTTGCAAAATAATAAATCATTTTAGTAATCTAGAAATTCTGACTAGAATCAGAACTGGGTCTGGTCAGACCTTGCAAACCAGCATCGCACGCCGCAGCCTAGAAGTTGCAAAAAAAAAGTTTAGTCCTCTAGAAATTCTGACTAGAATCAGAGCTGGGTTTGGCCAGACCTTCCAGACTAGCATCGCTCGCCGCAGCCCAGAAGTGGCAAACTAAAAAATTTTAGTCATCTAGAAATTCTGACTAGAATCAGAGCTGGGTCTGGCTAGACAATCCAGAACAGACAAAATAGCTACGGTCTGACTTGTAGCTGAGCAGCACCAGAACTGGGCCAAACCAGATCTTCCAGACTTGCGAGGCTAGACGCTTTCTGGTTTGCGCCAGACTTGACTCTAGACGTTCCAGAAGATTTTTCTACACGGGTATTAGTTATTATAAAAATGTTTTCTTTAATTTTGTAGAGTTTTTTTAGACGCATCTTTTAAGCCCTCAACAAACATTTTTCGTCCATATTCACTGGAGATTTTAAACTTTTAAAAATCAAAAATTTTCAAAAATAAGACTTTTTTGAAAATTTTGTTGAAAAATGTAGAAATAACTTTAAAACTACTGTTACCAACTTGTAGAGCATTAAAAAACGCTTCGATTGACCTATTTTTCAAGCCAATTCCATTAGAAATAAAGAAGTTATTGATATTTTAAAAAACAGAAATTGTGAAGAAAATTTTTTTTGTGGAAATATTAAATAAGGAGACAAAAATATTACAGCAATTGAGAATAATTGTTGAAAATTTATACTTTATTGTTACTAACATTTCTATTAGGAAGCAAAGTGTTCATGAAATGAACACAACGAGATTTACGAAAACGAATTAAATGAGCACCAAAATTTATTATTATTATTTATTATTATTTTTATTATTATCGTTGTTATTTTTATTTATACTTTTATTAATAATTAAAATGTAGCATAACATCATACAAGAATATTTTAATTCAACAGCAAACTAGAACAAGAATATTGCAAATTATAACTGATCAATAATTTAGTAGCCTCGAAATTTGCGAGCTTGAATATGCAATGTTTGCCTACAATCAACAACAATAACATTGTATTAATTTGAAGTTTCTGATGAATTTATCATGTTCATAGATGGATTTTTGGGGAGCTTATGTTAGAAGCTATGGAAGGAGATTATAGTCAACTGATCTTCCTTGGATGGTTCTGATGCCCTCAGGGGCCAACTATACGTTCGGGGATGGTGCGTCAAGACTTATTGACCAAGCCGCTGTAAAAACACGACCCTTCGGCGGTCGAGTTGTTTCAACGTGTTTTGTCAGGCGCAGCTCGTTTACGAACTCCTCTGCTTTCCTAAGGGTAGAATTCACCCCCGAAACCACCCCCACCCCTCAATCTCTCTCTCTCTCTAGCAACATCAGACCTTTCGAAAAGCTTTCCACGTTAATCCCTGATTATGTCCCTTTTTTATATTTACCCCATATTAAATTTCAAAACACTATTCTATATATTGATTTCTCGAAATATAATCTTCGTTTAATCCAAAATATATTCTCGGGATAATAATTAAATCAGTTTTTGTTTTATAAACGAGTAGTCGAGGGTTTTTTTGTTAATAAGAATTAAAACTTTTATTTTCATGTTTTTAGAAAACTGTTTTCTTTATTATTACGCTAGATTATGTGAGTTGATTTTATACTTTCGAATTCGATTTAACATTGACGTTAAATTAACTTTAATTTAGAATTTGAATTCACTTTGACGACAAATTCATTTAGATTTAAAATTGATTTTTATGGCAAAGTCATTACGAAGTTAATTTAACTAATCAAAAATCTCGTTCAAAAGTAACAATTGGGTTCGTTAAGATCATGGAAAGTAAATTAAGAATTGTTACGATGTGAAAATAAAATCATTTTTTTTGTCAAAAAAAAAAAATAATAAAATTGCGGAAAATAAATTGAAAATTAAAAGATAAAGAAATGAAAATTGAAATAGGAGTGCGAAATGAAAATTGAAAATAATATTAAATTTCATTATCTAGATGAAAATTAGCGAAATGAAATGCGGATCAATGTAAATCGTGGATTTTATGACTTATTATTATCGAGCACGTTCAAATGATCGGGTTGAGCGATCAAGTAAAGGTACGCGTGTACGTGACTTTGGAAATAAATGTTCAATGTACTTGCCGGCTTTTGGGATTCAAAAGTCGTGTGTATAGGTTTGCGGCTCAGTTCCTATGGGGAAATTATCCTCGCATCGTTTCATCGCGATATTATGGAACCGCATGATATCCCCATAGAACATGGGATTTCACCTATTTGCAATAACAGTTGGCTTCGCGATTTGAACGCGGATAGAGAAAGAACTCTCTCTCTCTTTTGCCCTCTTTCTCTCTTTCTATATATACACTCTCCCTTGAATATATTTATATACTCTGAAAATTTGAATCAGTTAAAAATCACTGGATTAACCGACAATTAGTGACTGACTATTTGCTTCTGCAATAAGTTAAAGAAACTAATTATCTTTATGTCTACATATAAAAATTATTATTATTTTTTTAACAAATTTGAAAAAACCTCTGCGCTGTTAAAAACACTAATAAATTATATTTTGGAGAAGTTACAATTGATTGTAGAAATTCAATTATTTTTTAAAAACAGCAACATTCTTTACAGAAATTAAATTATGTTCAAATTCTAATCAAAATTAAATTTATATGTATAAATAATACAATTCTATTCTGCAAAATTAAACTGTTTTTAGAAATTATATAATAAAATTCTTGTCAAAATTTTAATTTTAAAAAATATTCTTCAACTTAATGATTGTCAATACTATTTAATTTTTCATAAAATTTTCCAAGAGAATGATATTATTTAAAAAGAATTTTTCTAAAATTCTTAAAAAATAAAGTAAATTATTTTCATAAATAATAAAAATTTTACAGAAATCCCATTATTTACAATTTTTTTTTGTCAATAATTCAATTATTTTCGTAAATAATAACATTTTTACAGGGATTCAATTATTTTTATAAATAATTAGGCTTATCACAAAATTGCAATTATTTTTAATATAATTTCAATTAAATTATTTTAAAAACTATAATTACTCTGAAAATTTTATGAAAAGTAGTAAACTAAAACAAAATTTTAAATAAATTCCACATAAATATTCAATTATTTTTTAAAATATTAATAAAATTGTTAGCAAAATTTTTATTTAAAAAAATGAAAGATTTACGGAAACATTTAATAATTTTTCTAAATAATAAAAATTTTAAAAGAATTTAATTATTTACCTACAAAGTTTTTATAAATTTCTTTGCAATACACGGAGAAAAATGGATTATATGTGATATAATTGCCTAATAATAAAACTAGAAAACATAAAAATTTAAATTTGCATTTGCTAATAGTTTATTAATTAAATTAATTGGTCAATCACTAAATTTATTTTTTTAACATAAATTTTTTTTTGTTCGTAAATTTCTGGTAATTTCATTTTTATAACTCTACAAAACTATTAAAACTATTAAAAAAATTATTATTAAAATTGTTATGAATTAAATAATAATTGACCAATTAATCATAAATAAATTTACAAACAAATAAATTCTTACTAAACACAAAATTTATAATTTGTAAGTAAATAAAAATACTTTTAAGAAAAGGTTGAAAATAATTTTCCCTTGTAATATTTAAACTAAAAATGGTTATAATAAATAATAAGCTAATGATAAATAAATGCATAATGCTATAATTGTTTTTAGATTTATAAAAATTAAATTACCAGAAATTTATAAACCTGAAAAATTAAAAGAGCAGCACAAGTAAAAAAGTTCCAACACAAAAAATTTTCAAAACAACTAAAACCTTATAATGTGACAATTTGAAACAAAACATGTTGCTATAGTTATAATCTAGAATTATAATTTGATTCGATTTTGGATTATAAAATGTGTAATCTATTGTGAATACCAGAAATAATTCTAAAACATTGAAAGGTTGTAAATAGATTAGAAAATAATCACATTACATTCAGTATGATCTTATTTTCTATATTTCTGATTGTATAATCTATTTTTCTCTGTGTGGTGTTTCTCTTACATTCATACTTGAAAAAATTGATTTTAATAAAATATTTTTCATAACAATTTTAGAACCCTTTAAAGTACCGAAATTGTGATATTTGGTTTTTAGTATTAAACTAAGTTTGTTAAAAATTAAATATTGTCATTTTACTTAATTTTAAATCTTTAAATTCATTTGAAACATCAAGTGTTCACATTTGAACGTTGTTTACATTTATCCTAAATGACTCTATACCAATTTTAATATTTATTAAATTAAATAATTTAATTTAGGGGATGCACCATCCCCAACTTTGACCCTTTTAAATTTGAATTCTTAAAGTAGGTTATATTTTTTTTCTCGCATCATGTTTAACCCTAATATATGTAGGATGCGAAAAATTTTTGGTAAACACTCATATTCTCAAGAAGATTATTGGTCTAGGACTTTGAAAAATGTCAAAAGCTGTAAAATTTGAACATTCAAAATTAATCGTCTCTTACAATTTTTAATATTTTTCTACTTAAATTTTTTTCTTAGCTTATTTTATGGTTTTAAACAACCTCTCGAATTTTGACAATCCTATATATTTTAGGGTTAAAAATGGTGCAAGAAAAAAAATATAACCTACTTTAATAATTCAAATTTAAAGGGGCTCTAAAAAAATCGTCTATTTTTATAATGAAAAGTCAAATGTCGTGTCCAAAAAACAATATTTTCAAAATTGAATATATATAGCGACTGATTTATATATATACATTTCTATATATAGAATAGACAAGAGAACTGGAAAAGCTAGACCTGTCGACAGTGGCAGTCGGATTCTGTTTCGGAACGTGCTTCGCGCTCCGGATAACCTTTATTTTACGGTGGACATACGAATGCAAATAAGGACCTTTTCCAACCCCTAAGGGAGATGGAGATGCTCCACTTGAGATCTAAACAATGCAAGAGCACGAAAGGAAAACGAGTGAATCGGATTAAACTGGAACTCTGGTTGCTTTAGCAATTGTTATCAAAAACTCTCTCTCTCTCTCTCTCTCTCTCTCTCTCTCTCTCTCTCTCTCTCTCTCTCTCTCTCTCTGTATCTATATATATGTGTGCGCGCTCAACATTGTCACACGGGTTAGATTTCAAAATAAAATATTTCTTTTCAAATATATGAAATTTCAGGAAAATCAATTTATTATTTTTCATAAGACTAATATTTATCGAGTTACGTGAACTGAATATAAACATAAAGTAGAATATATAAAAAGAAAGAAACTTATGCACACACAAACCCTTTGTACTTTTTTATCTTTCATTCATTTTTTAAAGTAAAGCGTGAAATGTAAAATCTAGTTAATTAATTTAGTCTTTTATGTTTTTGTAGGAGAAAAATTTTTTTTTTCAAAGAAAGAAGAGGAAAGTGTGAAACAGAAAAGTACAAACAGAAATGTAATTAATTAATTAGCGTTGGATTTGAACCGGGGGTTTTTAAAACATATAAGATAAATGAAGGGAGGAATATGAACAGCGATTGCGAACCGGTCGGTTCTTATTTTTCTTTTGTGAATAATTGAATTTTTTTGGTTTTACATTGTTCATAATAATTGAATTTAAAAAAAAATTAAATTCTTTAGTTTATACTTCGAAGATAAAAGATAATTCCAATCTCTGAACGTGCGTCATATTTTCTACCAGTGAAATTTGAATTTATTTTTCAAACAAAAATAGTTCGTTTTGAACAAAAATAAGTTAATGGCAAATAAAAATAAATTTTATTTATTTCCTAAACGAGAAAAGAAAATTCGTTTTTCTTCTGCAGCGATAATTGTCATTTGTTTTAATGGCTGAGGAGAGAGGAGGGAGAATTTTATTTTATTTTTTTTGCAGAGCGTATACATAATATTTTTTATTAGGAAAAAATTTCTTTGAGATGAAATTTATTATTTTGTTTTTGCGGGTTTGGGGAAGTCTAACAAGAACATTTTTCGTGTACGTGCCAGGAAAGGAGAGGAATGTTTCAAGGGTAAACCGAAAGAAACGAGTAAATTCTGGGTTGGCGTGGCAAGACTATAGTGTGTTGGAAGCCATATGAGCCGTGGCGGTCAGCGTACCATAACATTACATCCATCCTATATCCCGTGTGCTCACTATTTCTTTTGGACATGCGAGTCAAGACATTCCCCTCCCCCCTTCCACCCACTCTCCAAAAGTGGCTTCTTTTTATATCAACCTTCCTATATCAATTCAATACTCTAATATTTCTGCACCAATATCGAAAAATTTATTATTTTTTTTACTTCCTTCATTTTGACTTTTGCATTATTTATTGTTACTCTTATTATTATTATCATTATTATTATTATTATTATTTTTTTATTTACTTCTATTTTATTTTTTGTATAAATATTATTGGTACAAAATGTCTCTCAATGTTTCAATAAATATTATACAGAAATTTTTTAACAATCCATTGAAAATTTCTGGGAATAAAGAAGTTTTTCGACAAGATATAAAAATATCAAAAGAAACACATTGGGAATATTTACGAAAAATATTTTTTAACTATTTGTTAGGAAAATTTTAATTTTTCAAAAATAAAAGGAATGTATCAATCTTTCAAATCTTCCAATTTTTTTTAACTTGAAAGATTGATAAATTCTTTTTATTTTTGAATTATATAATTTTTACCAAGTGATAAATTCTTTTAAATATATAGTTTTTTGTTTTCTGTAAATGGTACACATACCATAGAAATATTTTTCCCATATTTTTAAAATTAAATTATTGTTTAAAATTCTTTACATTAAATTTTTAATAATATTTTAGAGTCTTCTATTTTAAAAAAATATTAATTAATCAAGAATAATTTAATACATTGCCAAT
Organism: Leptopilina myrica (nomen nudum); assembly: GCA_032872475.1. NCBI lineage: Eukaryota > Metazoa > Arthropoda > Insecta > Hymenoptera > Figitidae > Leptopilina > Leptopilina myrica (nomen nudum). Next base: position 24,948,477 of record CM065458.1, on the reverse strand, counting down.
TAATAATTGTGAAACTTTTTTTAGGTTAATTTATTTCTTCGATTTTGTTTTTATTAATTTTGTAGAAATATTTTAGAGTCACGTATGTTTAAAAACTGAAATAAATTAATCAATAGTTTTTTTTATGAATTATTAAGTAGCTATCTTGACATATTTTTTCAGACTAATTTATTTCTTGGAATTATTTATTAACATTGTGGAAAAATATATTTTCGAGTTGAAGATTTCAGAATAATAAATAAATTAACAATAATTAACAAATTTGCAATGAATTATTGTATCAGTTATTAACCAACAAAATTAATGATTATTTAATTAATAAATTTGTCTTTATGGAATCTAGTTTTGAAACATAACGAGAAATATGTTTAAATGTAAATTCAATTCTTGCATAGAATAATATTGAAATTTTTGAAAATAATAATTGATAGATTAATTAATTAGTTAATGTAATTAAATTTTTTGAGGAATTTAGATAAAAAATTAATGAAATAATTGAATTCTTTTGAAAAATATGAACAAACATTTAGAAAATAATTGAATTCTTTTAATAAATTTTTTTTTAAATTACTCAAAATAGTCCAAATTTTTTGAGACATTTTCTTGAAATTATATTAAAAATAATTCAATTCTATTCAACAAATTTTATCCAAATTTGAGAAAATAATTAAATTCAACCGAAGAATTTTAATAAAAATTTTTAAAAATGCCAGAAATATTTAGAAAAATTTTATTAAAATTTTTGAAAATAAATAAATTTTTTTAAAAAATTAGATTTCTGAGAATTACATTAAAACTTTTAAAAATAACAGAATTGTACAGAAGAAATTTATTTAAATTTTTAAAAATATTGTACCTTTGACTGTATTAAAATTCTAACAAAAATAATTGTATTCCTACAATAATTGTTTATGAAAATGATTAAATTCTTGGGAAAATAGTTGAATTGTTTCAAAGAATTTTATTAAAATTTTTGAAAGTAATTGAATTATTGATATAAACTTTATTAGAAAATTTTAAAATAACTGCAATCTTTAGAAGTATAGTTTGTTAAAAAATTAAAAATATAAATAAACATTTAAAAATAATTGAATTTTTGAGAAGAATTTTGTTAAAATTTTCAAAAATATTTAAATTTTTTTAATAAACTATTAGAATTCTATAGAAATAAATTGTATTCCTGGAATAATTTTTTTCAGAAAATAATTGAATTGTTTTAGAGAATTTCATTAAATCTTGGAAAATAACTGAATTATTGAGGGCAATTTTATTGAAATTTTTTAAACTAACTGAAATGTTTCCAAGCTATTTATGAAAACCGAATTGAAAATAATTTAATTTCAACTAAAAATTTGATTTATTTATTTATTCTTAAAATATTATGCATGATATAAAATAGAGTTTAGAAAATAATTGTATGCTATTAAACAAATTTCATCCAAATTTTCATTTAATAATTTATTTGTTTTTAATTTACAATCTAAATGTTTTTCTAAAATTAAAGTTGACAAAAAAAAATTGTAATTTATCTATAACAGTAAGTGTTACCCTGTGTTTCTAACATTAACGAAATAATTCCTAGCAAACAATATAATAAATTAACACAATTTTTCTTGATATGAAATTTAAGCAAAAACAAAAGTTTGTTGACCCAATTTGGTACATATCCTAAAAAAAGCTACAAATAAATCAAAATTTCATTTTTGCAAAGAAAACGAGCTTCTTTTCGTAAAGAAAACAAATGAAATTTAATACGTTTGAAATAAATTTAAATTCCAGAACTATCTTTCCTGTAAATTAGAATTGATAATTTAATGCCTGGAAAAATAAACTGCTTTTGGTTGGACGAGTGGGGGGAGGGCTTTTTTTTCTTCTTCTCCAACAATTAATTTGAATTCAGTGAGTGGGAAATTGATATTTTTAATGAATCCTTCTTGGCGGAAATGAGGTATATATACATTGAAAAATATAGCTATAAGAGTGAGAATCCACAAGAGGGGGCGGCCTAGGTTGAAAGTGCGAGAGCTTATCAAGAGATTTAAGTTTGTCTCGCAATGGCAAAAGAGAGAGAGAGAGAGAGAGAGAGAGAGAAAGGCAGGGAATGAGAGAGGGTTTCTGTAGCCGCTGGCTTTAATCCTATATTGTAAACTAGGAGGCATACAGCTTCCACCAAGTTTCTTCTCTTCCTGTCTCAGATTTGTCTCTACCCTTTCCTATTACTTAACCTTTCCGCCTCTCTGTCTTTACTCAAGTTTTATTTATTTCTTCTTTTTTATTCTCCCGTGTATTCTTTACTCTTTTTTTTTTATTATTCTATATCGCCATCTCACCAGTTTACAATGAGGTTGAAAGTAGTACCGAGCTAATCTATCCCCTGGGGAATAACTTGAAACACGAAACAAAAGCTTTTTCTTTATACTTGTTCCTCTGTTTCTCTAGGTTCGCATCATTCGCGTCTGCGTCTGTGGCAAACAACAGTGCAAGAAACGCTATTTATGTAAAAACACTACTTTTTTCTTGCTTTTTAAGTACTTTGTACTTTTTTACACCACTAACGTTTGGAAATTTGTCCCTTTTTTCAGTTTTGTATTTTTTTTTTTTTAGTTTTTAGGTATTTAAATGATTTTTAGTCTTTTTTAATCAGTACCTATTTTTTTGCATTTTTAGTCTTTTTACCGCTTTTTCACTCTCTTTTTCTACATTAGTGTTTACGTAGAGAAAAATACTTCAGGCTGCGATACTTTTTTTCCAATCTCGCTCGAAATTTTTTCTTCTTCGTAGTGGAAAATATTTTCGTAGAGAAAAAACTTGCTTTCCGACGAGAAGGTTATTCTTATGAGAAATAGGGACATATGACAAGGTTCTTATATGAGAATCCGTTATTGAAATTTTCGCTCAGTTTGTATATAACGAGTGTGATAACGCTCGACTGTAAATGCTTTTTTCGTCTCAGATTTCACACTTTGAATTCCAAGCGCGGTTTATTCGACACAATAACCAAGAAACTCTCATTCTTTTGTAGTTTTTTTTTTTTGAAAATTTTCCCCCGCCTTTTAAGCCGGTAATTACATTGAGATTTGCAATTAACATTTTTCGAAAAACGAACACAATGGTAGAATGAAATATTAAAGTTGAAATTTCATCAACAATAATGAATGATCTTGCAGATTTTTTCCACCCTCTCTCTATTCATGATCTAGACAGAAAATCCCATTATTTTGATACTATTAATGACTTCATGGTTTTATTGAAATTATAATTTCAAGTATATTTAATTTAATATATTTTAATTAATAATTTTAATTAATTAATTTTAATTTAATTTCGATTTTTTAAATTAATTTAACTAATTTAGTTAATTTAATAATAATTGAATAAGTTTAATATTCCAATTGAAAAAAATGCTGCGAATAAAATTAAAAACAAGGGAAAAGAAAAAAATAGGGAATCTGGAAAGAAGGAAAAAAAAATGCCAGGAAGGAAAAAAGTAGTTTCACATAAATAAATGATTTCGCATTGTTGGAGATGAATTACAATAATAGTAAAGGACAAGAATGTAATGGAAAGTCCTGTAGAAACAGTTATGGGTTACAGGCCAAGAAAAACGAGGAAAAGTTGGGGTGGCTTGTGTCAGACGCTCGTTGAAGCTATCATACATTTATTTATGAACTACTATGAATAAATGGATGTCGGCCTTTTTCTATCTTCAACATTCTCTCTTTCCTCCCATGATGTATAAGACAGAAACATTGTTACTGCATTCAAGAAGCAGACATAATGGGTCGATTCAAACCAACACACTATATCTCGTCAAATTTTCTCCACATTGCGAGACACGTTTTTCATCACATTTAAATACACTCTCCTCTATTTTCCCTAGTTCTTTTATGCATCTTATTTTCATTCCAACAAAATATAAAAGTTTTAATTTTATTTTAATTCAATTTTGTTTTTTTTCTTTTTGTCTTTTTTATTTTATTTCTTCTTTCCTTTGTTTTCCTTTCATTTTGTAACTATCTGATTAAATAGACGAGAAATTTGTTTTAACCCTTCCTGAAGTAATGAAACGAAAAAAAAGTGACATAAAGTAGCCGATTGAAAACTCGAGGAGAGAAAGGAGTTTGATTCGATTTTCTGTCGGCACTTTACATCCTAAAAAATAAAGGCGGATCTTTTTTCTCTTGCCCAGTTTCGTATTTTGTGAAGTAGGACTCGACAAAAAAAGGAGAGTTTGAAAACGTCGAGACGAAAAAAAAAATGGTGATGCAAAAAAAAAAAAGAAAACAGGACGATCCCCAGAGGTGCACTAGAGAAAAGGATGAGAGGAGTAGTGGGGTCGAGCTGGCATGTAATTAACGAGCATTCTCAATAAGACGGTAGACAGAGAAAAAGAGTGAGAGAGAGAAAGAGAGTGGATGATGTAGAAAGAACGGAAGTTCCATCCGGGAGTGGGTTCTCTCGCCAAGTACCTTAGCAGAGCATCGCGAAATAGAAGTGATGAGGGCGAAAAAAATAAAGAAAAGACTCAAAGGAATGTCCGGATATTCTCACTCTACTTCTTGTTTAACAAAATGCCCCTTAATGACACTTAAATTCTTTAACGACGTTGATAAACCATCATCACTTTTCTAAAAAGCATTTTACTTAAAATTAATTTCTTTCCCCTCGCATTTAATTTGTCCCTATTGTCATTGTCATTAATTGTTTATTGAGGATTAGATTAGGAAGAAGATATATTTTGCCTTCTTATGGTGATTTTTCTAAGGAAAAACAAAATAAATTTTAGGAAGAAAATGAGAAATAATAAAGAAACAACGATCAATAAAATAAACATAAACAATAAAATTAAAAATATAGCATAAAAAATAAAACATAAAATAAATATCAAAACATGAAATAAATAAGAAAGAATAAAATTTGAAAATAAAAAATTAAATTTCCCTAAACGCCTAAAAATTGAACGGTGTTTTAAAAATAACTTTTGACAAAACTATTAAAAATGCAACTTTTTAATTATTACCTATAGTTTAAAACCACGTGTAATTGATTTTAACATAAATTTTGAAAAATTATTAAAAAAAACTGAAAGAATACAAAAAATATAACACAGAACAAAATAAAAAAATTAGAAACAAGAGCTAAAGTAAATTAAAAAGCAAAGTAAATAATAAAAAAATGTAGACAAAACATTTTTAGAATTAAAATAAAGAATAAGTTCTGTCTCGTTAATTTTCAAATAAAAAATATAAACAAAAGTACAAAATTAACACTAGAAAGTGAACTGAAGAAGAAAACAAAATTATTTGTAAAATATAAAATGAATTAAAAAAAAATAATTAATAAATAACAGAAAAATGAGAATAGAGAGATTAAAAAAATAACAAAAACAAAATGAAAAAAAAATGAGAAATAAAATCTGGATTACAATACTTGAAAACAAAAAAATTACAACTAACAAATACACTGTAAAAAATTGAGAGAGTTGATGGTCACGGAAAGTAAAAGGAAAATTTTGCGAGTTAAAAATCAACTCCAAAGGAGAGTTAATTTAAAAACTTATTATTTTTACTGTATAAATTTTAACTCTTTTCAACTAAATTCCTTCGTCTTAACCCTCAAACGGATGCCACTGTAATATTATCTCCAGAGAAGTTAAAATTTTAGTCTCTTGTTTTACATTGTAATTGAATATCAAAAACTAAAATAAAATCAAAACATTAAATAAATTGTACACAAATAAAATAAATAAAAAAAATTCGTAAGAAAAAATACAATAAGTAAGAAAAAATAATCTGTAAAACAGAAAGAATATAAAATATAGCATAGAAACATAATAAAATTAGACACAAAAACTAAAATACAAAATACACAATAAATTTAACAAGAAATGAGAAGCAGAACAAAAAATATAAAATAAAACAAAATACAAATAAAAAAAGAGGAAATAAAGAAATAAGAAAAAATCGGGAATAAAGTGCTAGAAACAAAATAAATAATAATTAAGAAAAATAAAATCCAAAAAGATTGACAGTGCAAAATAAAAAATATTAAACAAATAAGAGACAAAAACATGAAACAAAAAGAAGAAAAGATATAAACGGAAATAATAAAAAAATGAGAAACCAAAATCAAAATAGCACCTAAAATAAAATAAAGATGAAAATAGGAAGAACAAAAAGTATACAACAGAAGATAAACAATAATAATATAAAATACAGAAAAAGTAAAAAAAATGAAAAAACAGGAAAAATAAAAAAATAAGAAGCCAAAATCAAAGTAGAAAAAAACTTCAAATTTTATTTATTCTACTGAGTGATAAAGTCAGAAAATTAAGTTAAAATTGAAAATAAAATAAAAAGTAGAAAGAACAAAAAAATCAGAAAAATATTATAAAATATAAGGATAACGATAAATTAGTATTTTATATAAAACAGCAAAAAACAAAAAATAAATAAATAAATAGAAAAACTGCTGCCAAGTTATACCTTTTTGGTTATAATTTTGGTGCTCATTTAATTCGTTTTCGTAAATATCGTTGTGTTTATTTAATGAAAACTTTGCTTTCTCATAGAGATGTTAATAACAATAAATTATAAATTTTGAACAATTATTCTCAATTGCTGTATTATTTTATTCTTTTTATTTAATACTTCCACACAAAAGAAATTTCTTCACAATTTCAGTTTTTTAAAATATCAATAACTTCTTTATTTCTAATCGAATTAGCTTCAAAAATAGGTCAATCGAAGCGTTTTTTAATACTCTACAAGTTGGTAACAGTAGTTTTAAAGTTTTTTCTACATTTTTCAACAAAATTCTCAAAAAAGTCTTATTTTCCAAAATTTTTGATTTTTAAAAGTTTAATATCTCCGGTGAATATTTATGTGTCCTAACATTTTTTTAAAGTTATGGGCAAAAAACGTTTTTCTGAAAAATTAAAAATAAAAATAAAAAAATAGTTAGTCTTTATTTATCTATCTCAAAGTACTCTCATTTTATGTCCGCAGATGAGACCTACAATTTAAAAAAAGATTCAGCCCAAAAGCTCTTTATAATTTGGAGATATTTATGAAAATGTGATGTTTACACACACACACACACACACACGGAATGACATTTTGTAAAAATGTCATTTTTGAACTCCTGAGGTCAAATAACATAAAGATATGTTAAAAAATCGAACTTGAAAAATTTTGGTATTACAATACTTCTTCTATATGAGGAAGCAATAAAAAAACCCAATGAACATTTTTAACAGTGTTTGGAAAAATCAGAAAAATCAAAATTCGTTACGCAAGCAAAAAATCTAATGGTTTGAGAAAAATTGTAAAACACTGGGAAAGTGGGTGGGGGTGACAGTCACATGTTATATATTTACTTTAAGGGCTGGCACGATGAGAGAAAGAGACGAGGACAAAGGCCGATTCGACGAAAAGGAGAACATTCGAGGAATGGTCCGAAAACCATTCTGTATGATAGCCACGTAACACCTACGGAACTGACAGTTTTCTTCTCTTTTTTTCCACATCTATATATATATATATATACATTGTGTCCTTCCTCCCTTTCTTTTGGCTTACTTCTTTGCTTTCTATTTTCTTTCACTTTAATTTTATTTATTTCTATTCGTCGTGTATGCGAGTGACCATTCACAAGAAAAAGAAGCGTTCACACTGACCATTCCATTTTCGTTTCGTGTAGTAGAACGTCATGCTCCTACACTCATTCCACATCGTCGCCTGGAAAAAGAGATATTATTATACCGGATGTTTTCCCTTCCATCCAACTCTCTCTCTCTCCTTCTATTTTTCTCTTCTCTTTTTTTCTGTTTCTCCTTTTTTCCGGAGACGTCCAATAAATATCGAGATCCAACGGACAGGCCAACAGAACTGGTACATTTTATATATAAATAATCCTCGATAGCCTTTCGTCTTCGGGCGTCTTTTATGTGACGTGTACGATCGAGTATCAAGAGCTACAAAGAAATTCCACTTCTTTTCGAATTTGCACTCACGTATGTTTACTGTCATGGGCAACACTCTATGATTTCCTGTCGGATTTGAGAAATATTTGTATAAAGAATTCTCTTTCGATTTTGGAATCTTTTTTTCGTTCCTTTCTCCTCTTTTTTTGAGGATTCTTCTATTTTTAATGTGAAAGAGTGTTGGTTTCATTTTCATTGATCTGTTTACATTTTTTTGGCTTATGTTCACAATTAATTAATATTTCTAAATTTTTTTTTATACTTAAAATTTATTTTTAATTTAATGAACTGTTCAGTAAGTTTTCTTCGAAAACATACTAACATTCTGCTTTATGAAAAAAAAATTTAAAAAAAAACTTAAAAAGTCTTAAAAGCCTGTTAAATATCTGAAGTAAAAATTTTATAGAGTCGCCTGAAGTTGTAATATTTAGTTCACAAGCTTTACAAAACTGTTCATTAATTTTTTTAAAGTCAAGTTTTAGAAAATAACACAACAATTTTTCTTAATTTATATGGTTGTAGGAGAAAAATTAAAAAATTAGATAAATAATTAAATGTCTAATGATGTTATCTTTTTTTGTAAAGAAATATTCTCAAACTAATATTTAATGAACAGTTCTGCAATTTATAATTTAAATCCTTAAAATACGTTGAAAAATTCTGCAAAAGTTATCGCATGTGTTTGAAAATAAAATTTTCACTCATTGTCAATAACTGTCAAATATTTTAATAATATTCCCCATCTATGTTTCTCTTCAAGAAAAAAAATTCAAACACCAAAAAAAAAATTGTCGATTTTCGGAATGAAACTTTAAAGTTAAGTTTTGCTATTGGCACATCTCTATAATGAATAAATTGACTGACCCTCAAACTGTGAATCATGAAATTTCATGGTGGGTTTCTGGGTTTGAGTATATCTTCAGAAACTCTAAACCACTTCTAAGCCCATCCGAAACATGAAGGGCAAGTGAGAAGCGATGGGTAATCGACTGTGAGTTATTACTTGTTGATTTGCGATAGTGTTTGACCCAGTTAGAAGCGACTCGATATAATTTCGATCATCCTCCAACGGTAAATGAAACGTTCATAAATCATTTAATATACTCTTATATCCCTATCGGAGTTCCTTCATTTTTTTTTATTTTCAAATTGAAATTAATTTTGTTTATTAACAAACTAGCAAAACTAAACGCGCGTGAAATTTTCTTTTCTATTGTAACTTTCAAAATTTGCTTTTTCAAATTTAATGGATATTCTTAAATTCTTAAAACAAATATAATTTTTCTTACGGTCTTTCATTAAATGTAATTACTTGAACAACTCGTATAGTAAATGCCAAAATATTTCTAACAGCAACTTGAATTAAAATCCAAAATTTATTTCAATAAAAGTTGCCAAAATTTTCAATTGTTTCCATTTTTTAAAATTATTTTCGGAAATAGAATTAATTTTAAAAAATATTGGTTGCATTTTTTTCAAAAAACAATTTTTCGAAATTTTTTAATTAAATTTTTCAAAACTTTAATACTTTTTGTTAAACAAAAATTTAAAATCTTATTCATTTTTATTTTTCCCGACGAATTAAAATTTCAAATAATTTTAATGCAAAACCTCAGAAAATAAAATTATTTCTTAAATTTTCAACTGTAATTCATCCAAAATTCAATTAATTTTTTAGAATTTTTGAATAAAATGATTGAATAACTTTAATAATTTTTACAGAAAAATAATGTTATTAATAATTTTTTTAAATAAAAATTTAAAGATTTTTATACTTTTGCTACCCTTAAATTAAAAAAAAAATTTCCCTTAATTTTATTTTTTATTTTTTTATTTCATTTTTTTTAATATATATTTAAATAGAATATTTTTTGTAAATTTATAAAATGATATAATTTCAAACATCTAATTATATTTATAGACAATTTTTAAAGAGGAAAAAATAAAAGTCTTTAAAATATAAAATTTTACAGAATTTCTAATTGTTTTCAATTTGTTAAAATTTTTAATGTTTTAATTAGAAATTGCTTTAAATGAGAATTTGTTCTAAACTTAGATAGAATTTGTTAATAACGATTTGTTAAATATTAGAATTAATATATTTTCTTTTGTTCGAAGTTCAACTGTTTTCTATATTTTTATTTTATGTAAATTCTAAGTAGTTGTCCATTTTAATTTTTCTAAAATTTTGTTTGCCGTAAATTTAAAATTGTTGTAAATTTGAATATTTTTCTATATATTTAAATTAGAGGTGTGCACAATTAGAATCGAGAGAAAATTCGATTCGAATTTGCTAATTCGAAATTCGAATTGCACAACTCGACTCGGTTTACTTTCGATTTAACTTTAATTGGTGCTAAATTCTCTTCGATAAACTTCCAAATTAATGTCAATTCGAATTTATTCTAATTTTCGATTGTTGATTTTCAATTTGAATTTCTTCTGAATTCTAATTTTCTTTAAATACCAATTGGTTTCTAGCTGAATTAGTTAGAAATTGAAATTTCTTCGAAATTAGAATTTCCTGTAAATTCCAATTTATTCTTCATTATTCTAATTTCTAATTGACTTTTCTTGAGAAAGCATTTATGATAATTTCCCGTGAAGTAATTTTCTTTCTGCATTGATATTCATCAAGGACATTTTCAATTAGACAGTATTAAAATAACAACTGTTGGAAACGTGACTTTATAATATTGGAAGAGTTGCGTTTGATCATTTTCAAGGGTTGATTCTTTAATTTTGAAACTAGAAGAGAGTGAAGCAGCTGCTTGGATAACGGCACAGAGTGAGATTGAGCAGAAAAGATAGGGAAAGGGAGACGGCTGACAACCCTTTACATTTTAATTACGCCCGTCTTAAAAGCCAATAAAGTCCTCGGCTACCTCGCAGCGTTCCACACAGTTGTTCTCAACCTAAAGACCTCTTAAAATCTTTCAATGTTGTGGATATATTTCTTTTTCGGAAAATTGTGAGTCACTGTGAAACTGCTGCTACTGCTTCTGCTTCTTCTGATGCCATGCCGTTGCTACTACTTGCTTTTCCAGAAGTTCTTCGTTCAAGCTTATCCGTCCATTTAGCTTCTCGTACACACACGGCCCTCGGTGAACAATATCCCTTTATCACCGCTATCCTTTCGCGTTCCTTTTTTTACCCTTATTTTCTCATTCTTTTCTCCTCTCCACTTTTTTTCCCCTCTTTCTCGATACAATACATAGACACACATATGCGCCGCCTTTTTGCTTCTCATCAACGGATGGAAAACTGTTCAACTTCTTTCATTTCTTCGTTTCCTTCATTGCACACGAATTTTTTTTTCAGGAGAAGTTGCGCGATGAACGATTCTACTTGAGTTGGTAACTTTAGTCTATTTTAGGCTCCTTCAGACACTTTTTTTCAACTTTCGCACTGGTTGGGAATTTTTTTTATACAACGACTTTTAGAGACTACTCTGAATAGCCAAATAGGTAAAAATTATGAAAGAATATAAAAAAGAGAATAAATAAAACAAAAAACAACAAAATCTGGAATAAAATACTAGAAAACGAAAAAAAATTACTAACAAAATGTAAAATATCAAATACTAAATAACAAAACAAGACATTCAATAAATTGTAAAGAAAAAAATAAATACGAAAAAATATAAACGTGAAATAAAAACATAATGAATAATAAAAAACAAGAAAAAAAAATAAAACTAAATACAAAAAAAAGTTTTTATTAATTAAAATGAAGAATAAAAAACAAAACAAATACCAAAAAATAAACGTTAACGGAAAATAAAATAATTTCAAAAAAAAGAATGTCTATGACAATATTTAAAATTCCATGTTGTTTTTCTAACTGTAAACAAATAGGAAAACTATTAAATTATTTTTATTTGAACTTGTTAAATTCATAAATTATTATTCAAATTTTTATAATACGTTCAATTTCAAAATAAAATAATTTAGAATAATATATAAGCACATTACATCATGCATTTAAAGAAAGCTTTTACTTTCATTAAAAATCGTTGTTGAATTTTAAAAAGATTTTAAATTTTATTAAATTTTATAGGAAATAATTAGATCTATAAATATAATTAGATTTTTGAAATTATATCATTTTATGAATTTACAAAAATTATTCTATTTATATAATTCAATTCTCGTAGTTGAATTCTTATAGAAATTAATTTACAAAAATTTCAGTTAACATTTTAAAAAATAATTAAATATTTCAACCGTTATAACAGGAATTTTAGAAATTAATTAAATATTTAAAGGGGTTTTAAGTTAAGTTCCTTAAAAATTTGAGGAAAGCAAAAGTATAAAAATCTTTAAATTTTTATTTAAAAAAAATTATTAATAACATTATTTTTCTGTAAAAATTATTAAAGTTATTCAATAATTTTATTCAAAAATTTTAAAAATTTATTGAATTTTCGATGAATTAGAGTTGAAAATTTAAGAAATATTTTTATTTCATGAGGTTTTCCATTAAAATTATTTGAAATTTTAATTCGTCGGGAAAAATAAATATGAATAAGATTTTAAATTTTTGTTTAACAAAAAGTATTAAAGTTTTGAAAAATTTAATTAAGAAATTTCTAAAAATTTTTTTTTGAAAAAAATGCAACCAATATTTTTTAAAATTAATTCTATTTCCGAAAATAATTTTAAAAAATTGAAACAATTGAAAATTTTGGCAACTTTTATTGAAATAAATTTTGGATTTTAATTCAAGTTACTGTTAGAAATATGTTGACATTTACTATACGAGTTGTTCAAATAATTGTATTTAATGAAAGACCAAAGAATTTTTCAAAAATATGCTGTAGAAATGATTAAAATCAATGTTTTCATTTGATAATAATATTAAAGATACAAATTTTAAAGAAAAATAAAAGTTCAAAAATGTTTCTTTTTTATTTATATAGTTTAAAATATCGCTCTATCCTCTTATTAAAGTTAATTTAAATTTTATATTTAAATAAAAAAAAAAAATTTTTAAATTAAAAAATTAAAAAATTAAAAATAAAAAAAAATAATAATAATAAAATAATAATAATAATAATAATAATAATAAATAAAAATAAAAATAATTAAATCAATTTTAAAATAAAATAATAAATGAAAATTAAATTATTTATTTATTTTATTTTTTTAATAAAATAAAAATTATCAAACTCTATCCTCTTGAAAAAAAAAATTTTTAATTATTCGGTTGAATTATTATTATTAGTATTATTATTCTAACAAGTACTAAATAAAAATAATTTAATATTTTAGCTATTTGTTTATAAAAGTTAGGAAACAACATAGAATTTTTATTAGTGACACATTCAAGTAAATTTTTTTTTTATAATTTTACTCATTGTATTATTACCACTTTCTTCTACAATTTTTGTATCTGACTTGCCTAGACTAATATTGTCTAGGCAAGATAATATTTTTAGTAGTAAAACGCTTTTTAAGTCGACCACAGAAATTTTAAGCTTAAAAACTAGAGTACAAAAAAATTTATTTATTCCGATTTTTTGTGTAGCGTATAAACTTGAAAAATTATTTTCCTTCTAATCAGAACAGTCCTCGATTGACTGTACAACAAACATTTCGATTAGAAACCAAAAAATAACTCTAAATTATATAAAAAAACAAAAATTACAAAAATAAGTTTTTCTGTTATTGCCTTTCGTTACAAAAGAGAAAATAAAGAGTAGTTCTAATTTCTCCCCCTCTCTCACTCCTCAGCATAGTCAGGAACAGTTGACCTCATTCTATCTTTCTTTATTCCTCCACTTTTCTTTCGTTAACACTCGCGTTGATATTTGCTTAACGCTAATTGGAAAATGCTTCCACCCTCTAGTTTTTTGCCGTTGAGCACAAGCAGGAGAATTAGAATGCAAGGTAGTGTGCATATATACCATACCATCTTTGCCTTCTTTGTAAAGCGTGTCACGAATTTCTTCGTTTTCTTTTCGTTTAATATAGTTCAAGTTGTATACACGTTCCCCGTGTATTTCCCATTCGAAATTGTGCTTCCAATGAAAAAAAGAAAAAACTAAAAAGACGACGGGAGAGAGAAAAAAAAATGGATCAACATCCCAAGGATCATTGTATGTTTTCTCGATACGCGACTGAATTTGAATGGCTCCTTGATAAGAGGTGAACCATCAAGTTTAATTCAATTTCATGCATTTTTCGCTAATCAAATCGAACGCAATTCAAATCTTCGTAGTGTATCAAAAATTAGTTTAAAAAATTTATATATTTTACCTTCCAATAGTTGTTGCAAATGTTTTAATAGAAAAAATTTTTTAATAAAAATATTATGACATTGATTTAATATTAAATTAATTATAAATACATACAATATTAAATAACTATAATTAGTTCTTGAAATATAAAAATATAATAATTTTTGTGTTTTCTTTCCTTTTGCATCAGTCAAGTGTACAAATTGTTACAATTGTTCAATACAAAGCGCAAATAAATTAGCTCTATTTCAACTTCAATTTTCAAATAAAATTCAAAATGAATCACCTCGCAAAACTGGTATTTTCAGATGTAATTTAAATTAAACGTCATGTAATTGACGATACCAGGACAAAATAATGTGTTTCCTCTTGGGACGATTGAATTCCATCGAGAGAGGAGAAATAATCGAGAGGAGATATTCTTTCCTCTTTATCTAACTCACCTTTACTTTATACAAATACACCAAACATAAATTTGTCATTCATTGGCGATCGAAAAATTCCCTCTCTCCTTCTTCTAAAACAAAACCATAAAAAATTTGTCGGCAATTGTGATTCTTTTGTTCCTTTTTCTCTCTCTTTTTTTGTCTGGTATACGTGTATTTTGAGAAATTTCCAGAGAGAGAGAAATGGATACATTTCGTAACATATAGAACAAGGGGAAACTATGGAAGTACGTTTACGAGAATAGTATACACAAATCCATGTTAATCACAGAATAACTATTAACGGGAAATGGATTAGTGAGATCTATATATTACGAGCGCAATCGCTTTGATAAACCGTATATTTAGTTTTTCGTTAATTTACCATTACTTATTTGTTCGGTGGTTCAGCTAAACTCAATTATAATAGTGATCACAATACTTTAGGAAATGAGGGGAAATTATTGTCTGGTGGATAATTCCGGTTATTATTTGTTGACCAAAATCAAAAAAATTAAAAGAGAACGACTTTATCTACAAACTATGACATTTAATTTTTGTTCTAACTAATAAAAAAGTTTCACTACTTCTAAAGTTCGGTTCCCATTTAGAAAATTGTAATGTCGCTATCTAGTTCCTATTTAGTTTGTCTAGATGCTATACTGACCCAGAATATCTTTCGAATCTAGTATCTAGACCGAAATGTAACGCTCGTACCCTTTAAGCGCGAGATAGTCATGTCAAGACTGGCGCTACATAGTCTCACTAGATAATTTTTTTAATTATTACTGCGATCTAGAAACTAGTTAGAAAAGCTTATTTAACGAAACAAATGAGAAATTTATTTAAATTCAATGTTAATTTTAAAAAAAAATAATAAATTTATATTTACAAGCGTGAAATAATCCTTAACTTTCAACTTTTAATCAAGTTAATGTTTAAAACAAAGAATAAACCGAAACCTATTACTAAATAAAATTTGACACTGCACTGAGAAAACGATTTATTTGATTCAAACATATTTTGTTTAACCCCTTGACAGTCCATGGCCCATATGTGGCCAAAAAAAGTCGTGCCACCTTTACGTCTGTGGCCATATATGTCCATCTCAAAAATAAAATACAAAACATAATTCGATTTGAATGACCAAGTGCATACTAAGGTTTTTGGGGTCGCTGAATCCGAATTTCAAGTCAGATTTTCAAAATTCAAAATGGTGGACCTAAAATGGCGACTATGAAGATTTAAAAATTTATCAAATTCGCTTGAAACTCGTTACTTGGGGGTTTTCGGGGTCGCTGATTACGAATATGATGTCAGATTTACAAAATTAAAATGGTGAATCCAATATGGCGGATAATTTCAAGATTTATGCAATTTGATCAAATTTTAGGTCCGCCATTTTGGATTTCAAAATCTGACATCGGATTCTTAATCAGCGACCCCGAAAACCCCCGAGTAACAAGTTTTAAACAAATCCGTTGGATTTTTTATTTTCTCGACCGCCATATTCGATCCGCCATTTTGAATTTTGAAAATCTGACATTAGATTCGTAATCAGAGACCCCGAAAACCCCCGAGTAACAAGTTTCAAGCAAATCTGATAAAATTTAAAATTTTCGAATTCGCCATTTTGGATCCGCCATTTTGAATTTTGAAAAACTGACTTCAAATTCGAATTTTGCGACTCCAAAAACCTTAATTACAATAAAATTACATTATTTAGAAACTTTTTTTTCTTGGGCCGTTTTTGGACCACAAGCGATTTTTAGCTGGACTGCGAAGGAGTTAAATCAAACTTAAAATATCTTTGCTATGCAGTCAAAAAAAATTTAGTTTCATTCAAATATATTTTTTGGTTCATTTACAGAAATAATATATTTAATTCAAACATAATTTACAGTTGATTTTAAATTAATTATTAGCAACTTTTAAGTTTGAATCAAACATAAAATTTTTAAGCATATTTTTTGTTTACACCAAAACAGAAAATATGTTTAAATTAAACATAATTATTCAAACAAAAATTATTTTTGAATCAAAGCAGTAAATATTTTCTATATATTGGAATTAAGCGTACATACTAATTTCAATGAAACAAAATTACTTAAAATTATTTTTTTACTTGAAACGAGTATAATGTGTTCTCAGTGTGCGGGGAATCGAACCTATGACCTACAGATTTCTAGCACAAAAATCTAACCACTACTCTATTGAAGCTACATAACAATTAATTTTAATTTTCGAGACCTTTTACACTTAAAATTATTGAAAAGGGTTTAACTATGTAATCTAGTTAACTTATTATTTATCTGAATTATAGAAAGTTAACCGTCAATTACCTAATACATTTCCATAAATTACCGCGTAAATTTCCATAAATTAACATAAATTTTCGACGTTACATTTTTTAATTATATTTTGTATTTTACATAATTTTATAAACTATCGTCCAAATGTTTATAAATTACCACCTAAATTTCCATAAATTACTGCAAAAATGTCCATAAATGGCTGAAATCCAAAATTTTAATGTTAATTCTTATTTTTTATATTTTTATAAATTAAAGCGAAAATGTCTATAAATTACCATAAGTTACCGTGAAAATTTTCAGAAAAATTGATAAAATAAATATTTTTAATTGTAACTTATGTGGAATATATTGTTTTTAATTTTTCCGAAAATTTCAATAAATTACTGCATAAATTTCCTTGAAAATTTTCATAAATTACGGAAGTAATAATTTTCAATTGAGATTCAGACTACAATATTTTTAAATATTACCGCATCAATTTTTATAAATAACTATAATTTTTATAAATTATTAAAAGAAAAAACCTTCTTACGTCAAAATTGTCCAAGCAGTGAATTTGTTAATTGTTGTACTTATTTACAAGAAATTTAATTAATTTTTCAGTATTAATTCTGCTGAGAAATATTTCTGAAAAAATGATTTTTTGATTTCAAACAGTTTATAAAAAGATTTAAATATTTTATGAAATTAAAAAATCTCTCTTTAAATTTGTTTAAATAAGTTAATAAATTATAAACAATTTATCGTGCTCGTTATGAATTTTTCTTTCTGGACCCTTTATTTTCAGAAAAATATATTGATACACTGAAAAAAAGTTCTGGTTGGAATTACCAGAAATCCCAGTTTTAACTAGAATTTCGTGTTAAATATACCCTAACCAGAACTTTTTTTTCAGTGTAATTATCATAATGATAATTTTTTGTTTAAATTCCTAAAGCAAATCCTGCTAACTTGAGATATAAACGAAATTTGAACAAATAAGTAATATTTAAAGTAAACTTAATAATAATAATGAAATTAAAAAATTTTTTAGCAAAAAACAGTAAAATATAGAAAATAGTGTAAAACCTAGTATTTCTGTACAATAACTATATTGTCATTTCAGTTTACGCCGTGATAAAAATATAATTAGGAAAACTAGATAGTACCAAGCTAGCATTAACATGCACCCAGAGAAAAATATTATTTAAACCAAATATATTTTATTTGACTTAAATAAACGTATATTTGTCTCAGAACCAACTAGACTTTTTAATTGTTCTAAATAAAATTTATATTTGACAAAAATAAAACATATATTTGAGTTCAATAAAATTTTATTGAAACCAAATAAAATTTATTTGGAACAAATAAAAAGTCTAGTTGGTTCTGAGAGACAAATATACCATTTCTCTGCGTGTGGTTTTACTAGAATTGTAGCCCGTTGCAAAATCTATATAAAAATGAAAAGCTTGTCTAGGAAACTAGATAGAATCAAGACCACACCAATCTAGCATTACTGTAAATAGCAACGCGAGGAAAAAACTAGACTGGCTTTAAATAGATCTAGACTGCCGCGACAATTTTCTACACGCCTCTAAACATGAAAATATAAAATATTTCACAATATTTATTTACAATAATATGTTGACTTTCAAGTTCAGCTTAATATTCAGAAGCGTTAACGACCCTAAGAACTTACGTCTTACACCAAGTCAAGAAAGATGAGGGAAAAAATATATGTCTGACTAAAACTTCTCTTCACTACTTACTCATCATTTACAAAAAATTTAAGAACAAATTTTGTCTGTCTAAACTCGTCTCTTTTTACTTACAAAAAAAAATACCCGAATAATCTAAAATTGATGAACCCAAATCGACCAACGAATCAATAAATAGTAACTTTTTGATTAATTTAAAATACTTTATCTAATTTTTGTCTATCGGTTTCAGCCTTCATTTTCCTCGAATTGGCACGAGTTTGCATTGAAAAATCGTCTTTTTATCCTATCCTGACGAACCGCCACCAATTATTATCTCGTGTAATCGATTGAGTTATCGAAGTTTTGATAAAGCAGACAGCTAAAAAAAAAGAGAGAGAGAGAGAGAGACACTTGACGATTATCCATCTCTGTTACTGTGATTTTCCATCTCTTGAAAATTCGTTGTCTCCCTTGAGTCATCTCTTTCTCTCTTTCTCTCTCCATTCATCCTGCTCTCGTTACCATACACACCACTGTGTTCCATGCCATGGCAAATTATTTGCTCCGTCGGAGCATGAATTCCAACCGTAATTACATTTCGCCTGATATTCAATTAGTATTACCCATCCGAGCTTGCTACACGTGCCTACGTGAAATGAAAGAAAAATCGTCGAAAGCAAGAAAAAATGCCGAAATGGACACGCCACTTAACGAGGATGCAATGTTAAAAGCAAAAAATAAAAGCAGCGAATAAATTCCAACATATTTCTCACCAACAAAACAAAATTCCTTTTTTCCTCTCTTTTTTCCAACATAGTCATGGAATTTTTTTATTTACAAAATTTTATATTCTTATTTTCTCCAGTTTCTGTGAAATGTATTATTTAATTATCTGTGTTGACTGGAAAAATTTTCTTTTTTTTAGATTTATAATTTTGTAATCTGACTTTAATTTTTTATTCGATTTTGACATTGACATTGACTTTTATTTTGATGTTGTTTTTAATTTTGACTTTTATTTTATACTTTGACATTAACATTCATTTTCTGTAATACAAAAAATTGAAAATAAAATATAAATTTTATTTTCACTCTGACTTTTTACTTTTATTTTGATTTAAAAAAGACGTTAACTAACATTTTTACTTAGAATTTCACTTTTACTTTAAAAAACAAAGTTCCTTTAAGAAAATTGCAGAAAAGCGAAAATTACTACACTTATTTGTTTTTCATTTTTTATTATCTGTTTAGAAAAATAATAACAATAATAAAAATAATTAAAAACTGAAATAAAAATAAGAAAAAAATAGCATGAATAATAACAATAATAATACAAATAACTACTTTTGGACAAATTTAAAATTATCGTTATAAAAAAAAGAAAAATTTTTTTTTTTGAAACAGTACTTATAGAGAGCAGAAGGATCTCGGTACAAGACGTAAACAGCTAATTTCCTTGCATTTCCGCTTCGGCGGTTTCCGAGACCCGATTTCCCGATAATCGGATTCTCTTTTCATGGATTCTCGGAGCTCGTGTCACCCGGAAGCAAAGAGGATCGTAGAGATCCGAATGAAACAGAAATCTTTAAAGTGCGATCACAGAAAAGTAGATGAAAAATTCAAACTCTAATCCCGAAGAAAAAAAAATTTCTCCCCTATTTTTTCCAATTCTATCTGCATTCATTTTCAGAAAAAAAGAGAAGAGAAAGAAATGTTAATCTATTATTAATTCAGAAACAAGAATTAGAAAATGAAAATAGTTGAAAACGGAATTTAAATTTTAAGGAGATTTTTAATTTGTATTTCAATTTTTTTTACATCATTTTCATTTTATTTCCACCTAGAATCAGAATTTCTGTTTTAAATCCTAATTAAAAAATAAAGAAGGAGATTTTTATTCTTGGATGTTGTTTTTGTAATTTTACTTTTACTTTGAATTTCATTTTCACTTTAACTTTCAGTTTGACAAATTCTTATTTTTTTCTTTTATTTCAACTTTGATAAATTTATATTTTTACATTCATTTTAATTTTCACTGTCATTCTTTCAAATTGAAAGTGAATATGAATATATCAAAATGAAAATGATTTGAAAGTGAAAATCAAAGTAAAGATAAAAAACTATTAAAGTAAAAGTGAAAATAATAGAAAAAGTAAAAATGAAATTATACAATTCACCCTCTGAAATATAGTATTAAATCATAGTGTTAGTTCAAAAAAATTTTATTTTAAATTGTTTTTTTTTATTTTTTGTTTATAAAATGTTGGTAACAAATTTCATTTTTACGTCACAATAAAATTAAAATTTTCTTTTCATAATGTACAATATTTTCTACTTGTAATACTGTAAATAGACAAATTGTCACTCAATTGAAAATAATTGATTTATTAATAATAATTGTTCCTTCATTTTATTTTTTACTGATTTTTATTTTTTATTTATTTAAAAAAATTTTAATTTATGGCAATTTAAGCAAAAGTCAAAATCGAATCACGGTTGAAAGTCAACGTCAAAATCGAATCAAGAATCAAAATCAAATATTTATTTTAAAAAATTTTTTTTTATAAATAATAGTTTAATTTAAGGAAAATGTTGAGTTAAACGCTATAATTGTGAATCATATCCAATTAACAGTATGAATTATTATTATTATTCAATTCTTCTTCTATTTTGAAGGTCAATCTCTAATTGATAGTCAAAGTCAAAATCGAAACGAAAGCAAAAGTGAAAATCGAATCAAGGGTCAAAGTCAAAACCAAAGTCGAATCAAAAACCAAATTCAAAATAAAAAAAAGAGTCAAATTTAAAATCAAACTTGAATCGAAAGTGTAAGTCAAAAGATGAAAGTCTATCTAATCAACAGTAAAACTCAAAGTGAAAGTCAAAAAGTAAAAATTAAAAACCAAAAGCCATTTGATACTTTTAAGTTAACAGTGAAGTCAAAAATCAAATAAAAATTATAATGTCGCTCTCTTCAGGTGATCCGTTAAAAAATTTCTGCTCAAATTCAATGATTAAAAAAGCCTTGCATTTAAGAAACAACAACGACAAAAGCCCTTTAATTACCCAACGAATAATGAATTTATCACGGGTAATATTGTTTGAAAGATTTTGTTGAAAATATGGTTTGCCAAAGTTTCACCATCTAATCAAGGTGGAAGATTGCTCAAATTTGAATCGACATTGGGAGGGGATTTTGAGAGGATCGTAAAGGGTGCGCGCTTCGTTCAAGTGCCATTCAAAGGTGGTAATTGAGCGTCAAAGATCTTTAAACGTTCGAGGCAGCACCACCTCATACCCAAGGTCTTGTCCCAATTCGGGCAGAAGCTTCGAAGGGTGAAACGAACCGTCCCTATTGACAAGCGGAAGTTCACGATCGAATACCAAACAACCAGTTCCTTCCAACTTGCCGCTTTTGTTCCATTCTTATTCCTTGAAATTCTCATTTTATTCTATATTTCGAAATTCTTCGTCTTATTATTTTCATCTGTTCGTTAAAATTTTTAAAATAAAGTCACGAAAATTTAAGAATTTGAAAATTTTTGCCTTTTGTTATTTATTAGGAAAAAAAAGAAGAAGAAGAACGGTTAATGAAGGAGAGTTGAAAATGAAATTTACAAAATCAAAATACAATTAGTGAAAGCGGAAGGTACTTGCAATTCAGTGACCCTTGAGGTTATTTTCAAAGTTTCAGCGCGCGCGAACGCGATCCTTTTTCTGCCCGCTAGGATCAGAGAAATTTCCGTTTTGACAAGAGAGTGAGAGTGTAAATCTTTAGAGGGTCATATTTTCTACTCGTCGAGTGTAACTACTTTGCGGTAGGAAATTTCGTCCGAAACGTTAATGAAATCCGAAAGGCAACGTGCAATTTCTGAAGGTGGCTTACCGGCCACGGCTTAATCTAACTCGAGCCAGACTTTACGCCGCGGGGGATGGGCTCCAAGAGAGAGAGAGAGAGGGAGGGAGGGAGAGAGGTTCGAAGCTTGAGTTTCGTGAGCTCCTGGCTTTCGAGAAAGCCATCCAGGAAACTTGTCCCCTAAACGGGAAACATACGTCGCAGACAATGAAACTTTGTTCAATGAGAAACTCCCTCTCGTGCCAATCCTTTCCAATCAGTTCATTCTCTAATCGCAATTTCATCAAATCTTACAACATCATTAGAATCACTATCGTCGTCATTTGATTGTCATTATCATTTTTATTAGGATCATTATTATCATATTTTAACTACAGGGCATAATTTTAATATTATTCTGATTATTTATTCCTGTAATATAAAATAATTTGGCCTCCGCCGTCGTTGATTCAAAAAGTTATTCAAAGTTACTTAAGCTAACGGCCCCCCTCTAGGGGCCGTTACACACTACCAATATTGGATTAGGTTTACCCTATTTTTTGACCTACATGTCAAGAGTCATTCATAATTAAATCTAAATATTTGGTATATTATTATTTTTTATTGAATTGGGTATTATTGTTACACTTTCAAGAAAACTGTATGACTATTATTACTATTATCGTTATTACTATTTACACTGAAAAAAAAATTTATTTGATTCAAATAACCAATTATTTGACTATTATCAAATAAATATTTACTTGAATCAAATAATTTTTATTTGAATCAATTAATTAGTATTTGCTTCAAATACTGAAATATTTGATTCAAATAAAAATTATTTGATTTAAGTAAATTTTTATTTGATAATAGTCAAATTATCGGTTATTTGATTCAAATACATTTTTTTTCCAGTGTATGTAAGCATTTTTAATAATGAATATAATTATTGTAATCAGGATTACAATTATGATAACGATCATAATTAACACGATCATGTTCGCAATCATGTTTGTAATCTCTATTACTATAATTGTAATCATAAAGAAAATGTAATCGAAACCGATATTGTAATGATTATAATCATGATGATAGCGGTTACTAACATAATGATAATTAAAAAAATGGTAATCACAATTATGTTTGTAATTATCATAACATTTATAGGCACAAAAAATTGTATTTACAATTATTAAGACGGTTTCTCAGTCGGATTAGCATGATCATCATTGTGCTGAATGATTATTATAAGATTGTAATTTTGATTATGATTATAATCATCATACTTATATATGTTATTGTCATTATGAAAATTATAATCATTATTATTGTGATTGTAATTACGATTACGTTTATAATTATAATAATCACTTTTATGTTTATTATCATGATTAAAATCATAACAATTACAAACATGATTATGATGGAAAATATGATGACGATGATAATCACCATAATAATGTTTGTAATCGTCATTGCTTATATATTTGAATCAAACATAACTATCTTTGTCATACATTCAACCAAAAATTATTTTTAAATTAAACATAATAATTTTGATTCAATACATAAGTTTAATTTAATCATAAAACATGTTTAAAAATTTAATTATATTTTTTTGGTCAGTTACGTATTTTTTGTAAGAAAATTGGAATTATCATACTAGCTGTTGGAGTCATCATGATTAATTTTCGTAAATCATTTCCATAATAATAAGTAATAAATAACTATTATATAATTAGTTTGTATTTATGATACTTTTTAAGATTGTTATGATTATAAACATTACTTTTATGTTCGTAATTATGATTCCAAACCTTTAGAGATTTGAAAAACTTTCGTACTCATTGTTATTATGTTTGTAAACTTTATTATTATGATTGTGATCATTATTAGTATACTTGAAATTTTAATCGTGATCTTATTTGTATTTGTGAAACTCATGTAAATAATTATCATAAACATGTTCGGAATTGTAATAATCGTTTTACTCACCACTATAATCATGTTCGTAATTATTATGACAAATTGTAATGATTATAATTATTTTCGTATTTATCTTAATTGTGATTATATTTATAATGATTGTGATGATTGTAATCATCACAATCATGTTTTTAATAATCATAATAGTAGTTATAAGTATTGTAATCATTTTTAAAATTATGATGACGTTGATAATCAGCACAATCATGTTTGTAATTATTATAATAATGATTATAATTCATGTAATTATATTTGTAGTATACATAATTAATTTTAAAAGCATTGCAATTAAAGTCGTTATCCTAATTATGATTAAAATGATCGTAATTATCATGGTAATACTTCTTAAAATTTTTTTTATAATTATTTTTTTGGATCTTCTTCATGTTTAATCAATTACATAATAATTATGACAATTATATTTAACGTAATCATCTTTTTCATCATCATAATAGTCATTACAATAATTGTAGTGAAGTTGTTTATTAACATTACCATAATTCTAAGAATTAAACATTTTTTGTTATAGTCTTGATTTGAATCATTTATATAAAACTTTATTAAAGAGACAGTTTCACAAATGACGATTAAAAGTTAATCGATGAAGATCCTAAACTGCTGAACGTTCAAATGAACGAAATTTATTTATTTCTTCAATAAATTAAATTTTTATTGCAATTATTTTATTTCACTATCGAAAAAAAAGTAACTTCTGAGTTTGTAAACGTAAAGTTTTAGTTTATAAAGTTTTTATGATTAGTAATTTATAGAGGTGTGCAAAAAGCCCGAAAAGCCGGGTCGGGTCGGGTCGAATTTTTTTCGGGTCGGGTTGGGCTCGGGTTTTCTCGATGTATCGGGTACCCGAATTCATTCGGGTACCCGAGAATTCTGAGAACCCCAATGAATTTGAGTACACAAAACTTCGAAAATTTGTCGAATATTTGTAGTTATGCATTTTCTCAAATGTTTTATTACTAAATTAAGAACTTGAATACTTCCAAGTTATATAAATTCGAGAATTCGAACTTTCTAAGGTTTAGAGCATACCCGAAAATTTCGAGAACCCGAATATAGTCGGGTGCCCGAAAATTTCGAGAACCCGAATGCAGTCGGGTACCCGAAAATTTCGGGCACCCGACTATATTCGGGTTCTCGAAATTTTCGGGTATTTAAACAAGCTTGACCCGGCCCGAACCCGAACTGTCTAATCCGACCCGACCCGAAAAGGGAAAAGCCCGAAATTACCCGGTCGGGTTTCGGGCTTTTTGCACACCTCTAGTAATTTATTAAAATATCGACAATAAAAATTATTTCGTTCATTTGAACGTTCAAAATTTGGGGATCATAATCGATGATTAAATGCTCAATCAACCAATCACAAGCCATTATACTGGCTTTAATAATTGATTAACTTTTAATTGCATTTTGGGAAATTAGACCTAAATATGTAAATAAAAATGAATATAAATATATTATATAATATATAATATATAATTTAAATACATAATCCCAAGTATTGCCTTTGTCACTGTTAAGTTTTGGATTAAAATGATGCCCGTCTTTGTAAACCTAATCCAAATATTAATAATTGTAGTTCTAATATTTTCAATGTCAAGTATAATTTTAAGAATCGTAATTAAATTATTTTTAATTTGAATCACAATATTCGTGAGAATAATAATAATAATTATTATTATTATTATTATTATCACAGCAATTACTCTGATAATGATCGTCATCATGAAATCAGAGAGTAGAGATCTAAAGTGAGGTCTGGGGGCAAATGTCTGTTGATTCAACATCATCTTAATAAACATTGAAATTCAGGAGCTTTGAGGATGCAAGTAATATGGGATTGGTAAGGAGTTGCTGAGTGGGACGTTTAACCCCGTTTGACCCAACATGTGCTCGAGTCACAAGGGAAAACATGAGAGTAACTTACACCAGGGAGCTGTTAACCGCCTTCCTTGCCCCTATAAGTGATATGCTGCATATACATGACCACATGGAAGGAACAACTTCAAAGGATACACGGGACATGTCTCCTCTCGCTCACTGATCCTGACAGTTGATGTAACTTATGTCGTTTAGTAGCTCAGTAACTCTCTCTCTCTCCCTCTCTTTCTCTTTCTCCCTCAACGTTTGCTCAATTGCGACACCCTTAATTTAATGAGACCTCGAGCTTTGGTAACAGTTTGCGTGAGATTCGTTAATTGTCTTGAATCAACTCCATCTGCACATTCTCAGAATCTGCTTTGCATTTTCCCTACTGCAAATATACCTTCTTAATCCTCGAAAATTGACCCATTTCATTATAATCTGACTTTTCAGGGAAAAAAAGGACAGGAAATTTTATTAAGTAGGGACAATAATAAATCTATTAATTTATTGATTGAAGTAAGTTAAATTAAATCAATATTTAATTAATTATTTAGTAAAGTAATTAAAGTAGTTAATTTAGTAATTAATTCAATTGGTAAATATTGAAATACAATTAAGAAATTTCTATATTTGTTTCTTGAAACTAAAGGCGTTCTGGGGGAAATTTAGTAAAATTTTGCAATTAAGGGAATTATTTTAGCATTTCTTTCCCACAATAAAATGGATACAAACATGAATCAAATTAACATTCGTAATAAACATCCTCTAATCGAATAGTGGGTGAATGAAGGGATGGAGATTTGGTTTAGTTAGTGCACCATCAAAGCGACCTGTACTCTCGTAAATTGTACACAAGTGACTGATCACCGATTTCAAACTCGAGATCACTTATAGTCTAAACGTATATATATATAATAGTATATATATATATGCTACAATCGTCAACAAAA
This sequence comes from Leptopilina myrica (nomen nudum), assembly GCA_032872475.1. Taxonomy (NCBI): domain Eukaryota; kingdom Metazoa; phylum Arthropoda; class Insecta; order Hymenoptera; family Figitidae; genus Leptopilina; species Leptopilina myrica (nomen nudum). The sequence goes on along the minus strand of CM065458.1, from coordinate 24,921,175 downwards.
TCGAGAAAACAATTTTTAAATAAAAATTTTCATTTTTAACTCATTCTCTATCGTCACGGTAGAGTTTTTAGTTCCCGAATTATCAAAGACTACTCTAAATAGTTAAAATAACGTTTTTTATTTTTGTATTTCACGAAGGGCTGAAATACATCCATGTGTATGATTTCCTCATTTTTACTTTCACTTTCGCTTCGTAAAAAATGGTTGACAAAAATTTGCTTGCACTACTAAAATATATAATTTACTACTGATTTTAATAACCAATTAAATTCTGCTCTCTAAATCTGAATTAGTAGTTTTCTACTAATGAAATAGTGCGGATTCGTTTACCAATTGAATTAGTAACTATTTTTACTAATTATTAGTAGAAAATTTACTAATTTGAAATAGTAAAAAATACGCTCTAATAATTGAATTAATAATTTTCTACTAGCAATTAGTAAAAAACTACTATAAAATAGTAAAAAATGTTACTAATTCAAATTGGTAAACGAATCCGCACTAATTCAGATTTAGAGAGTGAAGAAATATAAAAGGTTTAAATGTCAGACATTACAATGTCTGACACAAATTTTGCTTATCCCACACTAAAAAAAAAATTTATTTGATTTAAATAACAGATTATTTGACTATTAATATTATCAAATAAATATTTACTTGAATCAAATAATTTTTATTTAAATCAATTAAATAGTATTTGCTTCAAATACTGAAATATTTGATTCAAATAAAAATGATTTGATTCAAGTAAATATTTATTTGATAATAGTCAAATAATGGGTTATTTGAATCAAATAAATTTTTTTTCAGTGCACTGATGCGATGTTACAAATTAATTATTTAAAACCATTTTGACTAATCTTTATAAAAATGTCTGACAGATGCTTTTTACTACTCATATAAAGTAGGAAATTGAAAGTAGTTGGAAATTAATTTTTGCAATGAGAATAACCTATTAATCAAATCACAGTTAATTTGGGGGTATCAAAAAGCGTTGCAAATCAAATTGATTCAAAAAAAAGATCAAAATGATCCAAAATTTGTATCATTTTATCATCAAAATAAAAAAATATACGTCAATTGTTATTTTTCAAACTGTCAGTGTACACAACTGTCAGTGTATTGATTTCTAAAAAATAGAATATTTTTCTAAAATTTGCCCAAAAGACTTTTTAATCCCTTAATTAAATTAATTACCAAAATCATTTTCTTGGGCAAATTTGGTTATCATAACCAAATTTTGTTTGATCGAAATAAGGTTACTTGGAACAAGAAATTTGATAAAATTAATCCAATAATTTGTATTTTTGCAATAAAATAGTTTGATAAGGAAAATTGATCAATTTTTGTGTTTTTATGACATTTTTTGTGACTATTGAACATTTCTGTCATATCATTAATTTTAATTATATTTGGATAGTTTGCAATAAGTAGTTATTTTTAATAATTAAGTCAAAATAAAGTCTAAAAAAATTTTACAGTAAGTGTCTTTTTAAAAGCTAATATATTTTATTATTAATTTTGCGAAAAGTCAAATTAAACATATTTTTAACTGTGAAAATAAAAAATCTTGAAAATAAACATGATTTCAGTTATCGCCTTTTTAGCATTTATAAAACTTGAAATTCCACTGAAAATCCTATTTCAAGAAATGAATTGTGTCGAACTTTTTAAAATAAATTAAAATCTATTTATAAAGATAAAATATTGCTAAGAACCCCCACATTACGGCGAAATGAGAAAGAAGTTTCCAACAAAACAATTTATTTTAAATTTTTATTATTAATTTATAAATGAACAATTCGAATTGAATATAAGTTTTAACTTATTGCTATAAAAAACAAAACTGATTAACATTTTGGCATCTCGTAAAATTTGGGTGTGATGCCTGCTTTTTCTAATACGTTTGTCACGGACAAGTATTTTGAATTTCCAGGCGAAATTCGCGAAACTTCGCTACCAAAAATTAAATATTCTAAAAGAATAAACTGCAAATTGAGATGCTTTTCATAATTGATGTTGAAAATGTAGTACGATGCCATTAATAATATTATAGCTTCAAATGGCTGTGCACAGTGCATGGGCTCAGAATCAACGTATGATTTCAGTTGGTTACCGTCTGCATCAGCTGCTATCAATATCGGAGCGGTGATTTTTGAAGGAGCCTCTTCCTATAAAAATAATTTATAGTAGTAGTGATATATTACCTATATAATATATTATATAAATTATAATAGTATAATAGTAATAGTAATAACTTGAAACTGTGTAGCAGAATTTAAAAATTAAATTAGTAAAGGTAAGTTGTATGAATTACTTTTAAGATTTGGTTAGTTTTGTGACTTTGAGTCGTGATGATAAAGCAGAGAATCTTATTTACATACACAAAAAAAACAATGCTGGGAACTTTACAGAACTATTACGTACTAGCGGATAAAGCAATTCACGAAACGGAGTTCTTCAAAATGTAATAAATAATAATGGATAAAATTTAAAAGATTTATAAATAATACTTGTAATTTTTTATGTTTATTCTGTATTATTCAACAGATTCTACAAAACTCCGTTTCGTGAATAGCTGTTTCCGCTAATCTAAAACGTTCTGTAAAAATTTCCTTAATTGTTTTTTCTGTGCATATAGAACGAAAAAATGTATTTATAATTTATGCAATAATACTGTCCTGAAAATAAGTCACTATCTATATTTTTTACGAAAGATAAGTTTTATTTCAATTTTTTGGGCTAATCTATATATTGTGTCCATTTTACCTAAGAACGATGAATTTTTCCAAAAAGTTTAAGGGGGCATATACAGTCATGAATCCAAAAAAAAGGCGCTTTTTCTTGATTTTTTTTCTCTTAAATGGTTCAATATATTTATTTAAAAAATTTTGCATATTGATTGTAATGTTATTAAAAATAACTTTTTATTTTTGTATTACAAAATATTAATCAATTTCTTTGTTATAAATTATTATTTTAAAAATTTGTATTTTTTTTCTGTGGACACGATTACAGAAGCCAGGATCATCTGATATCAAAAAACAAAAAAGATTTTGTTATTAGAATACTTTCTCTCGGGAGTGGACGAAGGATTTTTTTTTTCAATTATTGAAACACATTTTACAACATAAAAATAGTTGATTTTTTTAAACAAAAATCACTAGTTAAAATTTAAACTTCTCTAAAAAATCAAAAAATCAATTTTTTTGAAAATCATTCGTCCACTCCCGAGAGAAAGGACTCTAATATCAAAATCTTTTTTGCTTTTTGATTTCAGATGATCCTGGCATCTATTATCGTGTCCACGCTAAAAATCGATTTTTTATACTCATAAAAAATAATTGTTCATAACTAAGAAATTTATTAATATTTTGCTGTACAAAAATAAAAGTCTCTTGTTCAAAACATTATGAATAATATGCAAAACTTTTTGAATAAATATATTAAACCATTTAAGAGAAAAAAAATCAAGAAAAAGCGTCTTTTTTTGGTCTCATGACTGTATATGCCCCCTTAATATAAGAAATGGAACTAATGCAAACGCGTTTCATTAAATATCTCCATTTGACTTGAATATTGTAGATAGTGCCTTTTTTATTAGGACGACAGTACACAGTAAAAAGTAAATCTTAATTTAAGATCAGTCTTAAATTCAACACTGTCTGCTCTAATGTTAAATCATACAACAGGGTTGCCACAAATATTTAAATTTATTTTTCCCTGACTTTTCCCTGATTTCCAGATAAAATTCTCACTTTTTCCCTGACCCTAAAAAATATTCTGATTCACTCTAAAAATTATCAGATACTCGAAAAAATGTTCTATTACATTTATTTACAAATTTCATTAATTGTAAAATTAGTCAAAAACATTAATAATTAATATTTAATCATTATTATTTTTCCATAGGAATTAAAATTCTTCAATACATTCAAATTTAAACCTTTTTGAAATTCAACAATTTATAAGAATATTATTACGAAACATAAAGAAGGCGATCACTCCGAGTCCGAGTCGAAGACTCGGAGTGATCGCCTTCTTCATGTTTTGTTATAATTTATATAACCATGAAATTTTTCAAAAAAAATTAATTATTTACAAAAATCCTAATAAAATCCTTCGCAAGAATTCAATTATTTTTAAAAATAGTAAAAATTCTCAAAAAAATTCAATGTTTTAAAAAAGTTGTAATAAAATTCGTTGAAATAATTTAATTATTTTCATAAATAATAAATCGATTATTCGGTAATTCATTTTTCAATCAATTTTTAAATAATTCAATTATTTTGACAAATTTTAATGAAATTTTTAAGAATATTTCCATTTTTCGAGGAATTTGATTAAAATATTGTATCAAAAATTAATTAAAATCCTGCGATGAGTTTCATTATTTATGAAAATAATTAAAAATTTTCCCAAAAATGTTATTAAATTTTTTCTAAAATAATTGAATTTCGGTGAAGAATTTTATTATTTATAAAAATAATTGAATTCTTGAAAACAACTTTGTTAAATTTTTATTAAATAATTGAATTCATGCGACGAATTTTATAAAAATATATTTAAATAATTGATATTTTTCGAAAAATTTTATGAAATTTTTTATATTACATAATTGAACTCATGTGAAAATTTTATTATTTATTAAAATAATTAAATTATTTCAAAGAAATTTATTCAAAATTTTATAAATTATTGAATTCCTGTGAAATTTTAATAAGAATTCTATTCAAGTTTTTAAAAATAATAGAATTTTGAAGAAGATTTTTATTTTTTATATTCGATAACAATAATAGAAATTTTGACGAGAATTGTAAAAAAATTTTTTAAATAATTGAATATTGAACAATTTTATTATTTATAAAAATAATTGAAAGTTTGACCAGAATTTTTAAAAAAAATTTTAACATAATTGAATTTCTGCGAGGACTTTTATTGCTTCTAAAATAATTTAATTCTTCTAACGAATTTTATTTAAGTTTATAAAAATAATTAAATTTCGGTGAAGAATTTTACTATTTCTAAAAATAATTGAATTCTTAAAAAAAAACATTGTTAAATTTTTTTAAAATAATAATTGAATTCTTGCGACGAATTTTATAAAATTCTTTTTAAATAATTGATATTTTTTGACAAATTTTTTGAAATTTTTTATATTAAATAATTGAATTCCTGTAAAAATTTTATCATTTATGAAAATAATGTTATTTCTTGTAAAATTAAGTAATTTAAGAAGAAATTATTGTCTGAAATAGAAAAAATCCAAGGTTTTGTATTAAAATTCGTGATAGTTTCATAGTTTACGAGGCAAAAAAAAATCAAAATTCAGTTTTTTCATGAATTTTTAAAATTCTATTTTTTCCAGTACTTTTACTAAAAATCCCTGACTTTTCCCTGACTTCCCTGACCAATTTTACTTTCCCTGACTTTTCCCTGATTTCCCTGACTTCCCTGACCTGTGGCAACCCTGTACAAAATCCATTACTTAAATTCAGCATTGACTGCCTTTAAAATGTTGAGTCTTAATTTAAGACTGCCTTCCTGTCTTAAAATAAGACTTTCTTTTTACTGTGTATAACAAAGACAAATATGATAATTAAAAAAATGTTGAGTAAGTGTTGTAGGTACTAAAGGCAGAGATTGTTTCCAAATATTCGGCGACACTAGACGTTACAATTATATGAAAATGATTTCTACATGTATCGCTTCGAAATTCTACATAATAATTACTCTTAATTCCATTTCCAGCAAAGAGTGATTCTGTTGTTTCTTTTTGCCATTTGAAGGAAACAAATCCGGCAGGTGTTTTAGGAGGTGTAGTGCCTTTCTATCAATGTCACCTTCAGTAGTTTTCACTTTCAAAATCGTCAGCATTTTGTCAATTGAAATCGTCAAATTCAATCGCATGTCCTTCACGCGAACCTGCACAAGTTGTTCGAACTCCCAAATGAACTGAAAATAATAAACCTTATTATTAAAAATAATAAATATTTTAATGTTTTACTCTATTTATAACGAAAACTTGCTTTCAATATTAGAATAATTAATTACATTTAAAGATTTTTTTTTCACATTTCTCAATGTAGTTGTTTTATTTAATAGTTGACGAGTTAATAAATTTTGTGAATTATCTAAAAATAGAATATTCACTTTAAAAGGTAAAAACTGCCCCTGCATCTATTTTTGTCAAATTTGGCCCATATATTAATGTCCATATGTCTATAACTTTCTGCAATTTTGAACTCAAAATTCGCTTTTTTGGGGGAGTTATGGAGGGGGAACGAAAAATCAAAAAACTTATTTTTCTCGAAGACTACTGAACCGATTTTAATAAAATTTTAAGAGGTTGGAAATATAGACAAGACAATTTTAGTTAAAAAAATCAAAATATTTTTAAAAAAAAAAATCAAAACTTTTTTTTTGAAATTTTCTTTGAGGTTTAGTTTTGAAGTGACCACTGTAATTGAACCGCCGGATCGTAGAAGGGCATATAGCCAATGTAATTCAAATGGGCTATATGCCCTTCTACGATCCGGCGGTTCAATTTTTATAGAAAATAGTACCGTATAATGTCCTCTTTAACATATATTTTTTCCAAATTTTTTAAAAATATAGTTTTTTGAGTAAAATGTCAAAAACCATGGTCATGCTATTTGTCACGTATGGTAATGACATATGGGCAATTTCATATGATAGAGTATAGCCAAATAAGTATGGAAAAAATGACCCAAATATATTTTTCCCATTCATTCTTGCCCACTTAAAAATAACTTTTTAAAATTTGTAACTCAAAATTTAGATTTTTTTTTAAATTTTTGGAGGGGAAAAAATCGAAAAATTCATTTTTCCCAAAAACAACTGTATGCATTTTAATGAGGTTTAGAAATGTTGAAAAGACAATTAAAGAGATTCCAACAAAAAATTTTTATTTTTTTTCAAATTCCAAAAATCTTTTTATTCAAAAATTTCCAAAAAAAAATTTGTTTAGTTCTATTAAAGTGACATTTTTATGTATTTTCTCATTTCATTCTCTTATGTGATCTACTTAATAAAAAAATGTTGCCCGACTTTGTTTACATTTTATGAAAATTTTTGGAATCTTACTAATTCTTTATCATTCAAAGCTGGATATTTGTTTAATAGTTCTTTAGCTGACAGTTTTTTTAATTCATTTAATCTTATTTTTCGGGTCTCTCTTAGTAAGCCTTTAAGCTTTGTTACATCCTTCTCTAGATTTGAATACTCCTCTACCATTTCTGTGCACAAATCATTCAAATTGTCACCATCATTATCGCTAGACTGAACCGTTTTTTTCACTCCCTTAATTGGATCTGGTTTTTTTTTATTCGGAATATGATCTCGAGTACTTTTATTTTTAATGCAATTAGATAATGCTTTTACCATTCTTTCCTGAAATACAATTAAGAAGAAGGTTATGCCTTTGACCAGAATTGTCAAAATTTTATGAAAAAGTCGTAATAAATTATATTTGCTTATTATTTTAAATATTCGCATTTTGATGAATGTGTTCCAGTGTATGAAAATAAAAGTGGAGTTCGGCCCAAGAGTCAGTCAGAATTGGGATGCATTATGACGTAGAAAATTTGTCGTGGATTCGGAAAGTTTTTGCAAAGCAATAATAGTGAGTGAAAATCGTACAATTAGTTTTATGTATGTGGCGGTAAAAACTTAAAAATAAACCAGGAAAAAATTATCCATATTATTTAAAATTTATCGTCTTTACAATAAAATAAAAAATTCTTTCGCGAATTTTATTCTACTTGTTGACCCCAGTTTAGAAATGAAATTTTTTTATTTAAAAGTCAATAGTCAGACGTAATTAATTTTATAAAATTCTATAATATTACACTTTAAAAAGAAAAAATAGTACTTACGTTATCTCCTCCAAAACTTCCCTTTAAGCCTGGAAATTTATCAATCGCTAATGACGTAATTTGAATGATGTCAGTCTTTGAACTGCAATTTGCCCTAATCATTCGGTCACACAAAATCCGCATAACCTTGTTAAACTCCTTTCTTTCCATCGATGTATAGAGTCCCATCTTATTATCAATTTCGGGAGTTTGGTAAAATGAATCAGGTATTAAACTGGATAATTTATTCTACATAAGAAAAATTTTTGTTATTGTTACATAAAGCGTTCCACAAAACTGTTTGATTATTACAAATTAAATAAAAAATCACCTTCTATATCTTTCAGAAACTTTGCATTCGTTACTAATTATTCTCTATCACTAGTCTACAGCAAAATTGCAAATCGAACAAAACACTTTTTTCCAATTAGTAGGTATTTTTGAGTAAAAAAGGCATATTTGAAATTTTTTCGAGATTTTAAGTCACTTAAGCACACCTGCATGAAAATGCAATGAAAATTGACAGTTACAGTCGATAATTAAATAAAAATATTGTTATTGATTTTTAGACTCTTGGATAAATTTTGCTAATTTTATTTAAAGTAAACAATAATAAATGTTTAGGTTTATAAGTTTATTTAGTGAACGAAACTACTTTTGCTTTTTGGGTTCGTTAATTACTAATTCAACATTAATTTTCAAAATCACAAAATAATGTATGAAAATAAAAAATTTACTATGAATTTTGTAGATTACGATCTACAAAATTTTCAATTATTTATTAAATTTATATAATTGTTTTAATTATAATATTATTATATACAAATACAAGACAAAGGTATATTCCTGTCAATCAATATTGTCAAAATAATGGTTAATACGGTAATCCGACATTTGGAATTCTACTGTTCATAATCAGCGATCCCAAAAACCCTTAAGTAGAAATTTTCATAAAGTTAGCTGGAATTATTTAATTTATCCACCTCATTGGATCCGAAATTTTGAAATCATAAAACCAGAGGTTTTCATACTTGAAAAGTTTTGTTTTATTCGATTGTCAAAAAAAGTTTTTAATTTGTAGACCTGTGAATGCGACCAATATCAATAAATAAAACAAAAAAATAATTATAAACAAACTAATATTAATTCAGAGTCATCACAAAAATTTTATTTTTTATTCTTCTAATCTTTCACTGATTTCTAAATGTAATTATTTAAAACTAGAATAATTTAGTTAAATAAATATGTAAATACTTCTTGTTTATTTTTATATGAGAATAAAATTTTAAAAATTTCTATTTAAAACCTTCTGAAATTGAATAACTAAAAATTACAACTTTAAATCTCTTAAAATTCAATTCTTTTCTACAATTTTTCATCAGTTCTTTAAATTCAGTTCTTTATAATGATTCTAACTGTCTCATGTTTTTTAAGTTATTAATTAATTTTCAAAAAATTGTAATAAAGAAGTTCTTAAAATTAATTTTTCAAAAATATTTTAGAAATAATTTATGAAAGATAATAGTTTTTCAATTATATAGAATTGAAAAATTTCCAAACAATTGAAATTTGGTAAATTCTATTAGAAAAATAATTGAATTTTTAAAGAATTTTAATTATTAATATAATCGCGATTTCTCCAAAGTTTTAATAAATCTAAAAAAGTCATATGTTGTTAAAATGTTAAAAATAATTGTAAAAAGTTTTATTTTATTATTTTTTGTATGCATTTAAATTTTTGGAAATTTGTACTTAAAAATGTTGAAAATAATTGAATTTTAAAAATTAGAATGCAAAAATTGTAAGAATTATTTGCATCAAAAATATTTTTTTATAATTTTTTTGTAGCTAATTTTCATTAATTACTATTCTTAAATTTACACTTGAAAATTTTTCATGAAAATTTTTGAGAAATCAATTATTTTCAAAATTAGCAATTAAAATTCTTTTAAAGTTTATTTTCAAAAATTTTTATTCAACACTTTGAGAAAAATCAATTATTTTCAATTAAATTTTATAAAATTTTTTAATTAATTCTTTTTTATAATTGAATTCATGCAAAGAATTTTACTATTTTTAAAAAAATTGAATTTTTGCGAAGAATGTTACCATTTAGAAAAATAATTAAATTGTTTCGAAAGATTTATTATTATTTTAGAAAATAATGGAATTTATTCGAAATATATTAAAAATTGTTTTAAAAATTAAATTCTTCCGAGGGATGTAATTTCAATTATTTTCAAAATTTTCAATTAAAATTCTTCAAATGTTGATTTTAAAATATTTTTAGAAAACACTTTAAAAAATCAATTAATTTTAATTAAATTTTATAAAATATAAATATTTATTGAAAGTCTTTTTAACTGTAAATTTCGAAAATAAGTTGCAGTTTATACTAAAAATTATTGCAATATTCGAAAGAAAAGTCGAAAAAGTCATAATTTTTTAAAATAATTCGAAAAAAGTCGAAAATGTTATTATTCCGAGGCCTGAAAAGAAGATAATTTAGAAAAATATGCTTTTACCAAATGTTGTTGAATGTCGACTGGTAAATTGATAATAATTGGGTTTTCGTTAGGTGTACTCTCATTGTAACCTGATGAGCTAGGTTGTGGATTATCTTGATTATTTTCTGAATCTTCAAGAATTTCTACTTGATTATCTATAATAAACATACATATTTAGATTTGTAGGTATTCAGAAAAAAAATTTTGGGTGGTAGAACATTTGCAATTATAAAATATTATAAATTGTTGAGAATAAGTATAATTACCTACACTCAACCACACAGGAAAAATGTAGTTTAAATAAAACTTAGTTAATAACAAGTTAAGTTGATGATAAAATTAATTATTTTTATTTACCTAATTTCATATGTTTTATTGGGACACAGCCACAATAAGAGCATAAATTGTCCTTCGCATAGCAATATGTGGGGCACTGCTTACAATCACAGCCACCCCTTTTCACCCCAAACAAATCTACATTGCTCATTTCTGAAAAATAATTTTTGAATTTTAATGCTTAAGTATTATTATTATTCTTGAATATCTTATTAACTTAATATTTTTCTTTTTAAATAAAAATATTAAAGATATGCGATTATAATTCTACTCATTAGAATTAATGTTAGTCTTAAAATTTTTTATATAGTTTCACGGAAGGAATACTACTTTTAAAGAATCAATATTAATTTTTATATCAAAAACAGCAAACAAAGTTTAAATTGAAATTTTACTAAATTCAAAATTTAATTTTAACACTATTATTACCTGCTTTAAATGATGATCTAAATCCAAGGAATACGAGTAGAAATATAAAAACACTTCTAGTTAGAAATATTTTTTTATCGCATTGAAGTTTGCTTTCATCTTTTAGCAGTTTGTTCATTTGTTTTAAAATATAAAACAAATGCATGGTAATTTATATAAGTACAGCACCACTGTTTTATATATATATATATACTTTAAACAACACTTCTAAACACACGTGTACCGGCGTACCGCGGTTACAAAACGACAAAACACATAATAACTAACCTAAAACGAGAAAGTTCAGGGTTGCCAATAACACAGGCTCAAAAAGTCAAAACTTGCTAATTTATATAGAATAAAATATCTCCAGAAATCTCTGACGCTCTAAGGGTGCGATCACATGTGAGCAGAATACGTAGACCGAAGCAGAAAATCATAAGAGTGAAAAGAACAACAATATCTATCTATCTCTTTTGCACTCATTTTTTCTGCTTTCGGTCAACGTATTCTGCTCACATGGGATCGCACCCTGACTTTTAAACATTAAGGGTGCATTCATATTTATGTTGGAACATATTTCTGTTGAGATAAAAAATCATTTTTTAAAGCGGGAATTTTGAAATGCGTAACTTTTTAAGAATAAAAAAAATTGTGATTCTATTTGAAAATGTAAAATTATTATTAGATAAATGAGCTTTTCTCAACATATTATTTTATAAAATTGATATTTTGTGATTAATAACAAAGTAAATAAATATCGAATTTTATTATGAAATGAATAAATTTTTGCAATTGTTTTTGTGGCATTTACAAGTAATGAATTTTTATATTTTACGGTAATAAATAATTATTTATTTAAATTTGTAATAAATAATTATTTCTTGCAATTATAAAAATTTATTACTTCTAAATGCCACAACAACAATTGCAAAAATTCATTAATTTAATAATAAAAGTCGATATTTATTTACTTGATTATCAATAAAAAAATATTTTATAAAACAATTTGTTGAGAAAATCGCATTTATCTAATAATAATTTTCCTTTGTAAATACACAATTTTATATTCTTAAAAAATTATACATTTTAAAATTCCCGCTTTGGAAAAGGATTTTCTGTCTTCGTAAAATCTGCGTGTGGACGCGACCTTATTGGCAATGCATGCTTGGAGAATGCTACCTTTATGATTTTATTGGAGAAGAGCCTTTAAAAACTGTTCACTCAGCAGTAAAATGCGTAACAAAATAAACATGAAAACTTAACACGTGTTCCTGCCTGTTTATCTGTGGTATTTTGTTATTTCAACATTTTATACAGTGTAAAAGGATGAAAATTATTGCGTGACTTGATAGCTTGATAGTAACAAATCTACTTTTAAAATATATCAACAGTTCTTCGTCTTTAATTGGAAATACAGACTTTTCATTGAAAAAAGAAAAACCTACATTTTGGAAAGTAAATACAATGGTTTTCGCAGGAAATGACGAAAACAATTTTTGGTTGTGACAATCATTGCGATATATGTGTACTGATTTATATAATTCCTCTTCAATTTTAAGGACTGTTTAGAAATAGAGGTAAGAAGAAACAAATATTTCATTTTATATAAAAATTAAGGTTAACTAATATAACTAATATATATATATCCAATATTTATTTTACACTAATTATTTTTCAACATTCTTTCAGTCATAATTTTAAGAGAACTAAATTCTACTGGGATAATTCTACCGTGTACTTTTTTCAAAAGTTTAGGAGAATTTACATATTTGTTCTTAAGCATTTTTGAAATTTAATATTATCAACTTTTATGCAACTTCTATTTAAGTTTTAAATTTCTTTCTTTTGGTTAAATGGCCTTTTGTACCAGGTATGGGACAACAAGCAAATACAATAATTTTTGAATTTAACATCTACTATGTAGAATTCAGCACAGGTTTTATTTATTAATAAATGTTTATTATAGTAATTATATTATTAATTTTATCGAGTGAATTGATAGATTGATCAAATTTTAAATGTTTATCTTAACTTAAATTTATATTGTATTATATTATTTATTATGTTAGATATAATTATATATAAAAATTATTGTTACTTTAAATTTTTTAATTAAAAATTTGTGTATACGTTATTCTCTACAACTATCTTTTGACAAGATATTTAAAGAGAAAGTCAAAACAGAAAAATTGTAAAAAAATTTCGATTTAATTCCATTTTATAAACAATTTTTTGTTAATCAAATAACTTAATTATCAGCCTTTCGTTAATATTTTGACGGTTAGCAATATAGTTAAATATTATTGAGTCAGAATTCCTGAAAGGAGCCACCCAAAACCTTTTAATTTTCTTTTTCGTAGTAATGTGGTTATTTTAATAGTATTTTATATAAGAAATCATATTACCAAAGGATTTTGCAAAAAAAAATTTTTTGTTAATGTTATTAACTATTGAAAATTTTGAACGTATTTAATTAAAAAATTAATTTCTCAAAAACTTATTGATCGATTTTAATGTTTCAAGTTGCATTTTATTTGTCTTGAAATGAAGTATAACTGACATTATTTTCAAAAAAAAATATTTAATTTTAGTGAAAAAAGCAATTGTTTATTTATAAACAATTAAAAATAAATAGTGTTCTGGATGATTTTTTAAGTTGAAAAAATTACTAAAATATTCTTTATAAACCAGTGAAAAATATCCCGTTGAAAAAAAAATGGCACGAAGCTTTAAATTGTTTAAACTTATGCATTTGTACCGCGGTGCTGGGCGCGACTCTGGTCCTTATTGAGCGTACCGCGCGCGTGACTTGAGAAACACGTTCGTATTTTCTCACAGTATATGGACTCTGCTTCTAAAACACTGCTTTTACCATTTTTATCCAAATGTTTAATTTTTTTGTTAAAATTATTACACACATACGGACACAGTTCTTTCTACAAAAACATTACAGTCGTAAAGATAAAATTTGGATTGTTTTATTGTTTCTTTAATTGAAAAATTTACAATTAAAATAATGTGAATTAAAATTAATTTTATATACTTATATACTCATTCACGATTTATTTTCTTGTAGGAATTAAAGTACACGTTCGGTCCTGATATTTTTAAATAAATATAAACCAATCAAAAATATTTTTTCTGGAAAACATAGAAATAAGTAACATTAAAATTTTTCATACCCGTATACTAATATCTTTTTCTAATGAATAGTTTTAAAAAATATTTAAATCCAATTTGAATTTCAATTCTTGTCCTCACATTAATTTATTGTAAATGTCTCAAAATAATAAACAATAAAAACCAAAATTGTACATTACTGTAATTTTTTTAATGGAAAATACTTGTACTGTAAATGTGTAATAATAATCCATATTTTCTTATTCAGAGAAATTGAAACAAATAGCTTTCCTCACATAACCACTGCCTACAGTTAATTTTAAAATACAAAATTTTTAATAATTTATTTTTATTATAATGTTCTTATATGTAAGGTGTTCTGTTTGGAATGAAACTTTACCAAATTATTAAACGTGATTTAAAGGTTATGGTGATTTTTCTATCAAAAAATATAAAAATTATAATTTATTCATCTTGGTTATTTTAAAAAGTATTTAAATTAAAAATTCGTTTTTAGTAAATTATTTTCATGAATTTAAAAGTGTCATGTTGATTTGTAAGGTTCTCGAAATATTAACTTCAAGTTTATTTACATTTTTTTAAAAATTGATTATCAGATTTTGAAAACTTGCTCCTCAATGAAAAATTTTAACAAACTACGTAAAACATCTGTATTTACCAATCAATAAGAAGAATGAATTAAATATTCCATTAAAAAAATTAATTAAAAAATTATTTAAATAAATGAAGTGTTTAAGAAGCGCAGTCCTTACAGCGAGCAGAAACGATAACACGCGCGCGGTACACTCAATAAGGACCATAGTCGCGCCCTGCACCGCGGTACAAATGCTTAAGTTTAAACAATTTAAAACTTCGTGCCATTTTTTTTTCAACGGGATATTTTTCACTGGTTTATAAAGAATATTTTAGTAATTTTTTCAACTTAAAAAATCATCCAGAACACTATTTATTTTTAATTGTTTATAAATAAACAATTGCTTTTTTCACTAAAATTAAATATTTTTTTTTGAAAATAATGTCAGTTATACTTCATTTCAAGACAAATAAAATGCAACTTGAAACATTAAAATCGATCAATAAGTTTTTGAGAAATTAATTTTTTAATTAAATACGTTCAAAATTTTCAATAGTTAATAACATTAACAAAAAATTTTTTTTTGCAAAATCCTTTGGTAATATGATTTCTTATATAAAATACTATTAAAATAACCACATTACTACGAAAAAGAAAATTAAAAGGTTTTGGGTGGCTCCTTTCAGGAATTCTGACTCTATTATCAAAATTTTAAATTTCAATAAGTTAATTTTTCCTGAAAATTAAAAATTTAGTTTATATTGTTTGAAATTTCATTTTTAATTTATTTCTTGTATTTTTAGTATAAAATTAACACTTAACGATGATAGAAATATTTGTACATGAAGAATTAAAATATCAATTTATCTAAAGCTTTCATTCAGTTATAGTTTAATTACCTTACCAAATTACGTTCGATTAAAAGAAATGCAACGTTGCCATCTTTTATTAATTTTGTGCTTATTAATTTTATTAATTCATTTTAAAATTATTTATCACATATTATTCCAACCTTTTTTTTTAACAAGAAAAAAAATTTGAAAGAAAATTAAAAAAAGGTTTAAAAAGACTTAAACTTTCATGCAATGATCAGTCAATTTTCAATCCCTTGAATGAAAAGCTGCGGATATTTAAAGATTAATTTCTTGAAATGAATGTTTAAATATCCACAGTTTTCCTAAAGCTTATGAAATAAGTTTCATAAGCTTTGGGACTAAAGATTCAAGAGGTTACAGTAAAGTTAATTTCAGCATTCAGGAAATTTTCAGTACTATGATGGAAGGTTCTCTCGGAAATAAAAATAACAAACAGTTTTTGATAAAGCTTGGTATACTGATAGATATTGACTCGAAAAAGATGTAGTTCAATTTCTAATGAGCTGTGGTATTTATGAGATTGGAGTTGATTGATGAATTCAATCAACTTAAGAATATTACAAAAGCATAAAAAACCTTTAAAGTTTAATATAGCACTTTTTTCTTTAAGAATTTCGTTTTGTTAGTATATTTAAAAGTTGTAAATTCAATATGATCTTTTTTCATTAAATGTATATATGTATAATAATATTATATATGTTTTGTAAGAATAGGTGGCACTTTGCTGTATTCAAAAAATCAAAAGTACTTTTTGTCTACTTTCTAAAATTTGTAGAAAATGTAGTGCATTAATTTCTTAGTGCAGAAAAAATTACTAAATAAATCAGAAACGATTTTATTTAACTAGATAGGATATTAAAAACATAAGAAACATAGAAAATTGTTATTTAGGAATTTTTTGTTTTGCTTTAGATAAAATTAAAAGACAACTGCAAAAATGTACAAAAAAAATGAAGATTGTAAAAGAATTTTTTTTAACTATAGGTACCAGAAAGTATATTATTCAGACTGATTTTAAAATCTCAATAAAAACCAAATTAAATGTCAAGATAATACTAAATTCGTGGTCAACAGTAAATATTACTTTAAAAAAGCACTTACCCGATATATTTAAATAAATCTTTTTTTCAAGTCACAAAAATTCTAGGTCTTTTTTTGTCACACTGTGTGGTCATTCTTAAGAGCAAATTTTCAGGGCTAGCCACCGTGAATTTTCCGGAAATTTTGTTCGACAAACTTTTAAATTACCGTGAATTTAAAAAATATCAGTGAATTTTTGAAAGTTTTACCATTTTGTTAAAATCTACAAAAAATTGGTATTAAAGTTTTATTTTTTTAACAATTTCATAAAAGAAAATATTGTTTGTATATGGGCCAAATGTTCTATATCTAAAAAAATTCAACTTTCTTTCAATTTGGATTTTATTATTTTTAATTTTTCTAATACACACGTAAAAATAAGAGAGATTTAGGAATTGTGGGCCACACTTTTTTTAGCTCAATATTTTACAAACAAAATTTATTTTTCATATTTTCAAATTTTTCGTGTCAGTAGGAGGTATAAACTAACATATTATATCATAGTTAGTTTCCCAAAATTATCACTTACCTTAAAGAAATTTATGTTTAACCAGAAAGTGCAATTTTCTGATTTTTCAAAATGTTGGGGAATTGTGGGCTACTGCCTAAATTGAGTTCAATATCAAAAATGACAATGAAATATAATTATTAAATGGTTAAAGATATTAAAAATGTTATTAAATGATATTAAATGTTTAATTATTAGTTTAAAATTAGAAAAGAAAAAGTAAGAAAATGAAATTAATCGGAATCACAATTTGGACAAGTAAAATATGCTCCATTAATTGCAAATTTTTAAGTAAACATCTTTATCGCTTTGTATAATTTATTCTTTTTAATTTGATGCAAAATTTCTTTTTTGAGTCAAAGTACCAATACCACACAATAATAAAAAAATATTTTTCATATTTTATTCTTGAAAATCTTTGTAAAAACAATAAAAACATGAAGACCCAAAATAAATATTTTAATGCAATTTTTCAGTTGATTTTTGTTTTCGTTTTATAGGCAATTGTAAAAGTGTTGTAAAGTCATCAAGTAATGAAAAATTTACTTTAGACGAACAAAAGAAAATAAAAAAATATTGGATGATCAAACTTATAAATATTATTAAATAATTGAGGTGGCCCACAATTTCCCAATCTCCCCTAATAAAAGATTTACCATAAAAATTGTCCACCTATAGAATAAAAAATAAAAAATACGTATTTCTTTTTACATAACAAAGTAAATAAAAAAATAACATTTTGATTTAACATTTTAAAGTTTAAAATTAGAAAGTTTAAATAAATCGCAATGTTGTTAACTTATTATTTACAAAATCAAGTAATTTTAATAGTACAGTCAATAATGTTTTAAAAAATAAATCCAGAAATAATTTGGTTTCTGTCCGGGAAATCCAGAAATTTGCCGGGAATTTCAAAAACAAAATTCGCTAGGCACTCTGTAATTTTGCATAAACAATTTGAATTATGAAGTTTTCGCAAGAACGAAGCATTTATTTATATACTTTTTTTAGAAATGGAGGACCTACCACTGAAGTGTGATATTTGCCAAGAATTTTTTCTTTCTTTGGAAGAGATGAATTATCATCTACAACGAAACCACGCCTTAATAAACGAAATACGTAGATTTCAATGTGATAATTTAAATTGCAATGCATCATTCAACAATAAGTCGTCATTAAGATCGCATAAATCCAGAAACCATAGAAATAGACTACCAATTCAAAATGTTGAGAGAAATATAGTTGAACTACATGGAAATATGAATGTCGATGAGGAGAATAATATTGAAAACCTTCAAAGGCGTAATGTAAACCCGGAACCAAATGACGACATGGAGGTGGAGGTGGAACCAAATGACGAGGTCAACATCAGCGAAAACCTTCGAGACGATGACGTAAACTCAGATCATTTTAGCGGCGAAAGCGATTCTGAATATTCGAGTACCGATAGCGAAGAAGAAGAAGAATTAGACAGTGATGATACCGACGAAGAGGATAATGAAGAACCTGAAAATTTGAATCCAAGAAAACGTGCTATAGGATTACTTTTATTGCAGCTGAGAACAGAAACAACCATTTCTGAGGAAAAAATAGGCATTATTCTCGAGACGATGCAAAATGCTGTTAAAGAATTTGTAACACATTCTTTACAACAAGTAGAAAATGTTATAGAAGATCAGGAAAATGTACAACTTGGAGCAATCTTTAACATTGAAGAACATGTCAGAAATATAAACTTCGTTAATGACTTCAATAATAAACAGAAACGTTCTAAGTATTTTCAAAAAGAATTTAACGTACTAATGCCAAAAAAATGTATCCTAGGAAGGCGATTTGTTAAATGTGGAAGTACAAGGATAAACCAAGAACGTCCTATGAAAATCAAAACTGATGAAATGTACTTTGTTCCCCTTTCGAAGGTTTTAAAAAATTTTTCTCAAAATCCAACTTTTCCTGACATTCTTGACAATCATACTCCAAAAGATGGCGTGTTCATATCATTTAAAGATGGGTTAAAATTTCAAAGACAAGTCTGGAGACATGATAATTCACACAATAGTATTTTGCTGTACATGGACGATGTGGACATGTGTGATGGGTTGGGGTCGAAATCTGCGGGTAAACAAAAACTATTAATGATTTATGCGTCCAATCTCGAAGTACATTCGATGTTTCGTTCTTCTTTGCTACACATTCATCTAATCGCAATTGTGAGATCTAGAGATGTAAAAAGATATGGATTAAACACCGTGTTAAAACCAATTGTCAAAGATTTTAAAAAAATGGAAAATGGGATTAATTACGCGGATGGAACTCTTATTACAAGCTCATTATTTGCAACGGCAGGCGATAATCTTTCGCAAAATAGTGCGTGTAATTTAAAAGAATCCTTTGGTAAAACAAGACACCCTTGTCGTTTTTGCCTTGCTGACCTGACTCAAATCCGTAAAATAGTTGAAGAAGATAAGAGTCTTTTACGTACAAAAGAAGAACACGATAGGCAAGTCGAATCAATCGAAAATGCTGCTGGTCAAGAAAAAGAGAAATTAATGATGCAATACGGAATCAAAGGGAGAAGTATTTTAAATGAATGTTATGAACATCACATCACTGAAGGAGCGCCTCCTGATCTGGTTCATGATTTAATTTTAGGTGTACTTACAAGAACTTTGCAAAACTTTCTTCAGAACGCTATTTTAACCAAAATTACAGTTGAAGAATTAAATAGAAGAATAGCTTCTTTTGATTACGGTTATTCAGAAGTTGACCAACGTCCACCCACACTAAAAGCAACACATCTAGTTCCAGGTGCAGGTATAAAGTTATCTGCTGTTGAAATGTGGTTACTTGGGTGTATGTTGCCTTTTATAATACAAGACCTCCTGGAAGAAAATTGCCCATACTTCGAAAATTATATAAATCTGCTAGAGATAATGTCCATTGTTTTTGGATATCAAATTAGTCACGGAATGATTGATGCTCTAGCTGACCTTATTGCTGAATATTTGGATACCTACACTCAGCTTTATGGTGCTAACTCACTTATACCAAAACAACATTTCATGACCCATTATCCTAGATTAATTGAGTTTTTTGGCCCACTTTACACATTTATGTGTTTACGCTTTGAAGCAAAACACCAGTTTTTTAAAAGAATCACACAAGGCATGAGAAATTATAAAAATTTACCTCTGACTTTATCTGTCAGGCACCAACAAAGACAGGCTCTAGAATTGCTAAAACCTTTGATTAAGGAAGTCAAATTTGGTCAGGAGAAATTTGTAATTAATTACAACTTACCATTTTCTCAATTATTCCACGCAGGAGAGCTATTTTGTACGACATCTTGGGTCAGCGTTAATAGTGTAAAATATATTCCAGGAAAGTGTCTGCTTGCAGTTGGTTACTCCAACGACGATTTACCCGAATTTGCTGTATTAATGGTAGTCCTTAAATATAATGAAGGGCCAGTTTTTATTTGCAAAGCTGTTCAAACCATATGCCTTAATAAGAGATTAATGGCATACGAAATATCTATTCAAGAAGATTATAAAGTTTTTAGACCTTGTGATCTTAAGAACCACGAGGTATTTCATTGCCACAAGTTAGAAAACAAACTCTTCGTTATCATAAAAAGATGCTTCGGAGATTTATACTAAAATTCTTCTTCTTCTTCTTACTTGAAAAGATCATCAAGACTTTGATATATTATTCGCTTATTTATATGTAGAACATCATTACGACTTCGTTATATTATTTGAACACGAATATTGTTTATCGAAACAGAACATGTAAGTTTATTCTACATTTTCATAATTTAAAAAAATGTAACGTCAAATCAAAACCAAGTCAAGTATTGATTACTAACTAACTAACTTTCTAACGATCTTACTGACTAAATTACTAATTAACTAGCTTACTTATCAACTTAATTACCAACTAACTTATTAACTAACTTACTAACTTACTAACCAACATACTAAATAAATTACTAACTAACTTACTAAATAACTTACAAATTAACTAACATTAAAATTTATAAAAACCATTACGTTTAACATTCATTCTAATGAATCTTTAATATTTTTATTTAAAAAGAAAAATATTAAGTTAATAAGAAATTCAAGAAAAATAATACTTAAGCATTAAAATTCGAAAATTATTTTTCAAAAATGAGCAATGTAGATTTATAATATTTTATAATTGCAAAATGTTCTACTACCCAAAATTCTTTTTCGGAATACCTAAAAATCTAAATATGTATGTTTATTATATTTTTCTAAATTATCTACTTTTTTATTAATTAATATTAGTATGTTTATAATTAATTTTTTGTTTTATTTATTAAATAAAGTGAATATTTTATTTTTACATAATACACAAAATTTATTAACTCGTCAGGTATTGAATAAAACAACTACATTGAGAAATGTCAAAAAATTCTTCAACTCTCGGAGAACACACCTCTTTTTTAGACCATTTTTCAAAGCTCAACCAATTTTAAACTGCTCATCTAATAAAACTAAAAATTTTTGTAAATATAATTTGAACTCTATAAAATAAGTCTGTATACTTGAAAATCTTTATTAAAAATATTAAAAAAGATAAAAAGCTTTTCGTAAAAATACGTGGGGCCAAAATGACCCCCATGTGTTCTCCGAAGGTTAAGTATAATTAATTATTCTGTTATTGAAAGCAAGTTTTTGTTATAAATAGAGTAAAGATTAAAATATTTATTATTTTTAATAATAAGGTTAATTATTTTCAGCTCATTTGGGAGTTCGAACAACTTGTACAGATTCATCCATTGATATTCATCCATTGACATCCGATTGAATTGAACTATTTCAATAGACAAAATTCTGACGATTTTAAAAGTTAAAACAATAACTGAAAGTGATATTAATAGAAAGGCACTACATCTCCTAAAATACCTGCCGGATTTGTATTTTTTCTAAATCTTCTGAATTGTGTCCTGTATTATTCACCACATTTGAAAAACTCCGTTTGGTGAATTGCTTTATCTGCTGGTTCGTAATAGTTCAGTAAAGTTTCCGGAATTGTTTTTTTCGTGTAAGTAAATAAAATTCTCTGTTTTATCATCACTACCTCAAGTCACAAAACTAACCAAATCTTAAATGTAATTCATACAACTTACCTTTACTAAATTAATTTTTTAATTCTGTTTCACAGTTTCGATTTATTAGGAAGAGGCTCCTTCAAAAATCACCGCCCCGATATTAATAGCAGCTGATGCAGACGATAACCAACTGAAAAATATGCACCGTACACAGCCATTTGAAGCTATATTATTTTTAATCGCATCGTTCTACATTTTTAACATCAATTATAAAAATTAAATTATATTTAATTTTTGGTAGCGAAGTTTCGCGAATTTCGCCTGGAAATTCAAAATACTTGTCAGTGACAAACGTATTAGAGAAAGCAGGCATCACACCCAAATTTTACGAGATGCCAAAATGTTAATCAGTTTTGATTTTTATAGCAATAAGTTAAAACTTATATTTAATTCGAGTTGTTCATTAATATATTAATAATAACAATTTTTAATAAATTGATCAGGTTTCGCACTAATCTACTAAAAGCTACTATTTACTACTTTTTTTACGTTAAGCTACTATTTGGGTACTTTTTTTAGATTTCAGCTACTAAAAGCTACTATTTCTGTTTTTTGAGAATTTCCACTACTTTAAATTCGCTAATACTAGAAATAAAAATAATATCCTCAAAAATTATGATCAAATTCTTTAAAACGGTTCAATTATTTTCAAAAAATATTCGAAACTCAAGTATTTTCAATATCTAGTATTATTATAGATTTTTCATGGAAATTCAATTTTCAAAAAAAACATCATAAAATTCTAAGCAAGAATTCAATTATTTTCATAAATAATAAAACTAATCGAAGAATATCAATTATTTTTAATGTTATTTTAATTAATTAATCGAAAAATTCAATTATTTTCGCAAATAAAGTTTTTTATTCGAATTCAATTATTTAAAGTAAAATTTTTATAATATTTATAATATTTCAAAAAATTAATTATTTAAAACAATGTTTATAAAATTCTGATGAAGAATTCAATTATTTTAAAAAATAACAAAAATTTTAACAGAAATCCGATTATTTTTAAAGGTTTTACTAAATTTTTTTGCCATAATTCAATTATTTTCAACAATAAAAAAATTCTTCTCAGGAATTCAATTATGTTTTAAAATTTTAATAAAATTCTTAGCAACTATTCAATTATTTTCACAAATATCAAAATTATTTCCGAAAGTTCAATTACTTTGCGGCATTTTAAACAATTTTTTTACTAAATTCAATTATTTTCATAAATAACAATATTCATCACAAAAATTCATTTTTTTGAAAGTAATAAGTTTCTTCTTGGTAAATCAATTATTTAAAAAAAGGTTTTTTTAAAATTCTTCGAAAGAATTCAATTATGTCGATAAATATAAAAAATATTCCCAAAAATTCAATTATTTTGAGGCATTTTAATAAAATTCTTTAGAAAATTCAATTATTTTCATAAATAACCATATTCATCACAAAAATTTGATTATTTTTTAAAGTAATAACTTTCTTCTTGGAAATTAAATTATTATTAGAATTCTTTGTAAAATTTAATT
This sequence comes from Leptopilina myrica (nomen nudum), assembly GCA_032872475.1. Taxonomy (NCBI): domain Eukaryota; kingdom Metazoa; phylum Arthropoda; class Insecta; order Hymenoptera; family Figitidae; genus Leptopilina; species Leptopilina myrica (nomen nudum). The sequence continues at coordinate 24,897,209 of CM065458.1, read as the reverse complement.
ATTTAAAAAAAAATTTTCACAATATCAAATTTCCTTATCAAACTATTTTATTGTAAAATACAAATTATTGGATTAATTTTATCAAATTTCTTGTTCCAAGTAACCTTATTTCGATCAAACAAAATTTGGTTATGATAACCAAATTTGACCAAGAAAATGATTTTGGTAATTAATTTAATTAAGGGATTAAAAAGTCTTTTGGGCAAATTTTAGAAAAATATTCTATTTTTTAGAAATCAATACACTGACAGTTGTGTACACTGACAGTTTGAAAAATAACAATTGACGTATATTTTTTTATTTTGATGATAAAATGATACAAATTTTGGATCATTTTGATCTTTTTTTTGAATCAATTTGATTTGCAACGCTTTTTGATACCCCCAAATTAACTGTGATTGTGTGACTGAATAAGTGTTTTATTACTGCAGTAATAAATTAAGTTTTCCAAATTCGTAAACTTTTTACTTCCATGAAAGTAAAAAGTTTACAAATTTGGAAAAAATAATATTTATAATAATATCAAAGTAAAACAAATTTAAAACTTTCTCACAGTTGAAAAATTGATTTTACTTTTTTTTAATCATTTTTTTGCTACTACAATAAAAACAAAAATTGATTATTACAAAGTGTTCATAATTACCCAGGAAATATTTCATAATAAAATTTTCGCACTTTCTAAAAGTATAACGTTTATTGCAAAAAAATGCAATAGTTTGAAGACATTTTAATTTCAAACGAACAGAAAAGATCCAAATTTCGTATTTAATTAGAAGAGAAAAAAGAGTAGTGATGTTGTTTCGCCTTTAGGGTTTAGAAAAAAGAATTAAACCTTAAACACTTGTCTCTAGAACCAATTTCTTCTTTTTTTTAATTAAAGAGAGCAACGCTAGACATCTCTGATAGAAAAGTGACACTTTAAATGGAAACGTAAGAGGATTCTCGCACCGAGGAAACCATTCGAGGAGTCAAATTATTTTAATTAAACTCGCAACTAGCATACACAGCATTTGGAAAATTTTCCTTTTAATTCCCCCTTCGAATTTGAAAAGACGGATTAATGATATTGTTTTGAGATAAGTAAAATTTTGTTGATTGAAAGGAGAAACTTTTCTCTCATTCTCTCTATCTGCTGTATATATATATTTCACTCGTGAAGTAGTTTCTCCTTCTTCTTCGTCTCTTATAGTTGCGAATGGTTCGTATTTCCTGCTTTTGACGTGGCGATGATTCATCGTTCCCGAGCGATTTATCTCAATGGAGACTCATTCCTGGTGCCTCGCGAGACGCCAATTCCAATTGCGAGATGCATCGCACGACTCTTGGGACTTTTATACTTTGAGAGAGAGAGAGAACGCGACCTGCATTTTTCTTGACAGTCGAGCTTGAATTAAAAAGTATTATTAACAATTTTCGCGTGGCTTTGCAATTTTTTTTCTTTCCTTTCATTCTGAATGATAATGGATTCAATTCTTTGGTTGAAATATTATCAACGAATGCATTCATATATCTTAAATTTATTTTTTAAGAATATATACAATAAGGTTTGTTTTTTATGTCATCTAAGGGAGACTGGGGTAAATCCGGTCACTAGCGATTTGACGCTATAAACTCAACTTAAGATAGAGATATTTGTACTGTGAATAGTACTTAACATACAACTAATGTTAACGAACTTTAACTTTCGTTTAGTTTCATGAATTCGTTATAGAATCAGAGACGGTCAATTGTTTTTAGAAGTGCAAAAAAGAAAAAATGATCTTCGGATTTTTAAGTTTTTCGATTATTATTTTTGAGACTTAATTTGTTCGACAAATTTTTTTTGATGCTATTGGATGTCCTTTTTCGAAATATATATGTAGTTTTGTTTGATTTCAAAAAGATTTATTTAAATTTATTCTGAAATGTGAGAAACACATTCGGGGTAAAGTCACTCACATGAAGTCGGGGTAAAGCCGCTCACTTATTAAATTTGTGTAGGAATAGCCGAATCAGTATTAACAGTATTTGCGTTTTTTTGGCGATCTTAAATTTTTTAATATTAAAAATATTTATTAAAAGATAAATAATATTCATTTCCTAACAATGTTATTGAATTATTGGGTAATTAGTTGAATATTTAACATTTCGAATGTTCCGCATTTCGCGACTTGTGGCGATTTTTTTCCAACAGATGGCGCCAAACTATCAATATTTATTGGCAACATTGAGCCGAATCATGTCTATATCAGTCATTATTACTGATTATTAGGTTATAACAGTTATAACAAACAACGCAAACAAATAATCAAAATTTGTCGCTGTCTTTTTCGGCTAAAAAAAGGACATAATTCTAAGTTTGTTGTCTTCCTTCAGTTCACGTTTTATGATTGTTTATTTTTAAATTTAAAATTTTGAATTTCATTTGTTATATTTTATCAATAGTAAAATCTATAACTTGTTACATCCAAAATTGTAACTACATTTTAATTTTCTCTTAATAAAATATTATTTAACTTCACAGTTGCAATTCATGAAACCTATACTTACTATTTAATAAACCAATATTTATTGTTTATAGAACTCATAATTTATAATTAATAAATCATGCTAAAGACGGAAATAAGGAGAAATTGAATATATACAAAATAAAACTGTCGGGATTACCTTAAATTCTTTAAAAAAATCAAATGATCGGGTTTACCTCGAGGAGTGAGCGGATTTACCCTGGAAAATTGTGATTTTTAAATTTGGTATATGTGTATTAAAAATTTTCCCTAAGTAAAACTAAAATAGATAAATCAAAAATTCTTTTTTATTTTGTTAGTAGAAATCATAAGCATTCAAATCATATAATTTAATTTGGATTTAGGGAATAATTTCCTAGGTTTTTACCGTTCTGAAAAAAGTGAGCGTGTTTACCCCAGTCTCTTCTACTTTAATTTTATTTCATTTTTTGTTATAATGTTTATTTATTTTTTAAGAATGTACAATAAAGTTTATTTTTTATATGTCATCTACTTTAATTTTTAAGCAGTTAAAAATGCTTTAAGAATTTTCAAATATTTAAAAATTAAAGAAGATGACACAATTCAACATACATCATCATTTAAAAATACTTTTAGCATTTTTAAATCCTTAAAAATTAAAGTAGATGCCATCACTCAAACTTAGAATGTGAAAATGATGAAATCAAAGAAGAAATGACCTAATTACCCTTCTGTAATTGTTTGAAATTGCATTTAACTGTTTAGTAATTTTAGTAACGATGTGCAGTATGAATTTGTTGTCTTGCATCAGACGATAAGGTATGTGGGAGAGGCAGGGTAGTTAGCCAATCGCGTTGCCGAGCTACATCGGATGAATATCAATGAGTGAATGCGAACCATCGCATCGCCTTTTACAGTTTTCCATGTGTTTGGTGTGTTGCTCGCTGCAGAATTTGAAATGTGTCGGTGACTCTGTGTGCAAGCTCCCGTTTTCGAACATGAGCCGTCCTGCGATCGCTTGTTTACTCTGGGGCTTGTCGGAAAACGCGATTCCTCGTTGTGTAATCCGGTTAGGGTGCTCACATCGCCAATGAGAGAAAAAAGGAGGAAGGAAAAATTAAAAGAAACAAAGAAAGCGGGGCAGGAATTTGGAATGAATCTTTCAAACGATCGGGGGATGTGCGAATAATTAAAAGGAATTAAATTTAAACCTTAAAGTAAATTCTCAACTCTCCTTTTTGTCTCTCTATAGGCGCGGGGATTATTTGTCCTATGCTTTGTAATCATTTTTTATTTCCAGACAAAATAGATTGAGGATGAAAGTAATATTTTGGAATTACTCTTACGATAGGAGTACTGAATGTATTATGATTTTGCCCTTTTTTCTCTATTCGAATTTATTTTCTTTTAATGGTTTTTGGACAATATTTTAAAATCTTTTGCATTTTAAACAAAAATTAATAGTTAGTAGAAAAGATCTTTGGGCAATATTTGACTGAAAATATCCTATTTCCTCAAACATTGTAAATTTTCGAAAGATATCCCAGTGAAATATATAAATTACAAAAATTGATTATTTTCGAAAAATCGAAAAGAAAAATAAATAAAATCAAAAAAATGTTGAAAAATAAAAAAAAATGTTAATTGGAGGCTAGAAATGAGCCACAGGCTGGTAAATAGGGGCGGAAAGTACACGAATGGTGTATTTGAAAGGTATTAAAGAACGAATTTCCGGATAACACGATTGTCATCGAACCGACCAATACCCAAAGAGAGAAGGGCTAACGAGATCAAACAAGGGGGGAGGGTGAGAGAGCGACAGAATTGGTACAGATAGGCAGACATACACGAGCTCAACGGGGTGCAACGAGAATGGCGAGCGGTGCGAGCGGTTTTGTGGTGAACCGCAGGTAGACTGGGCTCGACGGTTTTCGGAGTAATCATTTGCAGCCTGAATACATTACCCGTGCAATTTATTTTGGTTTGTTTCACTTTTGTTTCAATGATTTACTGTCATTGTTGAGGATTTCGGAACGATAAAGTACCTACATCACATATAGTCCTTATTCCGTATAAACTGATTTTGTACATTAATAAAGGCTAAGGGGGAATGTCTATTGATTCCTGACAAGCGAGTGAGGGAGGACATTAATACACTCATCTATTAATGATTGCTTCCTGAATAAATCATTTCGCAAAATGGACCTGCTGTCGACCCAATGAGGCAGATATGTCAAATGTAATCATAAACAATAATAACCGATCTGGGTAACTATGGGTCTATTCAGATTCATTGAAAAAAATCTATAATTTTTTGTATTTTCTAATATAGGTATAACATACACAGTAAAACACGAGGTGTTAAAATAACACCAGAATGGATTCAAATAATCTGCAACAGTTTAATCCCTCTACACAGAGAAAAAAAATTATTTGATTCAAACAAATTTTGTTTAAATCAAACTTAAAATATCTTTGCTATACAGTCAAACATATTTAAGTTTAATTCATTTTTGTTTAAACCGTAACAGAAAATATGTTTGAGTTAAATATAATTATTCAAACAAATAATACTTTTGAATCAATGCAGTAGATATTTTCTATATATTGAGATTAAACTTACAAACTAATTTCAATTAAACAAAATCCCTTAAAATTATTTTTTTATTTAAATTAAGTATAATGTTTTCTCAGTGTAGGATTAAATTAACAGCAAAACAGATTAAAATAATCTATTTTGGTGTTATTTTTAACTATGAATGACATTTTATATTAAATAAACACCAAAGTCAACGATTTGTAAAAATTCAACGAACTTAACTTTTCCAGGGAGAATAGTAAGTTAGTTACTTACTAACTAACTTAGTAACATAGTTACTAAATTCAATTGTGTTCAAAAAATAAAAAAAATTCTTGTCAAAATTTCATTTGTCTTTGTAAATAATAAAATTCTTCTCTGATATTCAATTATTTTACAAAATTTAAATCAAATTCTTGTCAAAATTACAATTATTTTCAAAAGTTTTCTAAAATTCCATAATTTTCAATATCTACTATTTCAAAAAAATTTTCTAAAAGAATTACATTATTAAAAAAAATTTGAATACAATTATACGCAAACATTCAATTATTTTCATAAATAATAAAAATTTTTACAAGAATTCAATTATGATTTTATTACTTGGTCATCTTTAATTATTATTATAAAATATGAAGAAATCGATCACTTCAGTTATCGATATCTTCATGTTTAAAAATGAAAAACTAAAATTTCATTCATTGTAAAAAATAACACAAAAATTGATTATTTTATTTTTTTTGGTGTTAATTTAATGTACAACACTTTTTAATACCTTCGCGATTTACTGTGATAAAATTTTCGTTTCTCAACTAATATATTAATTTTTGTTTCACTTATTTCATTTAATTTTCGAAAAAAGGGATTTTTCGCGTGATTTAGTCGTGTGGAAGATTTATTATTTTCTCGGCTTTTTTTCTAGTGGGGGTGGACAGAAGTCATGTAATTGACAAGACGTGGGTATCTTTTGGGTGTGACACAAGGGGGAATGATCTAATGTTATTCTAGATTTAACACTCGACCTAGTCTAACTATATAACGTGGATCTAATGGCTTGTTTCATCTTCCCCCATCGCTAAAACATATTCCGACATAAAAATATTCCTAAGTGACACATCTTTTTCTCATTTTTAAAATGAAATAATCTTTCTTCCCTTTACATCCAACGGGAATATTAATATTAATATAATAATAGTAATAGACAAATAATACTAATAATTATGTCTATATTTATTCAAATTTACAGGAAAAAATAAACAAATAATAAGAGTTACAATAATTTATTTATTTATATAAAATTGAGAGCAAAAATAATTATAAGAATAGGTTAATTAATAATAAAACTATAGTAACACAAAATAAAAATTAATAACATAATTTAAAAATAAAAGTATGTTCCTGGAGTATTAAGATAAAAAGAAACAGTTGTATCTCTTGTTGTACGAGTTGGTTTAGTAATTACTAATCTATTCTAAGCAAGGCACACTCATCATTATTCCTCGGTGTGTTTATCTAGAGTTCTTATCAGTATTCTGTATTCGTATCACTATTTTGCGAGAGTAGTTTCACTTCTGCTATCTTCCTCTCCTTATCATTATTCTGCATCTGCACCGTTGCATTGAGTACTGACGTTGAAATTGTCCTCGGTCAAATAATAATCAATTCATCGTTTCCACTTCACTCCAGTGTCAATAATTTCAGGATAAAAATTTTTCTTTTTCCTTTTGCTCATTTTTTTCAATAGTTAGAAAATTTCTCGTTCCCTTTCTACTATATTAATTTTTAGTTAAAATAATGTTCAATATATAAATAATTTTCATTAAATATAATTTCTAGTAAAAATAACTTTTATAAAAAAAAATTTTTTAAATTTATTTTCAATAAAAATAATTTTGAATAAAAATACTTTCTAATAGAAATCATTTGCAATGAATATAATTTCCTTCAAAAACTATTTGCACTAATAGTATTTTTCATAGTAACATATTTTTTAATAAAAATAATTTTAGAAAATAAAAAATAAATTAATTCCAAACAAAAATAATTTCCAAAGATAATGATTTGAAACAAATGTAATTTTTAATAATAAAACAATGTCCACTAAAAAATAATTTGTAAGAAAAATATTGTTCAATTAAAATAATATCCAATTAAAATAATTTTTAGTAAAAATTATTCTCAATTTAAAAATCATTTTCAGTAGAGTTAATCCCCAATTACAATAATTTATAATAAAACTAAAACTAATTTTAATTAAAAATAAAAGATTAACATTCAATTTAAATCTTAATTTAAAAGGAATTAACACAAAAATAAGAAGGATTTAGCTGTTTTAATTTTTTTCTTCCCTAAAAGTAGATTTGTCCCTTTGATTAGACAATCTCAAAGAAATTTAATTTCCCTAGAAATTCACAGAAGAAATTTACAGAAAAAAAATTTTTTTTTCCCAAGCTACAACCACTGGACCAAGTCTCATTTGAAAATCCTCCACAGCAAATCTCTTTTTATATCTATAATTAAAAATTCGCGATAAGAAGAGTATAATAATAATAATAATAAAAATAAAAAAAAACGTAGCGCTGAGCTAAAAGTCGAAGATTAAATCTTGGTCGGTAATTTGCTGCAAGATATCCCACAAACTCCCACGGGAATAAATTGTACAGCAAGCATTTCCAAGAGAGATCTTTTTGGGGATAGAAGCGAGAAAACTGCAGACAAAGAGAACATAACTGGAAGATCAGGAAATTAGAATGCAAAGGGAGCAAGTACGTTGACAAGGGGAGACAATCAGTAATAAAGGACATTTTTTTCTAACTCCCTCTCTCTCTCTCTCTCTTTCCATCAAGTAGAAAAATGTTAAAATTGAAGTAGAGTCGTAAAAAAATGCAAAAAAAAAAAGAAAAAAAAATGTTTCTGTTAAATGAATGTCAGAAGTAGGTAGCCAATTGGAATGGGTGGGAGAGGGAGAAAAAAGGGGAGAGAGAAGGGTTTGAAGGTGAGTAAAAGTGGAGGTTCAAGGAAAAGGGGAGAGAGTTGGCCACGGTTAAGTTAAAGGAATGGGAAATGGAAGGATGGTCCTTAAAAGTTCCGCGAGTCAGTCTTTCCTCTTTCCTTCTGATGCCCTTTTTCTCTCTCTCTCTCCTACTCTCTTTCTCTGTCTCACTTTTTCATTCTTCCACACCGGCAGTCAGCCGGAGTTGTTATCTAATTTTACTCTCAACGCTTCTTCGATTTATTCGCTAACTTTTCGACGCATTACAATATGCTGCTAACGGAGGCCGGATCGGTCCGTCTCACCCTAACATCGCGTCTTCCTTCATCCTTTTCCTGGCAGCCTCTCAAACCCTCCCTCCCCCCGCTCTCCCTTTCTTTGCTCTCCCTTGATCTCTCGCAAGACTTTTCTCGCCCTTTTTTACGTTATACATATTACGCAGGACTCCAAGCGTTACTTTTTAAAAGTTTCTCGTTATCGCTACAGCTCCCCTCCTCCCCCCTTAAAAAAAAGATTACACACATTCGGTTCTTCAATTCTGAATAAGTAATAATTTATTAAAAAAAAATATTTTTTTGTGAATATTTGATGGAGAAAAGTAAAAAATTGGTAATTTTATTCAAATTACAAAATTGATTTTGCGATTCTATTTAGTTAGTTAATTAAGTTCTTACAAAAAATATATATTTTACTTCGAGACAACGAAACTTCGTTTAGGTTTTAACTACATTGCACTGAGAAAACGATATATTTGATTCAAACCTATTTTGTTTAATTCAAACATAAGTTGTGATTGATTTTAAATTATCTATAATTCACATTTAAGTTTGAATCAAACAAAAAAATTTTAAACGTATTTTTTGTTTAAATCAAAACAGAAAATATGTTTGAATTAAATATAATTATTCAAACAAATAATGTTTTTGAATCAAAGTAGTAGATTCTTTCTATATATTTTGATTAAACTTACAAACTAATTTCAATTAAACAAAATCATTTAAAATTATTTTTTTATTTAGGTTAAGTATAATGTTTTCTCAGTGTGTTTTCTTCAAATAAAGTTTATTTTATTTAAATAAAATTGTATTTGGTTTAAATTGAAGTTTTATTTATGCTAAATACTATTATTATTATTTAAAACACATAAATGTAACAAACAAAAATAAATTATTTCATTACTATTTAGATCTTTTTATTTATTAATGAATGGATTTCATAATAGTATCAATAGTTAACGATTAAATATTAGTTCAGTATTAATTGTTAATTATTATGCAATTGTATAATTTCATTTTTACTTTTACTTTCACTTACATTATCACTTAATATAGGATGTTTATTTTCACTTTTATGTCCATAGTCACTTTGATATATTTTTATTTTCACTTTTTCCCGCAGTGAATTTAATAGATTTTTGTTTTTATTTTTATTATTATATTATTTTCAGATTGAACTTGAAAAATTTTAAAATATATTTTCAGATTCACTTTAGGAGAAACTGAAAGTGAAAATAAAAATAAAATTACAAAATCGGCTCAAAAAATTCTCATTTTATAAATATTGATTAAAAAATCGATTATTTGCCTCTTTACGTAACCATTGCTATAATAACGAATTTTGTTTTTCTGTTTTAGGTAAGTGGAGTCTAAGAACCAGTGGAATTTTTTAATTTCATGTGAGTACGAAAAATTACTTAAGGGAATACGAATATAATTTTGTTTGGTTCCTGATTTGCTACTAACAATCTAAATTGAAAAGATTTAAATAGAACAAAATTAATAAATCGTGTTAAAATAAAAATTGTCCTAAATTACACCCAGAGAAATGGTATATTTGTCTCAGAACCAACTAGACTTTTTATTTGTTTCAAATAATAAAAATTCTAGTTGGTTGTGAGACAAATATACGTTTATTTAAGTCAAATAAAATATATTTGGTTTAAATAATAATTTTCTATGGGTGTAAAAAAATAAAAATAGGTCAAGTCGAACGAAATAAATATATTCATGTTGCAAAATCAATTGTCTATTTATAATGGCAACAAAAATTATTTATAAAAAAAACTTCTAGAAAAGTTCTTTATAAACAAAATTTTTTTTACATCCACAGAAAAATATTATTTAAAGCAAATATATTTTATTTGACTTAAATAAACGAATATTTGTCTCAGAACCAACTAGACTTTTTATTTGTTTTAAATAAAATTTTTGTTTGACATAAATAAAACATATATTTGAGTCAAATAAAATTTATTTGAAACAAATAAAAAGTCTAGTTAGTTCTGAGATCAATATACCATTTCTCTGGGTGTAATTTTCTATAAATAAATAATAGAACTATAAAAATAAATTTAGTATCATTTAGTATTTAGAGAATTTTCTTTTTATTTTGTACTAAAATAAAATAAACATTCTTTTCTTTTGCATCACTCTCACATTGTGTGTATACTCGTAAACAGCAGTAATTTTCTGTAATTTCATTCCACTTGTTTAAACTTTATTCCTCTCGTTGAAGCGTCACTCTCATTAATATGGCTTATAATCGAATAACACGGTATTTCATTTTAACCGTAAAAGTAACACTCTAGCGTAAACGACGCATTACTGAAGAGACACTATCTCTAGTATGCAGAATGAGGATGGCACACCCCCTATTCTCTTCAATGCTTTTGCCGCCTCATTATTTACATCGTTCGACTTGTGAGCAACGTAATGGATAAAAATCGTCATCGGCGAAGCATAATAATACGTATATCTTTGACTGCATTTAGAGTTCAATGACCTCACAATATATTTCGCATATTAAATGCAAACAAGTTAAAAACTTTCTCCTAAGGTGATAGTTATATTTATTAAAATTTTTTTTAACAAATTACAGGAAATATTAATTTTTATTTTCATTAAGTAAAAACAAATCTATGAAATTCAACAAAAACTAAATTATAAACAAAAACAAAAATCATAAATTACAGTTAGTTCTAAAAAATAAATGAAAATTGATGTAGGTAGACGAAAATATATAAAGTAGAATAAAACTGATTAATATAAATAAAAATAAATAAAGGATCAAATTAATGTCAATCAAAGTGAATAATTTGTAGGAAACGAAAGAAAATTAATCAGAGTAAATGATAAATAAACTAAAAAACCAAAATAATAAAAAAACATGAAATCGAAAAATTAAAAAATTAAAATAAGCGAAAACAAATGGTGAATCCAAATAAACGAAACAAATTAATTAACTATAACCAAAAACAAATAAATCGAAATGAATATATAGAAATCACTATATTAAATAAAGACAAATATGTGAAAATAAAATACAAATATTATTACATACACGAAGGAAAAATAAATTATATAGTATTTTTTATATCAAAATTTCGCTTTGTCGCATTGTTTCCACACACACACACAGTAAATCGTGAGGCATTAAAAAGTGTTGGAGATTAAATTAACACCAAAAAAGATTATGATAATCAATTTTTGTGTTATTTTTTACAATGAATGAAATTTTAGTTTATTAAATTTTTTATAACTATAAAACATTAAGATATCGAAAACTAAAGTGATCGGTTTCTTCATATTTTATAAAAATTAAAGATGACCAAGTAATAAAATCATTTTACATTATAAGAATATTATACTTCATCAAAATTATTTTCATTATTTAAATTCAATTATTATTTTAAAAATGTTTAACTAAAATTTTACTTTCTATCTATTATTTTCAATAATAATTAATTAATCAATTTCACGAAATTTCAATTATTCCTAAATTCTTTAATCTAATGCATAGTAGAAAATAAAAACTTTAAATAATATTTAAAAAATTAAATTCAACTTTTTCAAAATATTTATTTCAAAATTCAATTATTTCCAAAAAGTTCACTCTATATTTCTTTTAATATTCAATTATAATCTAAACTTTTAACTGAAATTCATTTTGAAATCAATTTTTATTAAAAAATTCTACAAGAGTTTAATTATTTAAATGTAAAAGTAGATAATTTATTGAATAATTGAATATTTCTTTAAATTTAATCCTCATAAAGAATTTTTGTAACAAATTTTCTAATTTATTCGTTTACAATTCAATTTTACAAAGTTTCAATTATTCGTAAATTCTGCAATTAAATATATAATTAAAAAATAAAAATTTGAAATAATTTCAATAAAAATCCTATTAAACATTAAAAAAAAATTAATTAGTCTACAGAATTTTTTGTCAAAAATATGAAAAATTAAGAATTTCAATGATTTTATTTTGAAATTTTTCAAAATTGAATTATTTCTAAAAATCTACGTTAGAATGCTTTTAATATTTAATTATAATCTAAAATTTTACCTAAAATTCATTTTTAAAAACATTTTTGTTAGTAAATTCTACGAGAATTCAATTATTTCAATAAAAAAATAAATAATTTATTAATTTCATGTTTCTTGAAATTAAATTCTCATAAAAAATGTTATCAACAAATTTTTTAAATCATTTAATTCTTTAGACGAATTTTAAAAAGATTTTTAAGAATAATTACATTTTTCGAGGAATTTGATTAAAATTGTATTAAAAATAATTGAAATTCTGCAATGAGTTTTATAATTTATGAAAATAAGTGAATTCCTAAAAGAATTTTATTATTTATAAAAATCATTGAATCCCTGCAATGTTATTATTTATTAAAATAATTGAATTATTGCGAAGAAATTTATAACAAAATTTATAAATAATTGAATTTCTGTAAAAAAAAATTTTATTTATAGAAATAATTAAATGTTTGAGTAGAATTGTATTAAAATTTATTCTAATAATGGAATTCTTTTGGAAAATTTTATTGAAATAGTAGATATTAAAAATTATGGAAATTTAGAAAACCTTTGAAAATAACTGAAATTATGACAAGAATTTGATTAAAATTTTGTAAATTAATTGAATATCTGAGAATTATTTTATTATATTTATAAAGAGAATTGGAATTTTGACCTGAATTTAAAAAAATTTTTGAACACAATTAAATTTAGTAACTATGTTACTAAGTTAGTTAGTAACTAACTTACTATTCTCCCTGGAAAAGTTAAGTTCGTTGAATTTTTACAAATCGTTGTCTTTGGTGTTTATTTAGTATAAAATTTCATTCATAGTTAAAAATAACACCAAAATAGATTATTTTAATCCTTTTTGGTGCTAATTTAATCGTAGAGGGATTAAACTGTTGCAGAATATTTTAATCCATTTGAGTGTTATTTTAACACCTCGGGTTTTACTGTGCAATGATTGTTAAATACTTTTACAAAATTTAATATTTATTCTCTCTCCATGTAAATCATTTATTATCATAAATTAATAAATAAGTAAATAAATTAAAATTTTCTGTAAGTATTAAAAAATAATTAATAGGAATTTAAAAAACTTCCGAAGAAATTTTGGATCCACCATTTTGACTGTAGGAAATTCAGCGTCTTCAAAACCCCTAAATATTTATTCATACACTCATCTTAGGTCCACACAAATTATAAACTTTTATTAATTTTCCAGTTACCCTACACTACCAACATTTACTTTCGAGAAACTTAAATTTAAAATTCAACTGCATATCTACTAAAAAAAAATCAAGGATCTAATTCAGAAATTTATTTTTCAAACTCTAATTAATTTTTTTTGCCCCACGAAAAGGTAGGTAATGCGGTAATTTTGAAAACCACTCCCGTGTAGAAAAATTTCTTGTTGAACTATGTGCAAGATAAAAACTATATCGTAAATAACTCGTGAAACTATTCACGTAAATCTATATCGAAACGGTCTAGCTACTGTACAGTTTCACTTCATTAAGTGATTTATATTGTTAAACGTTCTAGGATCTGTATAGTTTCACTACATTAACTACTTTACGTTGTTCAACTATATAAATTCTGTCTAGCAAAACTAGATAATAAATAATATGAAAAACTTATATTTATCATATAAAATAAAATATTTAAATAATCAAAATCAGTAATTGTTTTGCATAAAAACAATATACACTTTTCGTCTAGTATTTCCACCAAATGGGAAATTGTTCGCTTTCGAAAGCAGTCCCTCGCTGCTTATGTTTAAAATTACTTAGGATAAGTTGTCACCAGGGCGCGCAAGTTTCTTTTCTCGTTAACAAGTTGTTTTACCAGTTATATATAAGAAGAGACAATTTCATTCTTAAACTTAAAGGCAAATATTATTTTTGTCTGATTTTTATCACACTCAGGTTTTAATAGAGTGTTTCAATTAAATTAATTCTTTTTCCTGTATTAGACTAGTACTTTATTTTATCATTTATTTTTTTTTGAACAATTTTTGCTATGTGTTGTATTAATAAAATATTAATTTCAGACATTGGTTCAATATTGGTAACCAAGAAATAACCATTCATAAATTTAATTTTAAAACGCTGGTAAATAATTAATATTGGTTATTAATATTGGTTCAATATTTGTTGTAAATGAACAACCAAGGCTTGGAAATTCCGGCATTTGCCTTAGATGTACATAAATTGTTCTAGATCCACAATATAGTTTTAATACAGATTCACAGGATTATTCTGATATAGTAAAACTATCTAGAAACTTGATGTTCGTAGCGTTACATTTCTAGACAGTTTCTATAACATTTCACAATACTGGAACTATATAGTAAATAGTAAAACTATACCGTTACGCTACAGATACGTGACAAATTTCCACACGGGCTGGAGAGGCGACGTTATATGTTAGCGAGTGGCGTTCTGGTTGGTGGTTTTTGGTAGGAATAAGCAGAGAGAGAGAGAGAGAGAGAGAGAGAGAGAGAGAGAGAGAGAGAGATGAGAGTAAAGAACGTAAAGTCCACCGCTATACTCGGCCCAATAGAAACGGCGCAACGTGCGAGGAACACACGAGGTTGTTCAAGGGTCCACAGGACAAATGTTTTCCAATCTGTCCGCTCACATCCGCCACAAAGGAAATGGTCGATGTGTTTACGTGTCTCGCATGTAACTCGCTATCTACTATAGGACAAAGTATTGTCCACGCGAACTTGCAAAGGCAAACCTTTTGGTCCTGCGCGTTTGTAAACTATTTTAATTACGGCACTGGCAGTTCTTTTTTGTTTCTCTTTTCAACTACACGTGCTCCACTCTTTAATGAAAAAAGAAAAAAACCTTCCCCCTGCTTTTTTTTACTTCTCGTTTTTTTTCACAAACTACTCGCGCAAATAGTTGTACTATTTGGAAATTTCACTTTACTGAACAAATACGAATTCCATCGTCACCCCCCTCCCCTCTTTTTCCCTTCTCACTCACAAGAAAATTAATCGAATTACCAAATACTAAGTGAAGTATTTTAAACGATCATCTTTATCTTCATTTGAGAGTTTTATTTAATTATTTATTATTTGTCTCTTTGTTGCACTGCTTTTTTCGGATGTTACAATTTTTTTCAATTATAGATATTTTTTGGTATTGTTGATATATCTTTAACTATAAATTTTATATAGTTCAGAAACTTTTATTCACTATTTTTTATGTTGCTCTTATTTATTTTCTTTTAGTTTCTTTTGGTGATTTTTGTTTTTCTATGCTTCCACTTTTCATTATTTTATTATTATATATTTTTTAGTTGATAATATTAATTTTTTTCAATTTTATTTACTTTAAACGGATTAGTCATTTCTTTCCTCTTGAAAAGTTTGCGATTTTCTGTACTCAATTCTAATTTACTTTTGTTCTTATATTTTAAGATTTAAAAAATCGATAATTAGTGTTAGTATCATTTTCATTATTAAAATTACAACAAAGTTGATACAAATATTTAATTTTGTTTATTCCTTACTTTTCCCTGATTTACAGACAAAATTTTCCCTTTTTCCTTGACCTTAAAGAATATTCTCATTCACTCTGCAAATTATTAGATACTCAAATAAATGTTCTGTGGTATTAATTAAAGAATTTATTTAATTCTAAAATTATTCGGAAACAATAATATCTGTTTTTTTAAATAAATACTGAATTATTGTTTTTTCATAAGAATTAAGATTTTCAAAAACTTCAAATCATTTAAATTATTAAATTTTTATTTTCTACAATTTCTAAACAACATTCTTCTTTAAATCTTGCAAATTTTTATAAATTACCGAAGTAATAATTTTTAATATGCTTCTTTTGAGAATTTTTGAATTCGTTTGTTTACAATTCAATTTTACGAAATTTTAATTATTCTAAAGTTCTTCAATTAAATATACATTAAAAAATATGAACTTGAAATAATTTAAAAAATTTTAATTGAACTTTTTGAAAAAATTAGTTTTTAATGTGAAATTCTATAGAATTTTTAATTAAAGGTATGGAAAATTCAGATTTTTGCTGATTTTAATTTGAAATCTTTACAAAATTCAATGATTTCCAAAAATTGAAATTATTAGCAACTTTTTCGAAAATCGATTATCATCTCAAATTTGCACTGAAATTAATTGTTAAATCAAATGTTATTAGAAAACTCTACGAGAATTCAATTACTTAAATACAAACATAAATAATTTATTGAAAAATTGAATGAATTTTATGAATTAATTTATGAAGAAATTTTTAAAGAAATGAATTCTTTCGACGAATTTTAATTTTTTTCAAGAATTTAATTAAAACTGTATTAAATATGATTGAAATTCTACAAAGTGTCTTATTATTTATGCAAATAATAAAGTTTTAAACAATTGGTGTTTTTAAATCTTTGCAAATTATATATTTTTTTTAAATTAAACTACTGTTAAATTTTCATTATTTTGGAAAACAATTCAATATTCATGTGGAATTTTGTCAAATTTGTTTTTGAATGGTTGATTTATTTTTGGGAATTTTATTAAAATAGTAAACTTTTGAAAATCATTGAAAAAATAAATAAATATTACAATAATAAAATATGATATAAAAAGTATAAAGTAAGTAGGGTAAGTGCGGGTATAGTCGGACAGTACTAGTAGTCGGACACTTTCGTGTCTTTTGGCAAATTAATAATAATGCATTGTGATAATTACTTTAAAAAGTATACTAGACGAATGTGTGAAGTTTATATTTTATTAAAATAGTGTTATTTTCGAAAATAATTAAACAAGAAATATTTTATTTAATGTTTTAAAAATCATGGTGTCCGACTATAGATACAACCATTTTCGAGTAGCGTGATGAGTGGCACAAAGTTTTGTTGATAATTAATCATAAATATTAATACTTATAGGGTTTAAATATTATATTAATAACTTCTAATATGCTTTAATTCCATTATCCAGCAGATAGCAATTAAAAAATTACCTGTTTTACTTTATAAATCCAAAATATCTGACAGATGTCCGACTATAGAAACAAGGGAAAAAAGTGTCCGACTACTAAAGCATTCGTAATTTTTCATTAAAATGTTTATATTTTATTAAATACTCAAGTATTTGTAACAAATTTACATGATTTTTAATCCTGAAGAACTCATTTAATTGATAATGTGCTTATAAACACAATAGAAATTTGCTATTTCAAGAAAAAAAGCATAATATAAGATCGTATCCTTAAGTGTCCGACTACTAGTGCATTTACCCTATAATAAAATAAAAAAAAATATTATTATATTATTAAAAAAATTTTAAAGATATTTGAATTTTATCAAACAATTGCGTTAAAATTCTTAAAATGGAAACTAATTTCAGCAGAATTATAATTTAATAATAATAATAAAAATAATATTAATTACTAACTTTTTAAATCCGAAAATATAAAATCAAATGTAAATTACAATCGACTATAAATATTTGTAAAATTTTTAATAAGATGGAAATAACTAGTGATGCTTTAGTTTCATCTCGAAAAACTGAGAAACTCACGAGAAAATAATGAAAACAATTAAATCTTATATTTTATTTTTCTTTTATGAAAGGACATAGTCTCGTTATGCATCTCTAGAAATAATTATATGCATTTAATTAATTTCAATATTTCTCTATCCTTTTCTGATCAAAATTCGAGAAAAAAAATTCGCAAAATGTTCAATAAAAAGAAAATAATTATATGGATTTAATTAATTTTAATATGTTTCTTTCTGCCTTTCGGGTGGAAATTCCAGAAAGACAATAATAATATTGTGTCTTTGTAGAATCGGCTTAAGTTGCAAATTGTAACGATATGATGCGATCAAAGTTCGACACGTTTCTACATATGTATGTACCATTTGTATCATGTTAGTAGGAAACATCTCCGTCCAGTTTCTCTTCTCTCTCTCTCTCTCTCTCTCTTAGCCCCCTCCACAAATGGATGGTATTTACTCTCTTTCTCTCTCTCTCTCACACACACACACACTCTCCTGAAACTGATGTTTTCACCCTCGCTCTTATTCGCTTTCTGTCATCGTTTCGTGCGCTTCAGCAACGCTATTTGCATATTACTGCTGGGTGCACCGGCAACAGGCTATCGAAATTCCTCCACCCTATCTCGTCAAAGGGAGAAACGCGTTCCTTGTATTCCTCTGACAAAAATTTCAATACCGTGCTTCATGTTGCTTCACATGTACGGATTTCTATCCGCACAATATATCAAACATTGCTTTGCTAACCCCGTTGCACTCTCTCTTCCTCTCTCTATCTCTATCTCTACACTCTCTTCTCTTCACTATAGAATTATCGAATAAAAATGTATATTCAATAAGTATTTTCAATTCAAAAATATTGGTATTAAATATTTATTGGTAAATACATCTTATTCTTGTTCGATTGTATTAAGGGGAGTGATAGCAATTCTTGGCAATTGAATTCTTAAGGGGAGAGTATACATCTATATTTTCAACTATTTGAAGAAAATATTTTAAATATTAAAAAATAATTATTTCTATAGTAATTTTTTGAGAGGAATTCAATGGTCATAAAAAAATTGGTAGGAAAATATTTTGACCTTTTTTGAAGTTTTATTTTTTCTAAAAATTGATAGATTTTGTAATCCATACGTAATTTTGCGAAAAATGTGTTTTTGTATCCATGAAAAACTTGCCGAATGAAAAAATTAATATTTACAAAAGTTCTAGCAGTTAAAAAAATAGCTTTCAGGGTAAGAAATTTAAAAAAACATGATTATTCAATTTTATTATACGAAAACTCATTTGTTTTTTTCTAACTCAATTTTCTCAATCTTTGATATGATCATTGAATTCCTCTCAAAAAATTACTATTAAAAAATAATTTGATTGAATATTTAAAATATTTTCTTTACTCTCTTAATTAGAATTAGTAAAAATGTTTACTAACTTTTATTAATAACTGACTTTTTGCTTTTGAATTAGTAAATTTTACTAATAAATAGTAATTTCTACTAATTTATTTTGAATTAGTAAAAATGTTTTCTAATTTGAATCAGTGACTGACTTTTTGCTTTTGAAGTAGTAAATTTTACTAATAAATAGTAATTTCTACTAATTTATTAGTAAAATATACTAATGCAAAAGCAAAAGTCAGTCACTAATTCAAATTAGTAAGCATTTTTACTTTTTTACATATTCAAATTTAGAGTGTATAAACTTAAAAATATAGGTGTACCCTCCCCTTAAAAGAAAATTCTTTATGAGAAAACATTTTCTTTTTTCTAATCAGGTTACAATAATTCTATACGAAAGAAAGTTTGTGTAAAAAAATATTGCACATTATAATTACATAAAATTTAATTTCATTAAATTTGTTCATCATAAAATTCGATATAAAGTAAAACAATTTTGGAATATTAATTTAATTATTAACTCTTTGACATTATTTTTACTATATTATTCACTCTAGACCGAACAATGAAATCAATGGCTGCGAAATGAAAACAGATTATTCGCGAGGGCAATTATAAAACAGGTAATTCACAAAAACAAAAAAGAAACATACTTATTTAAAATGACAGTTTTTTAAAGCTATGTTACAATTTTTAATTAATATTTATTCTGTTTAAAATGTAAACGAATTACAAATATATAGGTTAAAAAAATTTTATTATTTACATTAAATTAACATTAACATTATTAACTTTTTCAATCATCGAAATTCTTTATTTGGTATTTTAAATTGTCTTTAAGTAAATGTAAAAATTAAAAAAAAATTATTCTAAAAAGTATTTCAGATGAATAACGCTTTTTCTATTTGTTTTCATGAGTAACGTGTTTTATAATTGCTCTCGCGAATAATGTGTTTTCATTTTGAAGCCATCGAAATCCAGATGAGAATTTATATAGTAGCAAAGTCACTAAGAAATTAATATTAGCTATTTAGCAAATTAAAATTATTATTTTTTTTTAAATTTGTAAAAAGTTAAGCTCACAATCTTACTTTAGTAGCAATTCGTTACAAAAAAATTAGTTCTTAGCTTTCAATTTAAAATAAATGTAATTTAATCTTACAAACGATTACTTTGATATAAAATTTTTGCTTAATTGTAAAACTAAGTTACACTTATTTTTTTGACTGCAAGAATAAAAAAATTTTTCTTAACGAAATATCATTGTAAGATATTTTGTTTTACGCATTAAAAAAAATTATTAACTTTAATTTGTTAAAGTGTTTCTGGTGTCCAAGAATATTTTTAAAAAATTAATCTTGACTTCTCCTTGAATATTTGTTCACTTAAAAAAATTTTCAATAACAATAATTTAAATAGTTTCATAAACATTTTAATAATAAATTATTGAATATTTATCATTTAAAAAATAATTTAATTAGAAATTTAAAAAAATATGTTTCTGAGAAATTTTAATTTAGTTTCTGTTAAGTTAAGATACATAAATGTTTTACAAAAATATCACCAAAGAATTGTCAAATTAGTGGAAGTTTTAAGAAATTAAATAAGAAAATTTTATTTATGAAAAATTATCATCAAGTCATAGATTTAAAAAATTTGAATTTCGAAGCAAGTTTTATCTGATGATTGATAAACAATTGAATTTTACAAAGAATCAAAATCGAGATTAAAATTTAGTTTCTTAATTTGTTGTTTGTGTAAATGTAGCATTGAAAAATTAGGTTTTAAAAATATTTCAATACATTTTTGATTCGTTTTTTGTTTCTATTTAATACCCGTAAAACAAACGTGAACATTGTTAATTTTGGGAACAATTAAAAGATTTTAAAATTACTTTAAAAATAGTTGAATTTTTGAAAAATTATAGTTATTATTTTATGAACTAACATTCAGTCACTTTCATCTAAATGTCAGTAGAAATATTACTATTTGAATTCGTGTCTGACTTTTTGCTTCTAAATCATTTTTTTTAACTAATTTAATTTGAGAGAGTAAAGAAATTGAAATAAAGTAGTAAAATTTTATCTCCATAAATTTTACACCTTTTTTCTTCAACTCCAAAAGCGTGTAGAATTAATAGAATCCTCCTAAATGTAAAATACAAGAGTTTTCTCAAAAGTAGAATTTTTCTGTATAGAATTCTTTTTGTAAAGAATTTAATTGCGTTGAATCGTTACCATTCCGTATTGAAATGTAGAAAAAAATTTATTTCATTTATTTACAGTTAAGATAGGGAATATATGAAAATTTCCCCAAGGAGTGTGTTTTTATATCTCTCTAGATTTTGTCATCTAAATAGAAATGAAAATTGAATGAAAGTAGGAAAAAAAAGTAAACGATTTATTTTTTTTTCTTGTTGTTGTTGATCAAAATAGAAAGAGAGTGAATGAGATTCTCAAGTTGGCTGAGAAAGTGATATGTTTGACAAGATCTATTCATTTTCGTTATATAGGTAACGATATAGATTGTTATGTCCCGTTGGGTAAACGAGCTCAGAGAGTGAGTGAACGAGAGAAAGAGAGAGAGAGAGAGGGAGAGAAAGATACTGATTGAATTTTTCCCTAGGTAGATGGATGAAGCGGGATGATGGGTTTCGTGGTGCAGAGGGCAGGGACGTTAGTTTGGTAAACTCCTGCGACTTACTTCGCCTGTCTCGCGAGTTCCCGTGTTCCGTATCGATTTAAAACTTTAACTATCCTTATAATTACATATTGCAAAGTTCGTCCGCCCGGTTCCGCACGGTATCCTTGGTTTAAAAAAAGGTTCGACGAAACGCGACAGTGTCGTTTGTACAGCATAAAAGGAGAGAGAGAGAGAGAAAAGAGTATTAAAAAAAAGAGAAAAAATAAGATTGTTGGAAAAAAAGGAGAAAACGGTAGAAAAGAATGAAAAGAGGACATGGAAGTTTAAAAGTTAAAAATTGTTTAAATTGTCGGTTAACTGTTAGCCGCCGGGGCTAATGAAACGTGGAGCGTTGTTCGTTGTTCTATAGCTCGTTTCTCCCTTCTCGTTACAGGTACCCACCACCTTTTACCTTCCTTTCTATCAATCCCTTTTTTCCCTTCCCACCTCTTGACTATAACCCAGGAGAAACTTTCGAACCTTCTTTCATTCTTTTTCATTCCTTTCCATTCGTTTTCATCTCCATACCTTTTTCTGTATAACAAGTGAAATTTTTAAACAAGTCAATTTATAAAAAATTGTGAAATTCATACACAAGGAGGTATCAATTTTGGGTAATGAATCTTATTTTGTTTTATTTTCAGACTTAAACATAATTAAGTCAGACAAATTTTATTAATAAGAAAAGAGTAGTAAAAGTAGTTTTTAATCAGAAAAAACCATCAATCTTTCGTCAATTACACTGTCCGACACAAATTTTGCCCCTTGAAAAAATTTTAATCACTTTCGATAGATTTTTTTACTCTGATTTCGAATCTGAAAAGAAAAATACTCCAGCACGTCGAGTTTTTGAGAAAATTAGTGTTAAAAAGTGAAAAAGCATGTTTTTGGCTATATTTGATTATTATTAAAAGAAAAATAAGAGGTGATAAAATTTTCATTCAGGTTTCAAATAAATGCTTAAATCACAACCAACAATTTCCTTGAGGAAAAATTCAAAGGCATTTCCGATAAGGCAATTAAAAATGATTTTTTTTACATTAATTTTTGTTATTAAGGGCATTTGAACCATTATGACGTCACTGCTTTAAAACAAATGCTTCATACAAATTGTGACGTCATAATGGTTCAAATGCCCTTAATCAAATTTTATTAGCACCATGTATAACCTTAGCATTGTGAAACAAGTGATAAACAAATTAATTTTTTAGCATTTAAATTCATAAAATTTTATATTATTTTCAGGTTACTTATATTTTATAAAAAAAAATCTTTAGCAATCTAATTTTTAGAAATCCCTACAAAAGTATTTAATTAAAATTTTATTTAAGCGTTCATTGAATTTTAAAGTTTTTATATCTTAATTTTAAATAAATTAAATTAAACAATTTTTTTAATAGAAATCAAATGCCTGATTGGTGGAAGAAAAAAAAGTATATTGAATTATATATTCAGTGATCATACAAATTAAATCTTTTGTTATATTTAAACACCTAATTAATTCATAAAATTAATTATAATTTAATATTTATTATTATTTAAATTATTTTCTCATTGTTAGATGTTGAAATTTATTTTAAATTTTAATATTGTCTGCTTTTATTCTAATGGATAAAAACAATTACTGAAAGCAATGTTTTAATTTTGGAAAAACAAAACGTTAAATTCACAGGAATATTTTATTTTACAGACATGAATTATATGTTCAAATTATTTATTTTTTTAAGTATATACGTCAAGATTGCTAAACATTTTTTTGAAATAAAATATAAGTAACCTGAAAATAATATACAATGTTATGAATTTAAATGCTAAAAAATTCATTTGTTTATCACTTGTTTCACAATGCAGAGGTTATACATGGTGCTAATAAAATTTGATTAATAATAAAATTTAATGCAAAAGAAAAAATCATTTTTAATAACCTTATCGGAAGTGCCTTTGAATTCTTCCTCAAGGAAATTGTTGGTTGTGATTCAAGCATTCATTTGAAAACAGAATGAAAATTCTATCACCTCTTATTTTTCTATTAATCATAATCAAATATAGCCAAAAACATGCTTTTTCACTTTTTAACACTAATTTTCTCAAAAACTCGACGTGCTAGAGTATTTTTCTTTTCAGATTCGAAATAAGAGTGAAAAAATCTATCGAAAGTGATTAAAATTTTTCAAGGGACAGAAAAAAAATTCATTTTTGTCGGACAGTGTTATTTTTAGTAGTATAGCTTGTGGCCAAACAAACTTTCTCAACAATAAATGAGTAGTAAAGATTAATAAACAACAAATAAAAATGTTATTTCCAACGACATATAAAATTTAGAAAATTATTAATTTTTTTCACAATTAAAAAAATTCATTATCCCGAAGAAGAGCATTGTAAGAAATTCTATTAAACACAGATCGGATATCTATCGACAGACATTCTGAAATTCAATTCCAAATTAAAATCACTAATCGATACAACTTTTCTAATTCACTAAAAAAATTTGTAGTTAAAAGAAAACGAAAAAAAAACAAAAATAAAACTGTGGAAAAAACTATCAGGAAACATAAAAGAAAATACATTGGATCCGAAAATAAAAGGCTAGGGTCATTTCTTCTTGCGCGCGAGCTGAAACGAATGAACGGGCCGAATCGTTCTGACAGCAACGAAGAAACAACGGAACGAAAATGAAAACAAGAAGGAATTCCAGGAGAGAAAAAAGATAGAGGGAGGGATGCTGGGAGAAGAAAGATACACGTCAAGTTTTTTTTTCTCTCTGGCTTCACTGCTCTTGGTGTTGCTTTTCTTTAGAAGACGTTATCCTCTTCTTTTGTTTCGCTTGGGATAAATATCATAAGATTCTGCATAGAATGGAAGGAGAATACCACTTCTTTCCACTTGGAAAATATTTTATAAATGGAAAGAAATTGTTGGTTGGTTCACTCCGAATTGCTAGATTTGTTCTTATTTCAACCAAAAAAAAGGAGAAGAGAGCAAAAAAAAATATATAGAAGACATGAGACTTTTTAAATTTCTCTCATAAATTTAAAGAAAAATGTGTATTTTAAGGATAAGTTTTTACGGAAAAGAAGTTTTATTTAAATAATTTTTTTTGTTCTAACTCTCGTCTGTATTTTAATTAAAAATAAAAAAATTTAATTTTATTATTCCCTTAATTTAGTGTCCTATTGTATTAGATGTACTTCAATTTAATTTTTAGTTTACTAAAAGACAAAATTGCAGTGAATAGAATGGAAAAGTAGGTTTTGTTTCCGTTTCTTTCGGATGGTATACTTTACAGAAAATAAGCGTTTGAAAATCAATTTTGCTCAAGGATCGGGACACCTATTTGAACTTAAAAAAGCTTTTGGAAATCGAATCACGAAAATCGCGTTGAGACAAGTGAAGCGTCATAAAGCGCAACATCCGAGGCGATATCCGCTGGAGAATCCTCCAACTCGCAGAATAATCCTCAAGGACTTCGATTCCGTTACATAGGGCACAAAAAAGTCGTTGCATTATTTCTTTTTTTCGCCTTCGAAGCTTTATTCTTAAGAAAAAAACATTTTTTTGTGGCAATAAGTTCTGTTGGAAAATAGACTCAATACTATGCAAAGTAGATACTTTTTTCTAGAGAAAAAAATTAATTTAAATTCAAAATTTATAAACAGTCTGTATAAAATTTTTGTATCTAGATGAACTGTTTTTTACTTTTCAACTAGAAAACAGAGTTTTTAGCCAGACATCTTCAAAATAGAAATAAAAAAAATTATTTCTTATTGGGAACAAAAGATTAAAAATTTTTAATCTATTAAAAACATTTAAAAGTACTTAATAGTTGAAGAATACTTTTAATTAGAGTACAAATAGTTTTAGGTCAGATATCTTAAAAATTGCGACAAAAAAATCCATTTGCTATTGTTCCATAAAAGTTTAAAATTAGAAAATTATTAATTTATACCATACACTAAGAAAATAATCCAAGATATTGAATATTTGTAGGTAAAAAATTTTAAATTAAACTTCAAAAATTACTGTGACCAAACATTTCATAAAGTGATAAAAAAATCTGTTAGATCTGATAAATAAAAATTAACGATAATTTTTGAGGAATTTATTTTTAATTAGACGATGGATTAGACAGAAGTCCGGTTACCGAAATCAACAGAGGGCCAGCGTTGCTACATCGGTAGCGAAGTAGGTGGGATTCAGCCTAAAACAAACAAAGCTTACCGCATTGATCGCCGTAATCCCGGACACGTACGTGGCCCTCACGAGGCAAAACCTAGCGTCGATATATTCTGCCCAACTTTCCCCCCTTCTCTCCTATTTCTCCTTCTCTCTCACTCTCTCACGCTTAGACGGATTGTCAAATCTATTTTCCAAACACAGACCGCACCAAAAAGCATTCTATAATGCTCTTTGACAAAACCCTTCTGCAATCGACTGTAGCGTAAACAATAGTAGACAAATTATTGACTCACATTATTATTATTATTATTATTATTATTAATTATTATTAATTATTATTGTCAGATAGATAATTTCTATTATAAGTAAAGTGACAATTTTAGTCAGGCAAAAATTGTCATTCGTGTCAGTATTAAAAAGAACTGTTTATAAAGTAAGTTTTTAGTGAGGCATACTTTTTCAGTAGTAAAATACATTTTTAGTCAGACTTAACATTCTTTGTTCAATTACTATTAGTAGTGTTTCTAGTCAAATAAACATTTTTAATAAAAAACTAAGTAGTATCAGCAGTTTTTAGTCAGATATATATTTTACAGGACATTTTTAGTCAGACCAATGTTCTTTAAAGTTTACAAGTAGAAAAAACAGTTTTTAGTCAGACAGATATTCTGACTTAAGAAGCAAGTAGTAGAATCAATTTTTAGTCAGGCACTTTTATTCAAGGGATAAGTAGTTATTACTTAAACACACATTTTGCTTAGTTGCTGCCTTCTATTGTTAGTAGTACAGAACATTTTAGTCCGACAAGCTTCTTGATTTAATAAGTATTACAAGCAGTTTTTCGTCAGATCAAGTTTAAAAAAAATTTTTTAATAACTTTAGGGTTATTTAGGGTAAATGTAAACAAGGAGTAAATGTAAACAGTATATGTTTCAGCTAAATTTACAAAATTTAAAAACAAGTTCGATCTTATGATATTTATACACTGTAAAAAAAAGGAGTTAAATTTTAACTCCCCAGGGAGTCTATAAAAGTCGCACCCAATTTGGGAGTTAATGCCAGGGGAGTTAAATAAAAGGAGTTAAAATTTAACACCCAAATGCTTACTTCCCATTGAAAAAATAACTCCCGCGGGTGTTAAATGAAGGGAGTTAAAAATTAACTCTCTTTTGGAGTTAAATTTTAACTCTAAAAATTTAACTCCCTACTCCCGAGTCCGTTAACTCCCTAAATTTTTTACAGTGTACATTGTATATAGGACAGTTAACCAGAATTAAAAAATTGATTATCTAAGTATTACCACTTTTAAATTATCGATAATATTAATTTGGATTATAAAACTTGCATCAATATAATTGGTCTTTACGTTATTTTAAATAAATAAAATTTTGACAAATCAGAACTAACACATAAATTAAAAAAATTAATTTAATATTTATTTCACTTATAATAAAACTAAAAAACATAAAAATTTAAATTTGTATTAGCTAATAGTTTATTAACTAAATTAATTGTTTAATCACTAAATTTATTTTTTTAACATAAACTTATTTATTCGTACATTTCTGGTAATTTCATTTTTATAAATCTACAAAACTATTAAAACTATTAAAAAATATATTCTTAAAATTGTTATCAATTAAATAATAATTGATCAATTAATCATAAATAAATTCACAAACAAATAAATTCTTACTAAACACAAAATTTATACTTTGTAAGTAAATAAAAATTCTTTTAAGAAAAGGTTAAAAATAATTTTCACTTGTAATATTTAAACTAAAAATGGTTATAATAAATAAATGCATAATGCTATAATTGTTTTTAGATTTATAAAAATGAAATAATCAGAAATTTACAAACTCTCTAAATTTGAATTAGAAAAAAAGTTTACTAATTTGAATTAGTGACTGACTTTTTGCTTTTGAATTAGTAAACTTCACTTATAAATAGTAATTTCTACTAATTTATCAGTAAAATATACTAATGCAAAAGCAAAAAGTCAGTCACTATTTCAAATTAATAAATATTTTTACTAATTCATATTTAGAGAGTACTAATGTTTTTTGGTGAAAAAGAGATATTTCGTTTACATTTACCCCAAATGACCCTAATTAAGCAATATTAGCTAATAGTAATTAATTATTTAAAAAGAATTCTTATGTTCTACGTATTTTTATCAAAATTAATTTCTAAACATTAGAAATATAGTTTTTTGTGTTTACTATATTTGCATAGTAAACATATACATAAATAATTTGTGTACAAATACAATATGCCTATAATACAAAAAGTACACATAATTTAGAAGTGCACGTAAATGTTTTAGTGTCGTGCGATATTCATTGTCATAACATATATGAGGCAGTAGAGTCTAAACTATAATAACGAGAGACTCAATATTGTAACCAAAGGGAGAGACGCACGTCGATCTTCCATACTCTGCATGGCTAATATTCCGTGATGTAATATATCGTTGATGATGCTCTCTCTAGTTTAGAACTGTCCTCATGTGCAACCAAAGTCAATGATAATGTCAACAACGATGAACTGGATAATTACTTCTACACTAATTTGACACTGTTCGTTGAATTCTCACGATGAATCAACGCGCAATGAAATTCCATTATTTTCACTGGCAATTTACACATGCTCGAAATGATGACAAATTATTAATCACAAAAGTGGGAGAAAAATGGGTTTTCACTCGAGAATTATCATTTACGGTGGAAAATGAATTTATTATTTACATT
Organism: Leptopilina myrica (nomen nudum); assembly: GCA_032872475.1. NCBI lineage: Eukaryota > Metazoa > Arthropoda > Insecta > Hymenoptera > Figitidae > Leptopilina > Leptopilina myrica (nomen nudum). The sequence continues at coordinate 24,868,318 of CM065458.1, read as the reverse complement.
TTTGTTTGTATTTTTGAGGAATATTTTTCATTGTTGTTAAATTATATGTATTCTTTTTTTTTCTTTTAATTATGCTTTATTGTAATATTAATTTTTTAAAATTATGTTTTATATATTTTTTCAAAAGTCGATAAGTAGTAAGAACAAGTGTTAGTCGGACTAAGTGATAAATCTTTATGCAATTTCTGTTAGTAGTATCGATAATATTTAGTCAATTTATAAATATTATAAATTGTTATTCACTGCTTGAAGTAGTTTTTAGTCACACCATCTTCACATTCTGTATTCAATTGCTGTTAATAGAGCTCAATTTTTTCACTCAGTCAAACTTTCTCAGTAAATAATAAGTAGTTCAATCAGTTTTTAGTCAGACATACTTCTTCAGTGCCTGATGAGTAGTAAAAATAGATTTTGGTCAGACAAACTCTTTATTCAACTATTTCTAGCAGAAAGAGAGAAAATACTTCGTCAGACAAACTTTTTCAATAATAGATAAGTAGTAAAAATAGTTTTTAGGCAGCCAGAGAATCTGATTTATAAAATCAGTAGTAAAATCAGTTTTTAGTCAGTCATTCTTCTTCAGTAGTTAATAATTGGAAAAGTAGTTTTTAGTCAAACCATGTTCACAAACGTTCTTAATAATAAATAAGAAGTACAAGTTGTGTTTGGTCAAACAATGTTTATAAATTGTCATTTAATTGCTGTTAGTAGTACTGAAAGTTTTTTGTTAGACAAATGTTCTTAATACTAACTAGTATTTTTTTTTATTTTTCAATACAAAATGTAATTGCTCACTTTTTTCCTGAAGATCCTTGAGTAACATATTGATATAAAAAAACTCATTTTCTTAAAATGAACTTTTTTCTCCATTTGAGTGAAGGGCTTTTAAAAAAAGAATAAGAAACATTAATAGGTGTCCTTTTACTAAACAAAAGCGACCTTTTTTCCTATTCTTCAAAGAAAAAACCAGACTTGACCATTAAAAAAGTGATTTTACGATCCCTGGGGAGTTGAAAGGAGCGACGAAAAAATAACAGCGCAGTCGCAGGTGCGAACTAAAGGTCTCTTTTACTGCGAGAGAAAGTGAGAGAGAGGGAGAGGGAGAGAGAGAATGTTGAGCTTCACAAAATAGAATGTACTCGGCATGAACCGGTTAACGAGCAGCAGATTGGTTTCGGGTGCAAAATGGCGAGAGAGGGTTGCTCGACCCTTGCGGATGAGAGAGAGAGAGAGAGAAGTGCGACGCCTTGCGTTAAAAAGAGAGGCAATGACAAAATGAAAGAGAGACGACGAGAAGTAATGTCAAGCGCGAAAAACGGAACGAGTAATTAAGGAATCGGTTAATTTTCGGCTCATATTTTACCGCGTTCTCTCCGAACCCTTTTTCACTTTCTCTCTCTCTCATTCTCATTTTCTCTTTACCTCTCACCTTCTCTTTTACTCTTCTATTTTCTCTCGTTCTCTCTTCTTTCTCACCCACACTTCGCCACGCCTATTTTCCTCTTGTTTTCATATTCTTCATAACTCTCATTAAACAGCAATGTATTATTAGAAATTTATTACCTAAAAATTATTATTAAACCTGACGATGATGAATAATCAAAAGGGGTGAAAATATTTTCTTCCAAAGGGAATTTTCATCCATATGCTTCTATTAAATACTATACGATGAAAAATTGAATTTCTGCGTATAATATACAGAGAGAAAAATTTGTTGGAAAAATTCAACTGGAGTGAAAAATAGTTAAATTATAATTACTTTTTCAGTTAATCTAATACTGTTTGTATAGTAAATCTTACTACTTCTTATGTAGTTAAAAATTTGAAATTCAGGCAACTAAGAAAAGTAGTTAAATTTTAAAAATAACTACTAAAATCTTGTTGCACCAACTACATTCTTAATTACACAGTAAATCGTGAAATATTAAAAAATAAAATAAAATATAAAATATTATTTTATATTATAAGAATGTTATACTTCTTAAAAATTATTTTCATTATTACAATTCAATTATTATTTTCAAAAATTGTTAACTACAATTTTTCTTTATATCTATTATTTTTAATAATAATTAATTAATCAATTACACCAAATTTCAAATATGCCTAAATTCTTTAATTAAATTGCATATTAGAAAATAAAAACTTTAAATAATATTTAAAAAATTCAATTAAACTTATTCCAAAATATTAATTTCGAAATTCAATTTTTTTTCAAAATGTTCACTCTATATTTCTTTAAATATTCAATTATATTCTAAAATTTTAACTGAAATTAATTTTTAAATAAATTTTTATTAAAAAATTCTACAAGAATTTAATTATAAATGCAAAAGTAAATAATTTATTGGATAATTCAATGTTTCTCAAAATTCAATTTTCGTAAGAATTTTAGTAACAATTTTTTAAATAATTCAATTCTTTTGTCGAATTTTATTAAAACTTTCATGAGCATAATTACTTTTTTTTAAGGAATTCAATTATAATTGTATGAAAAATAATTGAAACGCTGCGATGAGTTTTATAAGACTTTTCAAATTTATTCGTTAACAATTAAATTTTACAAAATTTCAATTATTCGGAAATTCTGGAATTAAATATATATTGAAAAATAAAAACTTGAAATAATTTCAAGAAATAAATCTATTGAACTTTTAAAAAGAATTAATTCTACAGAATTTTCTGTCAAAAATAAAAAAAATTAAGAATTTTAATTGTATTAGTTTCAAACTAAATTCTACGAGAATTCAATTATTTAATTATAAAAATACATAATTTATTAATTTCATGTTTCTTAAAATTAAATTCTCATAAAAAATGTTATCAACAAATTTTTTAAATCATTAAATTCTTTGGACGAATTTTAATAAGATTTTTAAGAATAATTACATTTTTGGAGGAATTTGATTAAAATTGCATTAAAAATAATTGAAATTTTGCATTGAGTTTTATTATTTATGAAAATAATTGAAATTCTGCAATGAGTTTTATAATTTATGAAAATAATTAAATTCCTGTAAAAATGTTATTATTTATAAAAATAATTGAATTATTGCGAAGAAGTTTATTAAAAAAATTGTAAATAATTAAATTTCTGTAAAACTTTTATTATTTATTAAAATAATTGAATGTTTGCGTATAATTGTATTCAAATTTTTTTTAATAATTGAATTCGTTTGGAAAGTTTTATTGAAATAGTAGATAATGAAAATTATGGAATTTTAGAAAACTTTGGAAAATAATTGAAATTTTGACAAGAATTTCATTAAAATTTTGTAAAATAATTGAATATCAGAGAAAAATTTTATTATTTATAAAGAGAATTGAAATTTTGACGAGAATTTTAAAATAATTTTGAACAGAATTAAATTTAGTAACTATGTTACTAAGTTAGATAGTGTTTTATTTAAAATAAAATTTCATTCATAGTTAAAAATAACACCGAAGTAGATTATTTTAATTCTTTTTGGTGTTAATTTAATCCTAAATGGATTGAAATGTTGCAGATTATTTTAATCCATTCTGGTGTTATTTTAACACTTCACGTTTTACTGTCTGTTTTAACTACTTTTTGATGGTTTACACAAGTTTTTTAATATCTTTGGGAACTTATTGAACTAAGGAGAGTAGTTAAAAAGTAGTCAAATTTACTAAGAATTTTTTTAAGTGTAGTATGCTATTTATTGATGGAAGAAAAATATTTATTTACAAAAAAGGTACAGAAAAGTGCAATGATGATAGATGATTGATAGATGAGTGAAACTTCTTTGAAAAAAAAACATTGATGCCAACACATTTTTTATATTTACTTGACTGACCGTAAACGTCCATCACTACTGAATAGACCGTTAAACTGTTTATCCATACGCCTTGCGTACGGTTGCTTGCATTTTTGTATACAAAATACAAAAAATTGTGCTACAAAATATATAAAAAATTCCTACAAAAAATGTTCGTGTTTAAAAAAAATTACGCCTAAAAATTCTGTAAAGGAAGATAATATCTAAGTTTTTGTAAATAATTTAATTTTGTTTCTCTTAGGTTATTCTGCTATAAAGATTTGAATTTTTTATATTTTTTTTGTGAGAAAAAAAAATGAAAATAAAACAATAAAAGTACGAAAAATAATAAAATAATAAAAAGTGAAAAATAACGATAGTAAAAAAATTAATAATACAAATGTGTACTAAAAATAATTAAATACAAGATCAAATAAAAGAAACCAACAATAATACCGATATATTTTTTATCGCTATGAAAATAAATTTTGCAATAAGTGAAGCATTGAATTTTTATTGAATTCGCCTGTGAAGGAATGGTGAGAAGTTAATCTTTTCCCTCGCGCAGTATAAAGAAAAGTTTTGCAATAGGAAATGGCTATCGGTCAAGAAATTCACTTTTGTCACGGCATAACGAATATCGACAGGATGTTGGTAACGTTTGTGATTGTTGTATGGACGTTACGATATTTTTATTCTTGACTTTTTTTTAACGATTGCGCCGACTTTTATAGGCAAACTTTCCATAACTTTTCAAATGGCTTTAAAAATTTGAAATCAACCTAAAGGAAAACTTGAACAATTCCAAGTACAACGACAATATGTGCGCATTCTATATAAAATTTACGCAGTACTGCATTTCCCTCAGTTTAGTAAATTAGTTTAGGTACTTTTAGTATTTAAAAAAAGAAATTCCATTTTGACTAGTTCCACTTTTTTGGAAAAATTATTAAAATTTTGTCAGTACTGTAAACTACTGTTACAATTGTTTAAAATGAATGGTTCGGGTTTAACTATATTGATTTAAGCAGTATTTATTAATATAATTTATCTAATAGTTTAAAAATTATTTAACAAATTACTTATTATTATTTACTATTGTTTATTATTTATAATTTTAATATTATTTTACTAATTTTTAGTTAATAAAAATGATTATATGAGTTATTGAATTCAAACTGTGTTAATTTTTTTAATTAATCAGCAAACGGCGCTTTTGAATTTGTAAAAACTGACTGATTTAAATTTAGATAGAGAAAAGAGGGAGACAGACGAATAGTAAATTAAAAAAATAAACGTGCAGTGCATTAAAAAAAAGTGAATTGCGTCGAGGCTTTTTATGCGTATATTTAGTGAAAAGGAAGAACTCTCTTGCCCCATTTGGAAAACGAAACGCGGGGTTAAATCATGAGGGGAAGACCAATGGGCCGGAAGAGAGACTCATTGAGAGAGTGGGAGAGTCTCTTTACTCACTCTCCCCATACTCCTCTCGACCCTACTTATTTCAATAGCTTTCTCTTTCTTCGTTTGAATGAACTGTATTCTTTTACCCCCTCTAAACCCCACACAAACCTCTTGGTACCAATTCTCTCTCTCTCTTTCTCTTTCTATCTTTCTCTTTCGCTTTCACTCACCTTTCTTTCAAGTATTCTATTTTCTCTTTCGCTTGAACGCATCTGAAAACTAGCGCTCTAGCTTTACTCAATTTCTTTTTCGAATTCGCCATTCAATGCGATTCCCACCAATGGTTTTTGTTTTAAACTGTTCCCTTTTGTTGATACTTCAAGTGTCTGTCCCGTTTCAAGAATTTCTTGCGATACTTTCATTCGTTGACTCAATTTAGTTTTGGGTGTTTTTCTTTTTTGGCTTTATGTTCGAAAATTTATTGTGTATTTTTTTATTCCAGTTTTTCAATTTTTAAAAAAAATATTCTTATTAGTTTTTCATTTACTACTTAAACTGATACGGCAGGTGCTAAATAATTTAAAGTCTGATTAAAAAATATTTTTACCACTGAAAAAATATTCTTTTTTTTCTGTTCACCTGATCGTCAATTATTATAAATTCAGTGTCTCTTGTCCCACGTCGAAAAATTCCGTGGAATTTTCAAATTTTTAATTTTAATATTATTTTAACATTTCTATGTTTACATAATAATCTTTGTAGAATATTTTTATTCTTTGCTAATTAATAATAAAACAAAAGAATTGTTTACGGTACGGATGCCAAAAAAAACCGATATCACAATTCAAGTGAAATAGGAAAATAAATAAATTTATAAATTAATGTAAGTAGTTAAATATTAATTATTGCTTATATTTATTCAATTAAGAGCATTTATTTAGAGCGTCAGAATTGTTTTATAACCATAATGGTTATAACAATAGTATATATCACAATGGTTATGAACTAATAAAAAATCAATATTATTTATATATTTTTGACTAAATATACTAATTTTTAATAAATATTATTTGTACAATACTACAAACATATATTTATTGCTATAATTATTATTTAAATACTAAATAAATAATATTTATATTTTATCAGTTTCATAACCATAATGGTTATGAACTAATAAATAAAATAATTCTGACACACTAAATAAATTGTTTTAATAAAATAAATATAATTTATGATAAATAATTTACTACTTACATTAATTTATAAATTTATTTATTATCTTATTTCACTTGAATTGTGACATCGACTTTTTAGAATCCAAAAAACATAAACAATTCTTTTGTTTCAATATTAATCAGCAAAGAATAAAAATATTCTACAAAGTTTATTTTGAAACAGAAATGTTAAAATAATATTAAAAATGAAAATTTGAAGAATTTCTATGTAATCTCCACGGAAATTCTGTGGAGAAGTTCCACATAAATTCCACGGAAACTCCAGGGAAGTACTTCCATGGAATTTTTCAACGTGGGGTAGCACAAAAAATGGAACAACATTTATTCAAAGCAGCAAATTTAAATATTATTTAACGTGAAAATTTTCTACATTAAAAACTGTCGATGTAAATTGATTTCCCTTTCTCATCGATTATAAAAAGAAAATTGTCTTTAAAAAAATTGTCGAGTGTTACCCAATAATAATGTGGTTTAATCTGTGGTTTGTTTACTCGTTCATTTTCTACCTGAAATTCCAATTTTTTTTCATTCTTTGTTTTTTTTCCTCAATTCACTTGCACACACATACACACACGTTCAGCAACTACTCTGCTATGAAGTAAATGCATCGATTCGTTAAGGCCTCAATTCCCTTGGTTCACCCTTCATCCTTCATTTTTCCAGTACCTTGTCGCTCTCGTCACATTGCGTTTACTCTTCTTGATTAGGCCTCGCAAAGTAAAGCCACGTAAAAAGAACCCCCTTTTTTTCATGTAGAGCGGAAAAATTCGTTAAATCGAGAATTGCAAGCGCGTATATATATATATTGATAAATCGTGGGTGGAAATTTCAAACAGGCAGATAAAAAAAATAATATCTCCCCTTACAATGTATTCAGAAAGGAAACAATTAGAAAAAAGAATTTTTAAAAGTACAAAATAAATAATTTTTGTTTATAAAGTGCAGAAACAAAATAAACAATTACCAAACATAACTCTAGAAAAAAGGTTTTCAGTGTAGAAAATAATTTCCAATTTGTTTACCCATTTTATGTATCAAATTGGTGGAATAATATTGTATTTCTTTTTTTTTGTTGGTAAAAAAATAGGTACGTAAAAACTGAAAATTCTCTAAATGAATTGTTATGAAATTTATACACGAGAAATGGTTTGGAAAATTATGAATTGATTTACACATGATAAACTTGGCTGCTTTTCATTCGGTGTTTTTTCAAATGTCTGGAATATATATTTTGTTAGCATAAAAACCCCACTCTCGGTTGATTCATCGCTTTAAAATGTATCCCTCTCTTTCCATTCTTTACAAAATAACTGTTTTTGTAATAAATTAATGCACGCACACGGAAAATGTTTAATTTTTTTCATTTCAAAATAAATACAGTTATCAATATTTCACTAGCACTAGCACTAACATTTATATTCAAAACCTGTTTTTTATTTTTTTATTTGTTAAAAAAAATGGGGCAAATTTTTTTTTGGTTTAAAACCATTTTTTTCGAATTCTATATGAAAAATAATTAAATACCAGTTTTTTTTTATTTTTTATTTGATCAAAATTACGAAAGTTGTGAATTTTTTTAATTTAACATCTCCAGAAGCAGATGACTTTTGAAATACAATTTTTTCTGTTATACCAAAAGATAAAAAATAATGTAATATATAACTTTATATAAAAAACGTTAATAAACCGAAAACATTAAAACTCTCGTAATTTTTATTAAATAGAAAAATAAAAAAAACAGGTATTTAATTATTGTTAATATAGAATTCGAAAAGAATTGTTCTAATTCGAAAAAAATTGGAGTGAAAATCTTACGGAGAAATGACCCATATGTTATATAATTAAAAATTAACATTATGTACTTAGGTAATAATTGTTTTTCTGACGATATCAAAATGGAGACAAAAAACAAATAAAAACGTTGTTTCGCTACATAATCAGATTTGTTTTTTGTCTCAATTTGATATCCTTAGAAAAACAGTGAAAATATTTAATAAAATTATACAATTTGCAATTTTATTTTATTTTTTTTTATTATGATCAATTGTTACTGGAAATCAAAATATTTCACTTGGAAAATAATTCATAATCTACTTTAAATTTGTTCGATATTGTTGATTAGGAGTCGAATGTTTATTCTTAAAAACTCAAAATGGCGGCTGAAAAATATGAATATCACTCGAATTTGCATGAAACTTATTACTCGATGCTTTTTGAGTCGCTAAAAACGAATATTAAGTCAAATTGCTAAAATCCAATATGGCTGACGAAAATTTTAAAAATAAACCAAATTTGCTTGAAAGTTATTATTCGGTGATTTTTCAGGTTATTTGGTTAATTACTATAAACCTTACAGGTATTTTAGAAAGAATAATAATAATTAGACATGGATTATGCTCCTCTGCTTTATTTTTTTTAGTAAATATTTCTTACACCCGATTAAAATCACAAAGTATACTTTTAAATAAAGGTTTAATAAATATCACTTCTTCTTTAACTTTATTTTGATTCATTTTAAATATTTTTAACATAGCTGCCCTCACCCCACTTAATCTATTCAGAGAAATTCTATTAATTAGTAGAAATCTAACTTTTAGCTTAAACTTAATCCCCTTAATTATATTCTTAATATTTTCAAGAGTTTTATATTCTATATTTTTTTTACATATCCACTCAACATGGCTCAATATATAAAAATATTAATATTTTTATTTCAATTAATATTCAAGAATTTTTAGCCTTGTCTTTACAAATCACTCCATTGTTAATTTTAATCATAAATGTTTACTATTTAAATAATTTAATTTAATATAATAATTTAATTTAATTTGATAATTTAATTTAAATTAAAAATATTGATTTGTGGAATTAAAAATATATTTACGTATGTTAAATAATTATCCACAATATTTTTACAAACAATTTATTACTATTAAGAAGAATTATTTTTATTTACAGACCAGCATTAATTTTATCAAAAATAAATAACTACTTCATCGACAGCAACGAAATCGAATTTATCGAGATAAAAATACTAATTTTCTCAAAATAGATAAAGAAAAAATCACTTAAATATTTGGAAAATTATTTTCCCTATAAAAATGAAGATGAGCACTTCTTTTTCATTGAAGCAGTGGACCTAGAGTAAAAGTGATGGAAAAGGTGAAACGATACTTGAAATAGTGTAGGAAGTAGAAAGTTAGTAATAAGCGTGAGAAGGAGGGGAAAAAAAGAGGAACGATTGCAAGATCGAGAAATAGAAGTCGAAAACTTGGAACTGGTAGATAAATCACGTCAGGGGTTGAAAGGCGTTAAGTCAATGGCCCTTGCCCGGAGTTGCTTGGGTTTTTGGTTTTTGTTGGAGTATCCTTATACCGCGTCCGGGTAATGGACTAGAAGGATAATAATGCTCTGTTTTACAGCAGTGCATCCCACACTTTCAGAGCTTCTCTTCCTTCCTCTCCTCTCTCACTCTCACTCTGCAGGCGCGCCCCCCTCCTACGTTCGTCTTTCCTCTCCTCAGGGGGTGTATATGAAAACATTGGCAAGATACAACCTTCCGGATATGATGCTCCGTAAGTTTGAAAGATGGCTGACAGGACTTTCTACCCTCTCGTCGACGACTCATGAAGAATTACTTCTTTGAGAATAGAACTTCCAATTACACCCTCTCTTTCCATTGACTCTTCATTACAGGAGTGAAATATTTCATAAAAACCTTTTTTCACAAAATTCATGTTCAAATTGATTTTTAAAGATAGACAAATAATGAAAGCAATAACTTTTAAAATTACATCGTTTTTCTATAAAGTTTCTGTAAATTATCCGAGTGGAAATATTAACATAAATTTTCAAAAACCAAAAAAGATAAGTTATTATCAAAAAGAAAAAGAATGAGTACCATTAGAGTTGAATTTTAAATATTTGGCGATACTCCAAGGACGTTTTTATTGCTAATAGGCAAATTTTGTTAGCGAATTGTTTCCCTTTTTCGAAACTTATTTGGATAGTTACCATCAAAAATCAAAAATGAAAGTGCACTCATAACTGGAAATTACTAGCGAGTTTGAAAATGGATCTTTTTACAAAAGAAGAGAAGAGAAGAGAGAGAGAGAGAGATGGAGATCTATATGTTTGGCTAGTATCCAAAGATGACTTATCCTCACTAAACTAAAACCAATCAAGTAGATATAACAAAGAACCTTCCAAAGTAAAGAAAGCAGAGATAAAACGATACAAGGATTATATATCCATTGTGCTCTCACAGTAAGAGGTAGAAATTCTAGAATTAATCTCCCGATCCTGGGAGGCATTAAATAAAAAGAGAGAGACTCAGGATATGTAAAAGAAGAGAGAAAAGAATAAGAGAGAAGGAAGGAGGATGAGATGGTGACTCGAAAGAACCGTCATAAATACATCAGATGCAGACTTTGGAATATTCCCAGTTCCCGTTGACTAATGTACTCTAGTTCTCTGCAAAAGCGTATTTAAAAAATACACGATATTGGAAAAGTGTCTTATAAAGATCGAAAGTCGTGCAACTGACGTGATATACTGCATGCATACCTATATGATAACACACGCGCACATATTTATAAACTATCAAATAAAAGTTAAATAAAAACTATTTTAATTATAATTATGTAGGGGAGAGTGGGGCAAAATGGGGTAGGCGGGTCAAATGGAGTACCTCTGTTTCTCTATGATGGGTACATTTAATTTTTTTATCCTCGATATATATTATTCATTTTGATAAAAAAATGTTATTAATTATGAGAGCAATATGAAAAAAATTTTTTTTTTGAAAGTTATACAACATTAAAGTTTTGAGCGAAAAAAATATCGATTTTTTTCGAAATTAAAGTGCTTATATAACTTTTTGGGATAATTTATTAAATTTGGCAAGTGTGGAATCGTTTTCGGCACTTATTTTAGAGTGATTTCCAATAGGATAGATTGTTAAATTGTTTACAACAATTTGTAAACATTACATTTTGTTGTACTATGCAGTGCGGGGCAAAATGGGGTACCTATGTGGTGGGCCATGCCGGGTGGTATTTAATATTCATTGAACTACTTAAAAACGTTATATTATGCATATTTAACAACTTTCCGCAGAAAAGTCAATATTTTTGTTTCGGGGTATTATGCTATCGATGATTCACTATCGATATATCGATATTTTTCATTATCGATGTTTTTCTCTTAATTTCTAGTAAATATTGCTTGTCTTTTTCATAATAATAAAGAATCTTACTTTTTGTTTGTATTTATAATCTCTTACAACAAGAATTTAACAAATTTTGAAAAAATATTCCATGTTTTGTATGGTAATTTGACAACACCCCATTTTGCCCCACCCACGGGGCAAAATGGGGTTTTTGCACCTTCTCAGAAAATGGGATATAAGTTCTTTCAAAAATTTTTTTCTTCGCTATGATCATAATTTTCTCAAACTCAAGAGTACAAAGAACAATTCTGATGATTAGTTGAATCGATTTATTCGTTTGGTTCTCTGTAAACAGCCAATTACAAAAAGGTACCCCATTTTGCCCCACTCTCCCCTAATACTCATTTTGAGCAACTTAAAGTTAATAATTTGTTCAAATTGAGTAGTACTCAAAATGGGATGCAACAAAAATGAGACCAAACTTTTTCTGTATATTTATAGAAAAGTAAACATTAAACACTTAACTTTAAAATAACGAAAAAAAATAGAATATTTTCAACAGGGTCTCAGACCTGAAAAAAGGAAAACGATGGCAAAAGTAGTTATATAATCTTTAAAACTATTACGATTTATTTTACATACTCTGGTTATACTGAGAAAAACTAAAAATATAAAGTAACTTTTACTACTTTCGAAGTAAATTTTACTAATTTTGTACAAATATGTTCATTGAACGTAGTAAAATTTATTCCGAAAGTAGTGAAAGTTTCCAGAAATATTTTACCATAAAATTATAGTAAAAGTTACTTTATATTTTTCTCCTTGTACAGATTCCAAAGTTTTAACCCTGACAAACCAAAAAAAAGTGATTATGATTCTTTAACTCCTTGGCTGTTGACGAGGTTTTTAATGTAAGGGACGAAAGTGCATTAAAAAATTTTAATGGATTTTTATGATTTTTTATTTCCAGGGTTACAGATTACAAATCTGAAATCAGTTATTCAAAATTCAAAATGGCTGATGCAATATGGCGGTCGATAAAATATAAAATTAATTTAATTGGCATAAAAGTTATTGGTAATTTTTAGTATTGCGTAGTTGCATACATTTGGAATTTCGAAAAACTGATTTTAAATTTCTAATCAGAGGCCCTGAAAACTCTGAGTACTTATTCAGTTTTAAGTCAATCTAATCAAGTAATACCAAAAATTTGTCGATTTCGATTTTTTGACTTATTTTTATGTTACATAAAATGAGAGTACTTCTCTCTTAATTGGAATCAGTTAAAAATCATGGTTTTAACTGACATTTAGTGACTGACTTTTTGCTTCTAAATCAGTTAAAAACGACTGATTTTCAGTGAAAAAATAACTGATTTACAGTAAAAGTTAACTAAAAAATTAGTAAAACTTGGCTAATTAAATCAGTTGAATAATAATTTACAGAAACATCAGTCATTTTTAACTGTCAATCAGTTGTTTTTAACTAATTATCAGTAGAAATATAACTAATTAGAATAAGTGACTGACTTTTTGCTTCTAAATCAGTTATTTTTAACTGATTCAAATTTAGAGAGTTTGAGACAGATTAATAAAGTTGAACTATACTCTTTAAATTTGAATCAGTTTAAAGTAACTGATTGTCAGTTAAAAATAACTTATGTTTCAGTACATTTTTTTTGTCTGATTCAATTAGTCAAGTTTAACTAATTTTTAATTTATTTTTTACTGAAAATTAGTAACTTTTTTAACTAAAAGGCAGTTGTTTTCAATAAATTTAGAAGCAAAAAGTCGGTCACTGATTGTCTGTAGAACTAGTTTGTTAACTGTAGAAGTATTTTGAAAAATATCATTACTAACTTGTAGAGCATTAAAACTCTTCGATTAACCTATTTTAGAACCTATTTCGATCATATAAATATCAAAATTATTGGTATTTTAAAAAACCAAAAATTATGGAAAATATCATTTTTTCAATTAACTTGTTTATTAACTTTTGTGTAAACACGTATAATATTAATTATAGAATATATCAAAATAAATTTTTTTGGACCAAGAGTTAATGATTTTTAACCTGATTATAAAAAGTAATTTTTGCATTTCAATTATTATTTAGGGTCGAACCATTATATTTCGAATAAAGTCGTTGCGGCCTAATTTTTTAAAAAATTTATACTTTTGGAATTGAATCTATATGATCTCTGAATAACGAAATGAAAAGAATTATATTAAAATATTTATTACTTTTTTAAAAATATGAGTGTAAAGTGGAGAAGGTGCGAAAAATGGCACTTTTTTAGCAATTAGAAAATATTTTAAAAAGTATTGACAAATTCTTAAAAGTGCAAAAAGATTTATTGATTCATGTTTAAAATTAGTTGAATAATTATTCTTTAATAATAAAACAAATTAGGTTATTTGGCGGATCGACTTTAAAAACCTATTTTATCTATTATTTTTATATTTTTACTAGTTTTATTATTAAAGAATAATTATTCAACTAATTTTAAACATGAATCAATAAATCTTTTTGCACTTTTAAGAATTTGTCAATACTTTTTTAAATATTTTCTAATTGCTAAAAAAGTGCCATTTTTCGCACCTTCTCCACTTTACACTTATATTTAAAGAAAAGTAATAAATATTTTAATATAATTCTTTTCTTTCGTTATTCAGAGATCATACAGATTCAATTCTAAAAGTATCAATTTTTTTAAAAAATTAGGCCGCAACGACTTTATTCGAAATATACTGGTTTGACCCTATTATTATTTATATGAGGAATCAAAGTGTTTATGAAATGATCACCAAAATTATAACAAAAATGTACAACTTGACAGCGGTTTTTATTTTTTCGTCAACCATATTGGATTTTGTAAATTTTGAATTTTAGAAAACTAACCAATGTTAGAAAAAATAGTGTCATATAGTAATTTCAAGAAACGTATTTCCTTGTCCCAGGGTTTCGCCAAGGTTTTCAATCTCTCTTTGCAACCTTTTCCCAAGCAATTGCCATTCTTTATCATTTTTCCATAGCTATAAAAAAATGACCTAATTACCCTTCTGGAATTGTTTGAAATTGCATTTAACTGTTTAGTAATTTTAGTATCGATGTGCAGTATGAATTTGTTGTCTTGCATCAGACGATAAGGTATGTGGGAGAGGCAGGGTAGTTAGCCAATCGCGTTGCCGAGCTACATCGGATGAATATCAATGAGTGAATGCGAACCATCGCATCGCCTTTTACAGTTTTCCATGTGTTTGGTGTGTAGCTCGCTGCAGAATTTGAAATGTGTCGGTGACTCTGTGTGCAAGCTCCCGTTTTCGAACATGAGCCGTCCTGCGATCGCTTGTTTACTCTGGGGCTTGTCGGAAAACGCGATTCCTCGTTGTGTAATCCGGTTAGGGTGCTCACATCGCCAATGGGAGAAAAAAGGAGGAAGGAAAAATTAAAAGAAAGAAAGAAAGCGGGGCGGGAATTTGGAATGAATCTTTCAAACGATCGGGGGATGTGCGAATAATTAAAAGGAATTAAATTTAAACCTTAAAGTAAATTCTCAACTCTCCTTTTTGTCTCTCTATAGGCGCGGGGATTATTTGTCCTATGCTTTGTAATCATTTTTTATTTCCAGACAAAATAGATTGAGGATGAAAGTAATATTTTGGAATTACTCTTACGATAGGAGTACTGAATATATTATGATTTTGCCCTTTTTTCTCTATTCGAATTTAATTTCTTTTAATGGTATTTGGACAATATTTTAAAATCTTTTGCATTTTAAACAAAAAATTGGCAGTTTGTAAAAAATTCCTTTGGAGAACATTTGACTTTGCTAAATAGAGAAATGGAGAGGAAGAAAGAGAGACAGAAATGAAATAGTATCACAGGGATGATTTTACTTAGTTTCTTCAACGGAATTGAATAACATGAACAGCGTGTGTGTTCGTTTTTGTAATCGAAACGACTGATATTATAGAGGCGCGAAAAAAAGATATTTGAAGTGAGAAAATGGTGGAAGGGGCAGATGAAAGAGAAAGAGACTCTATGTAATTACTGAATCCACAGAACAGCAAAGCCGTGTTCCCATAAAGGGAGAAGAGGGTTCTTGTTGTTTTAGAATGAAGAGAGAGAAAGAGAAATCGCATGCTTGTCGGACTTTAAAAGCGAGTATTTTGCGACGAGTGCATCGGGGTAAAGAGGATGGGCAAATAAAAGCAAACAATCGGGAACAGATGCAGTGGTTGATATCGCTCTCTAATTTTCCTCAGTCTCCACATCCTTCCAATGGGAGAGAACTCATTCGCGCCGGGTTAACTGGAAGTCGACGAAATGGAAGTGTTAAACTGTGGTCGAAGACAGAGAGCAGTCTCTCTGACTCTCTCTCTCTCTCTCTCTCTCTCTCTCTCTCTCTCTCTCTCTCTCTCTCACTTTCAGTTTAAAATAAAAGAGGGGGCAGGAAGAAAAGAACTTTACATCAGAAAGAAGAAAAAATGGAATAAAAAAACAAGAAGATGAAGAAAAAGAAGGAAGAAGAAGGACAAGAAGAAGAGCAAGAAAAAAAAGGAAAAAAATGCTAAAAAAATAGAAAAAGAATGAAAAGAAGAAAAAAAGTGAAGAAAAGCAATAAAATGAAAAAAGGTAAAAAACACAGTAAAAAGAAGAAGAAAGAAAACGTGAAGAAAATGAGAAAAGAGGATAAGAATAAAAAGAAGAAGAAAAAATTAAAAAGCAAAAAATGAAAAAAGAAAATATAAAAAGAGGAAAAAGAGTGGAGGAGAAAAATGAAAAGGTGATGAAAAATAAAGAAGAGAAAACGAAGAAAAAAAGTGCAGAAAAACAAGAAAAAGAAGAAAATAGAAAAGACAAAGAATAACAGAATAAAAACAAGAAGAGAAAATTAAGGAACGAATCAGAAACGAGAAAATGAAAACAGAGAGCGGGAAACGCTAAAAGATAATCAATACAGCCTCCGGTACAACGGTCTACCCTTGAGAGTTACGGCTTATGTCCACAAGATCTCCTGCCAGGATATCTTCGTTCCGATAACTGACTTCGGTGCTCTTTTTCTTCTTCTTCTTCTTCTTCTTTATCATCTTTTTCCTCTTCTTCTCAGTACATCTTTGTCTATCACATAATTGAAAACACATCTCTTCGTCTTTGTCTAGTATCGAAACTATTTTTCCCACCACTTTTCCCTCGAATCTAATGATGTGACCGAAATGTGCTAAAAGCAAAATTTCCCCTGATTTCACTTCTTGGAAACATACGAGTGAATTCAACCGTTTTAGGATCGTTTCTCTTTATTATCATTCCACCTTATTTTTGCTTTTATTTTTCTCGCTTCTCTCTTTTCCTCGTTTCCTTCACTGTGATGGTGGTTCTTTTCTATTTTATTTTTATTGTTACTGTTTTCTCTTTTTTTTGGATTTTACTTTTATTGTTTCTCCTTTTTGATTTCATTTTTATTTTTCTTTATTTTTGCTGTTTTATTTTCATTTTTTTTGGGTATTATTTATATTTTTGTTTCTTTATTTTTCACCTTGATTTTATTTTTCTTCTACATTACTTTTAGTTTTCTTTCTTTTTGTCTTTTATTTATTTTTCTTTCTTTGATTTTATTTATTTCTAGCGTTCACCTAAAAGTTCTTCTATTTTTACTTCGTTGTAAATTGTGGTCAAAGAGAGACAGCTTTTTTTTTATTTTCGTTTTTTGTCTTATTTCCACTTTTGCCTATAGTCGATACTTTGCCAATGATCTATGTAATAAAAATCTATATTATAAGTTCAGTATTCGCATGTCTCGCGGAAAAAATTATATATTGCTGATATCTTTACTGAACTGTGAGGTTTTAAAAGAGTTTTTGATTTCCTGTATACATGTTCGTAAACTTTCAAAATAGGATTATTGTTTTGAATTTATGGTTAAAAGTTGCATTTAAAAGGAAACAGTAGGAGAAATTTATTGAGAGGAAATGCGGAATGTTGAATCTTGAGATGCATAAGAAGAACTAGTGCTTAATAATAGTCAAACTAAAGAACTCGCGATAAATTTTTATGTTCATTATCAAATTTTTTATGTACTGACACACAATTTTTAAATAAATTATTCATTATTGTATAATGGAAATGATTTACATACAAAAAATAAGTGTAATTCATTTATATATATATATATGTATTTAGTATTAATACTTGATTAACGAATAATAAAAATAATACTTGTAATTATAAATATTTGCAAACATTGTAATAATCAGTCATGCGAATATCAAATTAAATTTTGTTGAAATAAAATGTTGTTTATAGAGCTTTTAATTAAAAATACATACATCTGAATTTCCTGTAGAATCTAATTGAATACAGTTTATATAAATATCCCCCGTAAAATTTATTTATTTAATATAAAATGGGCGTTTATATACAGATACATTGCGAAAATTTATATGCTCCTGCCTTTAATTTAGTTTACAAAACAAACTTTGGGTTATTAATTAAGGTTTCCGGGAAAACGATTAAGCGGAAAATACTGTTTATCGTCAGACAAAATAATTAGTGCATAATTTTCCTACAATATTTACAATTCATTTTAATAAATCTTTATTATTATTAAATTTTCCAACTAAATAAGTACTTCTAAAATAGAATATTAATAATAAACAATTGTTAATTATCATATTTTATTAATAGAAATTTTTATTTTTCTTCTGAAAATTTGTAATTAATAACATATTACACAGAATTCAAATTCTCGTAAAATTAAATAAAACAAAACATGTAATAATTTACCTCTGGCTGAACTCAATATTTGAATATTTAAACAAAAGATGAGAAAAATAAATAATTAAAAAATAAATAAAGAATAAAATGAAAGAAACAAAAAATAAAATAAAGAATAAAAAAGAAAATGAATAGGGAAAGAAAGAAAGAAATTCAGGGAGAAAATCGACAGCATGTTTTAAGTAGTAAACTTGATGTGTCGTTAGACTGTAGAAAATCTGAACTTGTTTATTTTTTAGTATAGGAAGAATTACTCATATTAAATCTCTCAAAAATATCCGGTTCATAGAATTTAAAAAAAATGGTAAAAAATGCTCAAAAGTATCTTAAAAAAAATTCTAAACTGTATTTTCACTGGGGTTCCAAAATACCCCAGTCAGGGAATTCAATGTTAAAAGGAACATTTAAATTCGAATCGAGAGAGGAAGGATTTACCTCTTTTTTCCTCTGGAAAAAAGTGGAATGTCAGAAAACGAAAGGAGCATACGGGCAAAGTGGAAATGGTCACACTGCTTTGAGTGGTCCCTTATCTGCGTAATGCACCGACAGAGCAAAGTCAAAGACGCAAGGTTGTCGAGTAAAATGGCGAATCGAATTTCAAGGTATCTCCCGAGAGAGCCCGAAAATGTGGATCTGCATTGAGCAAGAAGAAAATAGTAAAAGTAAGAACGTAAAAGAAGTGGAAGGCTGAAGATCGAGTCGACCTGCATAGCGTTTTGGGGAGAGGGTGTAGCTAGAGGGTTGCTAGAAGATCGTGCTAAGGATTTAGAGACGCATGCCGAGGCTTTCCGGCAAGAAATATCGCCTTTAGAGAAGTCAAACCCTTCTCCTTTCCTACCACTCCTCTCTCTCTCTTTCTCTCTCTCTCTCTCTCTCTGCTACTTTTAATGGATACGATTCCTCTTTATCAGGCACGACGTTTCATTCGACGATCTAGACGCGTTCTGTCGTGCCGAACGTTTCATAAATAATTCTTTAAAGACGTACACAGGATTTTTTTTCATCCTGTGACTTAAAAGCTTTACCATAAAATCCTTTCAATTTAATACGATTTAAGTAACATGAAATGTTTTCAACGTACATTT
The DNA here is from genome assembly GCA_032872475.1 of Leptopilina myrica (nomen nudum). Classification (NCBI taxonomy): domain Eukaryota; kingdom Metazoa; phylum Arthropoda; class Insecta; order Hymenoptera; family Figitidae; genus Leptopilina; species Leptopilina myrica (nomen nudum). The sequence continues at coordinate 24,848,865 of CM065458.1, read as the reverse complement.
TTGCATAAGTATTTGAATTGTTTTACTGTTTTTTTAAGGAAAAATTGTCATTTAGAGATATTTGGAATTTTTTATTTTATTTTGGATATAAGAAGTAGAAGATGTACAAGAAGATTTGTTCCTTATAGTTTACCGAATTTTTGAATAAAGTTATGGGATATAATGGCAAAATTGTAATTTTAAATAATTTTGAAATTATTTTTTCAGTAATAATATTTAAAATTTAATTTCATACCTTTATTCCATACAAGGTATAGTATTGTAAAAGTTCAAACAAAATTTCAACTGTACGTTTAATCTTCTATAATATTAAAATGTTTCCTAGTCGTTTCGTCGTTTCGTCGTTTCGTCGGATTCGTCGGCCGGCAACATATATAGATATACATCGGTTCATCCATCGGCAACATATATACAAATGTACATAAACACATATATGCACACAATACATACACATGTATGCTCACACATATACACACAATACATACACATGTATACTCACACATATGCATACAACACATACACATGTATACTCACACATATACACTCAATCTATACACATGTATACTCACACATATGCACACAACACATAAACATGTATACCCACACATATGCACACAATACATACACATGTATACTCACACATATACACACAATACATATGCATGTATACTCACACATATGCACACAACACATACACTTGTATACTCACACATATGCACACAACACATACACATGTATACTCACACATATGCACACAACACATACACATGTATACTCACACATATACACACAATACATACACATGTATACTCACACATATAATGTACCCAAAAAATATTGTTTTGGCTTTTTCGAAAATGTAATAAAAAGAATTTTGTATATTGTAATTGTCGGTACGAACTACAAGCGAGCTACGAAAAGTTGCTGCTGAAATTAAATAACCATATTTTATTATTGAAGAATGATAGAAACTTGGTTCTTGGATTGTTCGAAAGCCAATTAATTTCTCCGTCGTTTGATATATAAATAAAAATTATTATATATTTTTAGAGATTTTATCACCTAAGAGATTTTGAAAAAAATTGATTAATTTTTCTATTTTTCTGCACCATGTTTGTGTGGCTGCACATGCTAGAAAAATTTTAAATTTTAGCAACATAATCTTTAAAGTCTCAGCTTTTATTTGAGCCTTGAAAATGGAAAATCCGTTCAGTACTTTTTGAAATATCTTAAAAAATGTCCAAGTTTCTATTATTTTTCAATAATAAAATATGGTAATTTAATTTCGGCAGCAACTTTTCGTAGCTCGCCCGTCTTTTGTGCTGACAGTTTCTGCCGGTAGTGTATATATATATATATGTTTGTAAAGTACACAATATATAATATATACAAAATTCTTATATAATATGTACACGGAGAAAAATGGATTATACAATTAGGAATATAGAAAAAAAGATCATACTGAATATAATCTGATTAATACCCTCTATAATCTATTTACAACCTTTCAATGTTTTAGAATTATTTCTGGTATTCACAATAACTTATACATTTTATACTCCAAAATCGAATCAAATTATAATTTTAGATTATTACTATAGCAACATGTTTTTTTCAAATTGTCATATTATGAGGTTAAAGTCGTTTTGAAAATTTGTTGTGATCGAACTTTTTTACATATGTGCTGCTATTTTAATTTTCCAGGTTTGTAAATTTCTAATAATTGCATTTTTATAAATCTAAAAACAATTATAGCATTATGCATTTATTTACCATTAGCTTATTATATTGATTATAACCATTTTTAGTTTAAATATTACAAGAGAAGATTATTTTTAACCATTTCTTCAAAGTATTTTTATTTACTTACAAAGTGTAAATTTTGTGATTAGTAAGAATTTATTTCTTTGTAACTTTATTTATGATTAATTCATCAATTATTATTGAATTGGAAACAATATTAATAATAATTTTTTAAATAATTTTAATAATTTTGTAGATTTAAAAAAATGAAATTACCAGAAATTTACGAATAAATAAATTTAGTGATTGATCAATTTATTTAATTAATTAATTATTAGCAACAACAAATTCAAATTTTTATTTTTTTAAATTTTATTATTAGGCAATTAAATAGTAAATTAATTTTTTAATTTAAGGGTTAGTTCTAATTTGTCAAAATTTTATTTATTTAAAAACGTAAAGACCAATTATATTGATGCAAGTTTTATAATCTAAATTAATATGATCAATAATTTGAAAATGGTAATACTTAGATATTTAATTTTATAATTCTGGTTAACTATCCTATATACAATTTAAAATATCATAAAAAGTATAATCTGAATTATATCACTAGTAATCCATTTTTCTCTGTGTATGTATGTAAAAAGGTCAATACCAGGTCCTTCTAAAATACATAAACACTATTTTTGAGGAAGGATGCATCACCTTGAATTTATTATAATGCATGCTTTTTCAATAATACTTTATTAAAAAATTTATTAATTTTTTTTGTTGGACGGGGGTCGGTTTTGGGTTCGATACCTTCCAGTACCAAATATAATGTCAATTGACTTTATGTTTGGTACTGGAAGGTATCGAACCCAAAACCAACCCCCGTCCAACAAAAAAAATTAATAAATTAATAAATTTTTTTAATAAAGTATTATGGAGGAAGGATATTTTTTTATTAAAAAATTTATTTATTACTATCTTATAGTGGCACTATCGGGTCGGACCCGAAAAGTCAAAAATGACCCGGTAATGACGTCTACGTATATTTTTCGGACCTGGTATTGACCTTTCTACATACATATATATATATTGTTTGTTTAATTATTTAACTAAATAAATAAATTTATATATCTGACTCCGTTTAAATACTGAGAAAAAAATCAAAAATTTTTTTGAACTAAAAATATATGTTTAATTTAAACATATTTTGTTATTGAATTAATTTTAATTTCTACCGAACGAAAATTACTATGCATTGAATCAAAATTATTATGTTTAAATCAAACATAATTTTTGGTTTACTGTATGACTAAGATAATTATGTTTGATTTAAATATATTGTTTTCTCAGTAAAAATGTTTTTTTTTTTTAATAGTTATTGCTAAATGAATTTTTTTACAACTTTTTAAACAAAATTTTATTTCTTCTAAATGAATAAACCGATTGAAATAAATGAAGCTTGAATATTAAGGGGATAAGATATACTTTCATTTAGAATTAGAGACTTTTTAAAGAGTTTATTTTTGAATAATTATTTAACAAATTTGTTATAAACAAATTTTTTTTTAATTTCCTGCGTCTTTTAAAAATTTGATAAAAATATTAACATAATTAAAACTATAAGAAATCAAAATGTATAGTGCAACATGACTATACTTAGTTTTTAATCAATATTATGGTTATATAAATGTTAACTCGATAGTATTTTGTTTATTTCATAGATGCAAACAATGTTTTAATTCAGAAAAACATCAAACTTTCATGTCTGTTGCAATATAATTTTGATTGTAACTTTTTAAAAATTGTTGCTCATAAATCATTTCAACGAATTTTGATTTCTTATAGTTTTAATTTTAGGTTGAAATTAAAAAAAAAATTTTAAAGAAGCAGAACATTAAAAAAATTATTTTTTCATAAAATTAAATACATAATTATTCAAAAATAAATTTTTTAAGAAGTCTCTAATTCTAAACAAAAGTATAATTATTTTATCTCCTTTATTATATCCCCACTAGATTCATTTAAATCGATTCATTCATTTAGGAAAAATAAAATTTTGTTTAAAAACTTGCAAAAAATTCAATTTGACATAACTTTTATAAAAAAATATTTTTTTTAGTAAAAACTGAAAATCTATACAAAGTAGTAATAGTTGCTCTGATATATAATAAAAGTTGCTTCGCTCAAAATATTAATTGCTCGAGACATTTTAAATATTACTCGACTTTTAATAACATTTATTAATTTTATTAACAAAATTTTAATTTAACATTTAATTTTAACATCCGACTGGTTCTTAAATTGGAACACTGAGAAAACATTATACTTAAGTGAAACACAAAAATAATGTTAGACGATTTTGTTTAAATGAAATTAATTTGTAAGTTTAATCTCAATATATAGAAAATATCTACTGCATTGATTCAAAAGTATTATTTGTTTGAATAATTATATTTAATTCAAACATATTTTCTGTTACTGTTTAAACAAAAATTATGTTTAAAAATTTTATGTTTGAATCAAACTTAAAAGTTAACTACATATAATTTAAAATCAATCACAATTTATGTTTAATTTCAATATATAATCTCTTAAACTGAACCAGAAAATATGTTTGAATAAAACTTAAATATGTTTGACTGTATAGCAAAGATATTTTAAGTTTGATTTAAACAAAATTTGTTTGAATCAAATAATTTTTTTTCTCAGTGAAGCCTCAATTGTAGACCTATATTCAGTAGCTTATAAGTCCGAAAATATTGAGTTTAGGAAAAAGTTGTCAAAGAATAAAAGTTTTAGATTTATTTCGACTTTTAAGAAATGTAAACAGTTTTTTTATAAACAAATTAAGTTTTCCTTTTAAAATAAACGTTTATTTTTAGATTCTGGTGCTGCACATGTTCTAAATCAGTTTATATTAATATAATATAACCGACAGTTAAAAAAAATTAATTTGTTTATTCAAAAATTTTTTTTTACATTACTTAAAAGTCAAAATAAAAATAAAACTTTCATTTATTGCCAACTTTTTCCTAAACTCAATATCTTCAGACTTACAAAATATAGGCAATATTTATATATGTAAGTAAAAATATTTTTATTTTATGATTAGAAAATTAGTACTTTAAAATTAACTACAAGTAGGTAAAAATAAAATATCAATATTTAAAATAATTCAATCTAAATTTATGAAAAAATAAATGTTGAATAACAAATATTTCAAAACAAACATAAATAGTTAAAAAAAATAAATTATTATTTACATACACATGTATATATTTACACATAAATACATAACACACACACACATATATATATATATAAATTAAAAATTTTTTAATATATATAAAATCAATGGAGATGCTATTTAGTAAATTTATACAAGTGGAAATAAACAAGTAAAATGTCTTCCGAGCGAGCGTTAGCGAGCGAGGACAACGACGCTAGTATAAATAAAATAGTTTTAGTTTTTAATTTTTAGTAATAAATTCAGTTGCAGTCAGAGAATTTCAATTTTAGCTGCAAGTAGTTCGAAATATTTATATCAGACAATTGTAAAATTTTTGAAAATATTCCACAGTATTAAAAAAAATTAATTTAAGTGACAAATTTCCACTATATTTCATTCAGTGGGAAAGTTAGTTACTGACAGACATTATAATTTTTGCTAAATTTGTATGTAAGCAGTATAAACATTTTTTTTAATTTCTGAAAATTTGTAAAATATTGAATAAATCCCCTACTTTCAAACAAATGAAAAATACTTTTTTGCAACACTAACCTGTAAAATTGAATTTTACACACTAAAAACAGTGTGTAAAGTACTTCTTTTTATAGAGGTGTGTAAATAATTACTTTACATTTGCAATCACATTTTTTATATTAGCTTCAAAAAAATTTCATTTAACAGTTCCCCCACTACACCTAAACTTACATTAATATTGGCAATAGTGCTGCAAGTTTAGTTGTTCTAGTGTTGCAAAAAATGTTGTATGACACTCGTAAAATCACTCACTTTACGCACTTGTATCATAAATAACTAGTTTAATATCACAATCTTTTTTTCAGTAGTAATTTCAAATTAATATATAATTTAAATTATTAGCACTAAAGTACAGATTTACTCGGGAAAAATTTTAAATTCACTCAGTTTTAGTGTCAGTAGTAAAGGACAACTCTAATCAGGCAAGGCGTCTTAAAGTAAGTAGTAAAAGTAAATTTCGGTCAGACGGGAAGGTGAGATGAATTTTATTGACGCAGTAGATCAAGATTTGTTGTAAATAGCAAATACTCTCTTCATTCCTTGATTAATGGGAGAGGGATTAGAGGGACATAGTGAGTTAGATGAGTGAGTGAATGAGAGAGAGAGAGAGAGAGAGGGATAAATGAGAAGAAAGATAAATGATTCCACTCTTCCTCTCACCTTAGGCTGTAAACAATCAAATAAAGCACGACCTAAGCGTTATCTTATCCTAAAAGATCTCATCCGTTAAATCTGTGGAGGAAGAAAGTTACACGTCGAAAACTGCAAAGAAGGCAACTTAAATAACAGTTTCTATATTGCGAAAGCTAAGTGCGAACTCAAACTGACCCTACAAGCAATGTTCTGTATTTCATTTAACGTTACAATGCGCTTTTATGTCGCCTTCCACGACACTATTTTCTCTCTCTCTCTCTCTTTCTTTTTCTGTTTTGCTCTATCTTCTTTCTCTTTCTAAGAATTTGGTCTAAATCAGTTCGTGGTGAATTCGCCTACAGTGATACTACTAGAAGAAATTATTGGTTGTGACTATTACATTTATTACATAAAAAGTTCGCTGCTACTTTTGGTAGTTACTTTTACTACTTCTACTATTTAGTTATTTACTATAGCTACAGTAAATTTACAACAGTTGGCAACGTACTTTCCAAATTTCAATTACTTAAAAATAATTTAATAGTAAAAACAATTTCTTCTAATTAGATAACCGTGCAGAAAATTGTCGCGGCAGTCTAGATCTATTTAAAACCAGTCTAGTTTTTTCCTCGTGTTGCTATTCACAGTAATGCTAGATTGGTGTGGTCTTCATTCTATCTAGTTTCCTAGACAAACTTTTAATTTTTATATAGATTTTGCAAAGCGCTGCAATTCTAGTAGAACTATGTTAATACTAGCTTGGTACTATCTAGTTTTCCTAATTATATTTTTATTACGACGTAAACTAAAATGCCAATATAGTTATTACACAGAAATACTACACTGAGAAAATATTATACAATACTTCTGAGTTTAATACAGTTGTTTGGAACTATTGGACGAAATAGTAAGAAACTTTGCTAATTTGGTGAACATTTGTCGGGATTAGTGACTTAGTGTAGAAAATAGTAAAAAATACAAAAAGTCCCCTTATTTCCGATGGTTGCAATGTGAAAATAGTAAATTCTAGTGTGATTTTATACAAAAATTAGTAATCTCGGTCTCTCCGTGTATTTAATTCAAACATATTTTCTGTTTTGGTTTAAACAAAAAATACGTTTAAAAATTTTATGTTTGATTCAAACTTAAAAGTTGATAATAAATAATTTTAAATCAACTGTAAATTATGTTTGAATTAAATGTATTATTTCTATAGATGAACCAAAAAATATGTTTCAATTAAACTTAAATTTGTTTGACTGTATAGCAAAGAAATTTTAAGTTTGATTTAAGCAAAATATGTTTGAATCAAATAAATCGTTTTCTCAGTGTAGGTTTTACACTATTAACTATATTTTACTGTTTTTTGCTATAAACTTTTTAATTTCATTATTATTATTAAGTTAACTTTAAATATTACTTATTTGTTCAAATGTAGTTTATATCTCAAGTTAGCAGGATTTGGTTTAGGAAATTAAAAAAAAAATTATCGTTATGATAATTAACAATATATTTTGTTGAAAATAAAGTGTCCAGAAAGAAAAATTCATGACGGGCAGGAAAAATTGTTTATAATTTATTAAATTGTTTAAACAAATTTGAAGAGAGATTTTTTAATTTTATAAAATATTGAAGTCTTTTAATAAATTGTTTGGAATCAAAAAAGCATTTATCCAAAAAAGTTTTCTCAACAGAATGATTACTGAAAAATTAATTAAATTTCTTGTAAATAATTATCACAATTAAAAAATTCACTATTTGGGCATTTTTGGCGTAAGGAGGTGTTTTCTTCTAATAATTTATGAAAATTATAGTTATTTATAAAAATTTTTGCGGTAATTTATAAAAATATTGTAGTCTGAATCTCAATTAAAAATTATTACTTCGGTAATTTATGAAAATTTTCAAGATAATTAATTGAAGTTTATGCATTAATTTATTGAAATCTTCGCAATAATTCATAAACATATATTCCACATAAGTTACAATTAATAATATTATTTATTTAAATATATTATTTAATAATAAATTTATTTAAAATATTTATTTTAGCAATCTATAAAAATTTTTAAGGTAATTTATGGTAATTTATTATAGTAATATATAGTTTTAAGTATCAGTACTTTTATGAAAAAAACTTGATTAAAATTAAATTAAAAAAAAAAATTTCGAGGACAAAAAAAGCAAAGATTTAAAATTTACAAAAAAATTGAAATGAAAGCAAATATTGTTTTAAAAATGTTATTCCCCCTGGCAAAAAAAGGGGTCACAAAAAAAAGAAGAAATTATGATTGAAAGGAAAAAAAAATTTCTTTTTTGTACACTTTTATAATAAAGAGGAAACAAGGGCAAGAGCGGAATATGAAGTAAAAGGGGTGATGAAAGCGAGAGGGGGCGGGGAATGAAAAAGTAGAAGAGAAGTGGAAACTCGGCGAGAGTTGGCAGACACAATGGCCTCGGCGAGAACTGTCCCTGTCGTGCCGGAAGTCAAGTGTCGGCCATCTTGCGAACCGGATGTGCATCCTAAATGTCTCACGAGATTTGTATATGATGTTCCCCTCTCAACCTTTTCCCTCCGCATTTCGCTACTACTTCTTCCTTTTGATGACTGCTTTCTATTTCTCTCTCTCTCTCTCACTCACTCACTCTCTCGCATTCGTTCTCTCTTTCACACTTTTTGAGACAAGCGTTATAACATACAGTCTTAACGTCTCTGGACCCATGGCGCTCTCTCCCTCTCCCTCTCTCTCTCTTTATAGAAGTATATCTTGATGAAAACAGTAGGCGTATAGTTGCAACTTTAAGGAAGCATAGAGAAACAGAAAAGGAACTTTTAGGGGGAGATGGAAACTTGCATAAAGTATATAGCGAGAGTCAGGGCATAAAGCGTAAAGCGTTGTTGGTCTCTTCTCTTTCCACAAACCCACCTCATCATATAACCCTCCTCTCTCTCTCTCTTTCTCTCTCTCTCTCCTTCCCTCTTCTTCTTCTTCTTCTTCTTTCCTCTTCTTCTCACTGCATCTCTTTCTCTTTGTTCCTCTTTCACCTTTCCTCTATTTCTTCCCGTCTCTCTCTCTCTCACCTTTCCTTTCTTTCTCTATCTCTCTCTTTACCCAAACAAACTACCTCGTATTTCTTTACGAGAAGGTACAAGACGAAGCCGCGCGGCATAACTTTATCAAATTTCATTACCACCTCTTCCACTCACCTACTTCCTTCCGTATGCTGAGATCTTACGAGCATTACTGTCTCAATTGGGTTGATGTGCGCATATAATAACCAAAAAGATTAATTTCATTATTTTTCTTTAACCCGGATAGTTGAAATTTTATTGACAGATCATTTTTCACATTTTTTTTCTCTCTAAATCTTAATTGATGGGATTTTCAATAATAATTTAGAAAACAATTTTGTTTGTAAATTCTCTAAATTTGAATCAATTTATATCTTAATTTATTTATTGTATCAGTGAGTGGCTTTTCGCTGTTTAAACTGTTGACCTTTTTCTAATTTTTTAGTACTTAGGGTAAAAAATTTGCTACTCTCCCCATCTCAATCAGTGAAATTCCATTTAACTATCAATGAAATTGTTTTAGGAATAAGTGACTCTATTCTCACGATTTGAATCAATTAAATTTCACTAAAAATCAGTTAAAAATTTTCGAAATATCAGTAACTTTACTTTGATAGACCAATTAAAGAATTACTAAAACTTTTAACCTCTTTGAAAACTTCAGTCATTCTTTAATTCTTCAAATATTGAAAAATAACTGATTTTTCCATCATTTTTAACTGATTCTCAGGAAAAATTCCAATAATTCAAATCAAGAGGATAAAGTCACTGAAAATAAATCTACAATATGGGTATATGAGTGATTTTTCTGAAAGTGACACTTTTGAACTTCAGTTTTTCAACTTATTTTCGTTTTGAAATTATATCGTTTATTTCTATTGAAACTACTTTATTTCATACTCAAGAGTAAGATTTTTAGGTTACGCAAAATTAATTCTTTAAAATATTAAAGTTTTTTACATTGAAGAAAATTGTTGCTCCAATAGATTAATTTTAGTTGATTCGTGAATTTTACTATTAAAAATTCACGGTAATATGATTTATTTATATTTATATTTCATTTATACTTCCAAAATATAATATTACACTGCTTAAAAATAAATTATTTGCTTATTTTAATTCCAAATATATTCAATTCGATTAAAATATAAATTTAGTTTAAGTATTTGGTTTGATTGCTATTTGGGTTAATTTTTTCAAAGCAATGCAGCTAAATACTAAAAAGAAAAGAAAAACTCGCATATTTCAAGGAAAAGGCTTTGGAGATGAAAAATATTCATATTAGAACACAATTAAACTTTGGTTTTTAGTAAAATATATATTCTTTTTAAAATTATAAGTAAGTGCTACATTTGTACTATGGAAATTGATAATAATTATTAAAGAGTAGATTTTGTAAAATTATTTGATACATAAAAAAGTCACTTTCAGAAGAATCACTCATATATGTGGACGTCCACATGAAAAGGGCCCATTTTGTCGGTTCTAGTTTTCGAGTTATTTGCAATTTAATAATTTTTTTAGAAAAACCTTAATTTTTTTTTATTTTTTATTATCAATCTACATGTTTTGACAAGTCAAATCATGAGGTTTTCATTAATTTATCGTTAATTTAAGTGTTTAACTATATTGGTTCTTTAGAAAAAGAAAAGGGACTATTTTGTCGGTCCTTTGCAAAAATATTTCGTATTTTTGAAATGGAGTGTCAAAAAAAATTAAAACCTCTTGATTTGTCATCTTTAAAGTACTCTGAACTCAAAACAATTATTATCTGAATAACTTCCGAGAAGAACCAGAGATATTAATGTTAGAGTCATTGATTACGTAGTCGTAGATGTAAAAAATGTCGATATTTCGTTAAAATTTCATAATAAAACCTGTTAAAATTTTTTAAATAAGTTTAATTTCTATTCTTTACCTTCAAATGACACAATAAAATTGTTCCCAATCATTAATCTTGTACAAAAATGGTTTATTAATAAGAAAATCGTCTTTTTAGAAAAGGGCCCATTTTGTCGGTTTTATGTATTTTCAAAATTAAGGGGGGGGGAGTGGTTTAAAAAATTTTTAAATTATTGGTTTTTCATCTTTAAGGTGCCCTGGACTAAAAACAATTATTATCTGAATAACTTCCCAGAAGAACCGGAGATATCACAATTAATAGGTATCACAATCTTTAATTCCGTTTTTCTCGAAATGAGGTATTTGTCACTATAAACTTTGAAATTCTGTAACTCATCGAATTTTTGACCAAAAAAGTTGTATGACCACTCAAAATTTTTGTAATTTTGCAAGGAATTCGCCCATATAGATAAGTCCAATAGTGCCAAAATGGGCCCTTTTCATGTGGACGTCGACATATTAAGTTTTGTACAAGTATTTTACAAATTAGGAAAAAATTGTGATAAAGCGAAATTTTGATATACAAAATATTAAGCATTAAAAAAAAATTATGTAAAATTTATAACTATATCAAATATTAGGAATATTAATTAAATTCAAATAAAACTTTACTAAATTTCACATAGGTTTTTCTAACTTTAATATTTTTTATATTAAAATTTTGCTCTTTCGCACTTTTCATCTTTCTTTTTACTGATGAATTACTTAACTTTTACTTATTTAAAAGTAAAAAATCTGTAGTTTTTAAAATTTTATAATTTACTCAATTTTTTCTTTGTAAATCTAAAACAATTTTTAAAATTTGGATGAACATTTTTCTTTTATTTATCATAAAATAATCATAAGTTTCTGGCAAAAATTAGAGAAACTTTTGAAAATAGAAGAATTGTTTTGTCATTAACATAACTGAGAAGACGATTTCTTTAATTCAAACATATTTTACTTGAGTCAAACTTAAAATATTTTTGTCATACCACAGTTTGATAAATTTATAAAATTCAAGTTAGTGAAAAATAAATATTCAAATACTGAAAATTCAAAATGATGTACAAAATTTCTAACAAATATTGCACGTCTCGAAGAAACAAATAAAAATAAAGCTGAACGAAAGAATAGACGACAATGTAAAATGACACAAACTTAAAAGTGAAGGAGCATTGTCATTCAACACAAAAGTGGTGGTTGCAGAAAGATAGCGTTCCCACTCATCCCAAGGGATATCAGAAGAGTGGCCTTACCCTCCATTCGAATTCACCATCCCCCCAAGTGAAGCTCGGCCAAACTGGACAGGAATATCTTAAACGAAATTTTTTTTAAGTAAAAACTTTTATTCCCAATGGCGAAGAGTTTTATGGTCAAGAGCAACTGACAAATGTGCACTTATACATACATGTATACGCATACATAACCTCCAGACACTCCTTGATAAATCGTTAATATTCTAATTGACAAAAAAGTAGTTAGAAGTTTCAAGAGAGTGAGAAGGCAAAAGTTGAGGGAGAAAGAGAGAGAAAAAAAACAATAAATGACAAGAGAGTAAAAAGGAGGAGGAGAAGAACATTTCCCAGACGGTGAAACTAAGCAAGAAAAACTGTAACTTACGATCACTCGACAAATTGATTCGGAAATATACAAGCCCCTTGGGATAAGCCCTTGAGGTTTTTGGTATGAGGAAATGCACGTTTTCTTTCGTTGAAAAGCTTTCTCCTGTATTGAAAGAAAACCAAGCTTTTTGTCAGGACTTTATTATTAATAGGAAATGGAAAATTTAATTTTTATCAATTAATAATAATTTCATAAATAGGTATTATTGGAATTTATTTGTGTGTTAGTAAATTTAGTGAAATAAAAAATTTAAACAAAGAAAGTAACTGAATAAAAAAGGAATCGATACATTTTAAGAAAATAAATATTAAAGTATTAATTTTATAATAGAAAGACATACGAATTTTCTAAAAAGCTTCAATTCCATGAATATTACCTGATTTTGTACTAGACAGTAGGATTGGTATTTTTTGACAAATCACAGTTAAGTACTCCATTTTTAAAAACCTGCTTGGATTGTTTTTGGAAAATTTAAAATACTATTAAAACATTAATAATATTTAAATATTTATTTCGAACAATATGGAAGTTTTGTACAATTTTATTTAATTAAAAAGAATCAGATTTTAAACAAATTTAATTGGACCTGTTTTGTAGACAATTCAATTATTTAATAGCTTGATACATTTACAAATTTTCAAATAACTTGAATTTTGAAAGAAATTAATTGAAATACATTGAAAATAATTGAATAATTGTAAGAATTTTATTAGTTTTTCAAAATAATTGAAATTTAAGAAAAAAATCGGTTTTGAAATTGATAACTAAGTGAATTACAGAAAAGAACAAAAATTAAAGATATTTATCTAATTTTTCGCATTCTAAGAGAAAAGTTAGAAATATTAACTCTAAAAATAATTAAATTTTTACGAAGTTATAAATAAAAGAAAACTTAGATTATTTAAAAAATTTTTAACATTATTTAAATTTACTAAATTTCAAAATTAAAAATTTCAAAAAGAGTTTAAGTTTTGAGGAATTCTGTACAAAATTGTAAAAAAATTATATTTTAAATGTTACAATTCAATTTTTCGATAATAATTAAGTTTTGAAAATAATTAATTGAAAGGTTTTTCTTGTGTAATAATTTATTATTCTGAAGAATTGAATTAAAATTTCAAAAAAACAAACAAATTTCGGATTTAGTTCAAATAAAAAAATAAAGGAATACAATTTATTACATCAATTCAACTTAAGACAAATTAAAATAAGAAATTTCAAAAATAAATCAACATTTCTGGAGTTTTTCAAAAATTTTAATCAAATCTTGTAATAATAATAATTGAACTTAGAATGCAATTAATTAAAAGATTTTAAAATAATTAAGAAATTTTTAATAGTTGAATTTTTGAAGAACTATTAATTTTAAGTTGTGAAAAGAATATAATGTTTCTATCTAAATATAAAGTTGTAAAAAATAGTGGAACAATTAAAATTAGTAAAAGTTTTAGCTAATTTTTAGTAATTTCATAATTAAGTAATTAATTTCAGTAACAATTATAAAAATAGCCAAAGTTCTGTTTAACTTCACTAAATTTAAAACTAAAAAGTTGTCCACTCATCCAAAATGTATAAAAATTTTAATTAATTCTTACTAATAATCCATTCGAAATTTCATTTAAATTAGGAAAAATGTTTATTAAATTGAATTAGTGACTAACTTTGTGCTTTTGTATTAGCAAATTTTACTAATAAATTAGTGGAAATTGGTTTTTATTAGTTAAATTTACTTAACTACTAATAAATTAGTAGAAAATGTTATATATTAGCTATTATATTATTCAAAAGCAAAAAATTAGCCACTAACTGAATTTAATGAAAATGTTATTTAATTCAAATGTTCTCTATTAATTTGAACCAGTTTAAAATCATGATTTTAACTGACAATCAGTAAGTGCAACTTTTTGTTTCTGAATCAGTTTAAGAAACTCATTTTCAATAAAAAATAATTGAAAAATTAGTTAAACTTGACTAATCAAATTAGTAAATAAAATCTACTAAAAAATTATTTATTTTTAAGTAAATGTCAGTAGAAATAATACTATTTGAATTGGTGACAGACTTTTTGTTTATACATAAAATATTTTTAACTGATTTAAATTTAAAGAGTAGAAAAATAGTAAAAACTTTTACTAATTCTTAGTTATTTTCCACTAAAATATCCATTAAATTAAACAAATCTATTCATTCAAAGAATTTAATACTTATTATTTTAAACACGATAAAAAGCTTCACGTGGAATATTTTCTACTGCATAAATAGTTGAAAATCACTTTTTTGATTGGCATTTGGAGAAAACTAAACTAAAAATTTATAGTAAAATTTATAATTATCTCTTATAAATACTGCAACTAAAATCAACTCTCTCTCTCTCTCTCTCTCTCTTATTCTCTCTCTTATTATAGTGTTGTAGTTTGATAAAACCAAATTTTTTCATTTATATTATAAAAATATAATTGTAATTTCTGTTGTTTTTATTAACTCCGAATTTTTTAGTTTTTAGGGTTAAATAGAAACAGTCTCCTATTTTTAATTAAAGTTTGCAATGTGAAAAATGAATGTTGATTTATATTGTAGTATTGACAAGAGATAACTATAAATTTTAGTATGAATTCTAACCTTATTTTTATCTAAATGCGAGTCAAAAAAGTGAAAGGGTGTCTTCTTTGATTTTCAATTATTAATGCAATAGGAAATATTTATATTTTATATTTATACATCTGATCGTATAAAAAATAATAATTTAATTTCTACCTATATTTCTCCATATTAATTAAAGTTATTATAATAATAAAATATAACAATCAAGATTTTGTCTAGAAGAAGTAAGGAAAAAAAGTTTTAAGAAAAAAAAACAAAATCGACTTTTTCCAACGACTCTGTAAAATGAAAATGTGAATAAATTTTTAGCAGAAATTAAAATTATTGTTTGCCGAGACGAAAATGTGTTGAATTTTAAAGATTCGATTCTTTATTTTTGTTAAGAAGAGGAGGTAGGGGGCAAAAGGGGGAGGGAATGAAGAGGATATTGTATAAAGACTTGCGGACGGGATGAAATCGAATTGCGTTTGCGGATGATAATGGCTTATGCCAAGGTGCACTTTGTAGTCACGAATATGGGTACGTTCGTTGAGAGAGTTCATGGTGCGGGATATCGTCGAGCAGGCGACACCGTATCTCGAAGTTCGATGTTTGCGCAGCTTGATTCATATAACCCCCTCCCCCCAGTAGCGCTGAAATTTCTGCCTATATTTCCCCTTTTCCAACGCACATAGACATTTTCACTGGCAGACCAATACAATCTTCCTCCTCTCTTGTCTGAGCATACATAACTACATAGCATTTATATACATACATATATTCACAATGTCGTTTATATATACACACTGCTGCCGCCTGTACCTATTGCAAAGAGGGTTTCCCAGCCAACTACGTTTACTCAGCGATCCTCTTGGGATTGGCAAGAACAATATTCATGCGAAGGTAACCCAAGTCCAAACGCGCTACATATATATATATATTATACTGTCCCTCGTTTGCCGGAATGCATGCTTCTTTCATTATTAGCCAACACGTTTGCAGGTCAAGACATTTTCTCTCTTTTATGTCTATGTATATGTATGTATATTTATATGCGGCCATTTCCCCCGGAAATTACTCCACGTTTCTCGTTGTTTTACTAATCCCAAAAGGAATGTTTCAAATTATTGGTGCGAAAGAAAAGAGGAGGGGAATTTTCACAAATATTAGTTTTTCAAAATTAAATTTATTATTTATTTCCATAAATGTAAATTAGTAATTCATATTTTTACAGCAGTTTGTAAATAATAGTAAACATTCACACTTTTACCTATTAGAATTTTTACATTTTTACCCCATTAATCCTTTGCCATTTTTTATTATACAGTACCGGCCAAAATTGTCAGTCCACCCATTTTCAATAGAATGAAAAAAATGTTTTAACATATTTATGAAAACTAAAATTTTGTTTGGTACAAGTTTTGTAAGATGATAAAAATTTAAAAAGAATGAGACCTTTTAGAAGTCATTTGGCCAGTATTTTGTTTAGAAATTTATAAGAATTGACATTTTCAATGTTTTACAAAAATTTTAATAAATTTCTAAATAAAATACTGGCCAAATGACTTCTAAAAGGTCTCATTCTTTTTAAATTTTTATCATCTTACAAAACTTGTACCAAACAAAATTTTAGTTAATTATGACAGGCTATTCTTTATTGAAAAACGAAAAAAATCCATTGTATTTTTCTTATTTTTAAATAAATTCAAACGTTCAAAAAGGAACAATAGAATTTTGGGATACTTCAGTACTCCGGTTAGGAATAATGTAGTTATTTCTTTATGATTTATAATAAAGAAATATTAGAAATTAGAAATATAAAAAAAATTTGGAGTAACAAATAAATTTTGTTTATTATATTCTTTTTTTTAAATTTCGTTTAACTGATCTAAATCATACAAATATTTCTCCTTATTATTTAAAAAATATATAATAAAAGCAAATTTTTAATAGTTTAACTTTAATAAATTATTATCAAGAAACAGGAAATATATCCATTTTTTACCTAAGTTTTCTATTTCTTAATAAAAATATTGTTCACAAACTGATTCTTTTTTTTTAAATAAAACATTAGGAGAAATGCTTGCAAGTTGTCCTACTAAAGCTATTTTGGTGATAACTAAAAAAATTAATTTATCGGAAAGAATGAAGGCCTATGAAGCTACAAATTTGACACATAGATAATTTAAATTGTGAAAAAATAAAAAATTTTACATCAAATTTTAAAAATGATGTGAAATTTATCGTGTTTAGAATAATTAATACACATTATAGTGGATAATAACTAACATTTAGAAAAAGTTTTTACAATTCCCTACTGCTTAAATTTGAATGAGTTAAAAATAACTCATGTATAAGCAAAAAAAGTCTGTCACTAATTCAAATAGTAATATTTCTACTGACATTTAAATTTTAAATTAATTAAATTTTGAAAGTAATTTAAATGAAATTTCGGTTAGATTATTACTAAGAATTAGTTAAAATTTTTACGAATTTTCGATGAGTGGACGACTTTTCAGTTTTAACTTTAGTAAAATTAAACAGAACATTGTTACATAACTGAAAAATTCGTAGAAGATTTATTTCTACCTAATATTTTTCAGGTTGATAATTACGAATATGATATTGGAATTTTAAAATTCTATATGGCGGATCCAATATGGCGGATAATTTCAAGATTGATGCGATTCGATCAAAATTCTTTTTTTGGTGATTTTGAGATCGCTGAATATGTTTTGGCAAATTCATCAACTTTTAAAAAATTAGGTCGACATTTTGAATTGTGAAAAACGAACATCGAATACCCCCGGTAAACGAATTTTGATCGAATCGCATCAATCTTGAAATTATCCATGATACTGATTCGCCATATTGGATCCGCAATTTCGAATTTTGATAATCTGAAGGAGTTAAATTAGTAATATTTCTACTAAGTAATGATTAATTGTCTTTACTAAATAAAAGAATAATAACAATAATAAATATAAAAAAACATAATAATAATATTATTAATAATAATATTTAATTTGAAAGCAGTAATGAAACTATGAGGGTTGCCAGTAATAATAATAATGATAAATTACAATAAAATTGTTGTTGAAATTGTTTTGACAAGTAAATTAAATGAAATTCTCAGAATGGAATTTTTGAAGCGTGAAAAATTCGTGGAGAGAAGTTAGATGTGAGAATAGAAAATGTAGGTGGTTTGAAAGTAAAACGGGGAGTTGGAGGAAGGTGAAAGAGAGACAAACTAAGAGAGAGAGAGAGAGAGAGAGAGAGAGAGAGAGAGAGAGAGAGAGAGAGGGAGAAATGAAGACTTAGACGTCGAGTTGTAGAGGAAGCTGAGGGTGGCAAAGGAGTTGCGAGCTTAATTCGAGATAATTAAGGAGTGCCAATTATAACTTGACACAACCCTGAGGGTGCTGGACGAGTCGAGTTTTAGTCCCAATCGTTCAGAATGCTATCTCTCTATACATATATATACACACACCCATCCTCCTGTTAATGTCGTTTTATTGCCTTCAAAATTGCGTGAAAACGCAAGAAATAATTGGACATTTATTTTTTCTATTAATTGCATTATTATATTCATTTAGTTGACAATTTTTATTTCCGCCAATTGATTTTTATTCATTTCTCATTTTGAAATATGTATTTTTTATTTTACTCTCTTTATTTGAAAATTGATTAAAAATACTAGAAATTAGCTAAAGCGGAATTTAAGTCATTGTTAGCAAATTGTTGTCTGACTTTTTGCTTCAGCAATTTGAAAAAAATACCTAATTTTTACTACAAAACTACTACTAAAATTACTAATTGATAGTAGAAAATAACTAATTTTTACCACCAAATTACTAATTTATTGTAGAAATTAACTAATTTTTACTACAAAATTACTAATTAATAGTAGAAAATAACTAATTTTTACTGCAAAGTTACTAATTAATAGTTGAAAATAACTAATTTTTACTACAAAATTACTTCAAAAGGCAAGATTTCAATTATAATTCAAATAATTAAACATTTTTACTACTTTAAATTTAAAAAAAAACTAACTAATTATTAGGAAATACATTTTTTGTAGTTGTTAGAATTTTTTTCACTGTAGTTTTCATGAAAAATTACTGAAAAGTAATAAGAATTCAATGTCATTGTAATTTACATTAAAAATCCTAACTATTAAATGAAATAAAAATAAATATAAAATTGTAATTTAAAATTAATTAATATAATTTTACTAATATTCAATAAGTAGAACTTTTTTATAAAAATTGATTTGAAAAAGAATTTCGGTTGAATGTTTAGAAAATATTTGGGGAAAATTGAAGTTTTAATTTTTTGAAGCAATTAAATTTCTAAAATTTTTACATTAAAAATATTTTGAAATTTTAATTTCTTTTGGACAAATAAACAGTAATAAGTATTCAAATATGTATTAAACAAAAATTATTGAAATTTCAAAAAATTTATATAGAAATTCTGAACAAATGTGGTTTTTACATAGTTGTAATAAAAAAGTTTTTACAAATAGTTGAATTCCTCAAAAATAATTTTTAAAAAATTGTAAAATCTAGGAAATTTTGACAAATTCCATGAAAATAAATTTTATAATTCAAAGAATTTTATTTCTTTCATTACATTGAAATATTATTCTATTTTTAAAAAAATTTTAACTAAATATTCGGAAAATAATTTAGTTTTACAAGCATTTTAGTATTTGAGTGAAATTCAATTATTATAGTTAAATTCTAATAAGAATTGATTTAAAAAAGTATCTCAGCTAAAAGTTTCGAAATAAAGAAATTTAAAAATGTTCTACATTGAAATTATTTGAAATGTCCAATAAAAAAATAACAATAAGTTTTTGAATATTTGTTTTACAAAAATTATTCCAGTTTTTATTAAATGTAAAAATTCTGAAAAAATTCTGATTTTGAAAAATAATATTTACATTATTTTTCAAAGACATTTAAATTCCTAAAAATAATTTTAAAAATTGAGATCATTAATAGTTTTGTCAAATTTTATTGAAATAAATTTAATATTCGAAAGAATTTAATTTTAAGACATTTAAAAATTGTTCTCAAATATAATCGTCTTTTAAAAGAATTATATTTAGAAAAATGTTATATATTATTTTATAAAATAATAAATTTTCAATGAATTTGAAAAAGAAAGTTTTTGTAATAAACAACAAACTTCAAAATTTCACGTCCTACAAAAAATTATTTAATTGCTTGTCTATTAATTTTTATCTTGATAATAATTAATAGAGTAATTAAAATCGCAAGTAAATTAAATAAAAACAAAAATTATCAAAAAAACTACAGTAATTTTTTCTCTTAATTTGTTTCAGGTGAGTCAACATCGTGTTTAATTTTTCCTTCACATAAAAACCAATAGGTACGTTAATCATTTACTTCAATTTTGAAAAACTCTTTAAAAATCTGATAATTTCATAGCAAATATTATTTTCCTTTCTAAATGATATTTATTGTTATCAAAAACAAAACCACAAAATCACCGTGTTTGATAAATGTTTATCGTCTTGAGTTTCATAAAATAAATAGTGCAGGGAAACTGTGAAATGGATTTTTAATAAAGTTTATTCCTTTTTTTCAAAAAGAAAATGTGCAAAAAAAAAGAAATTTTCCATTTGTCTCTCTTTAGCGATTAAAGCTGTTGTCCGTAAATGTGAAACGACGTATGTGCGGCTCTGATGCAAAATGAATCGCGTGAGGAAACCATAGAAACAACAGAGTCCGTTTCCTGCTTTCGTTATCGATATATATATATATATATATATTTTTTTTTTTTCAAACCCCGAGTCATATTTTAATAAATAAACGGATTGGCTGGCAACGTAACGGATTGTCACGCGAATTTTATTTACGGATCGCTCGCCACCCTCTTCATATCATACAGGCTCTCTCCCTTCTCTTCCCTTGAACTATGCGTTTATTCACACAAACTGTGATAGTCACAGGCCTTGGGTAAAAAAAATATATGACAAAAAAAATCTCTAAAAATATCGCCGAGTCGTGAAATATGTTACGAATCATCTGACAACAACCGAATAATCCCTCTTGTTCCCAGTAGACTTCTTTATTTTGTTTTTTTTATACTTTTCAATTTATTTCCACCAACAAGATTGATTATTTAAAATTTTTTAAATAGTAGAAAATAAAAAATTTTGATTGTAAATGCGCAATAAAACTTTTTTTCCAAAACTTGTACGTTTGTGTATATAGGGGAAAAAATTGACAAATTGTTTATATAAACTGTGGCACTTTTCATATACATTTTAATTATTTTTTTTTATTTTTAAATCTGAAGTTGTCACTAAATGAAAAGCTATTTTCAAATGCTACACTACCTGTGGTTCGAGATATTAAATAAACCGACATGTTCATTATAAAAATTACGAACTGCCTGTCATGGGGATTAAATGAGTCTGTGATAATTAAACTTTAGCAGTGTGTGGTTATATATATAAAAGTGGCATATCCATTAGTTAGTTTTAATTAAATTATGATTTTCCACTGTTTCATTTTCTGTGAGCTTTTGTCGAGAAGTCCCTCCTCTCACTCCAGCCTTACTTATTATATCTACTAACGGAAAAATGTGATTATATTTTATTTATTCAAAATTAGATGTACACACTGGTTTCCTTCGCGAGTATTTATATTTGCATTATAGGTATACGTAGAGAATTGTCGAAAAAAGAGATGAACATTCTTTTTTTCAATTATAAAGCATGATGAGAGAGAATGATAAAATTTTCCTTATAACCCTTTCGTTACATAACACTTCCTCCCACTTCATTTCTTTGACGACTATTTTAACGACTGTCTTTTATAGGGACCTTAAAATCTAACTTCTCCAGTACGAACCAAATGGAAACTCTCTCTCTTTCTCGCAAAATTGTCTTTATGTATATATCTGTATATTTATGTGCTCAACTTTTCATGACTAGATCCTGGTTACATTTCATTGAAATTATTTTTCAACTCTTGAAAAGAAGAAAAAAGAATAATTTCGATACTTTCGAATTTTTATTCGCAATTGAATTCGCATTGTTCGATTTCTTTGGGTGTTAATTTTTGTAGTAAAAAAGAAAGAAAATTAAAAAGGAGAGTAAAAATTTTAAGTTAATATTCAGTCATATTTAAGGATTCAAATGAAGTGTTAATAAGAAGTGTTTTAGGCAGAACCTTTCTTGTTGGTTAAATGTGTAATTTAATTATTCGCCTTTCATTTCCATTCATTGACTTCAATTTTACTTTCGCTTTTCCTTTCACTTTGACAAATTTTTATTTTCACTTTCATTTAAACTTGGATTGAATTTAAATTTCCCTTTCACTTTAATAAAATTTTAATGCCACTTTCATTTTAACTTTGAGAGAATTTAATTTCACATTTATTTTCATTTCTTTTTAAAAATAAAATTCTATCAAAGTAAAAACTTGCACTTTAATTGTGAACTATTTTTATTTTCTACTGGATCATTCAAAGTAAAAATAAATATTTGAAAGAAAATATGAAAAGAAAAGTCAACATTTTATTTTCACTATCATTTTCTATTCTATTGTCATTATAACAAATATTTATTCACACATTCATGAAAAGAGATTTTCATTCTCATTTTCACTTTTACTTTGGCTGTAAGTAGAAAGAATTAATCAATGTAAAAATCAAAATTTCTAAAAGTAAAAATAAAAGGGAAAATGAAAATGAAAGTCGAATTAAAATGAAATAATCGACTCCGTCTTTTCTCACTGTATAAAATTAAGGCACAATATCGTTTATAAAAATTTTCTCTTTGACCTTCACTTTCATTATTATTTTATTGTTTCGTTCATTCCATTTTCATTTAAAAAAATTTTCACTTTCACTTTGGAGGCGAAGACGAAAATTAATTTATTCATTTATACCATTTTTGAATTTCATTTTTAATTTAGAAGTGAAAATGTAAATTAGTCACTGAAAGTAAAAAATATAAGTTAAAATTTGCATTTCCACTTTAGAACTTTTGTTATAGTTTCCAAAATAATTTTCGTATAAAAAACAAAAAGGATAATTTTTTAGCAAATTATTTTATAAAATCTAAAGCAGGAAATGAACACAATTCTTTTGCTTTAGCACAATGCTTTTTAATTATTTTTAATTGCTTCCATTAGATTAAATGAAAAAGAATTTTAATTAATGTAACTATTTTTTGAAAAATAAAAATACTTAAACTTAAGAAGAATATTTGGGGAAAAAGAAAACAGAATCTTTTTTGCTTCCTCGTGAGGAAGCTTTGTACACGGAGAAAATTTGTTCCTTATATTTTACCGAATTCTTCAGTAAAGTTGGGATATAGTGGCATAACTGTAATTTTTAATAATTTTTAAATTATTTTTTCAGGAATAATATTCAAAATTTAATGTCATATCTTTATTCCTTACAAACTAGTACTGTAAAAGTTAAAACAAAATTGAAACTGAACGTTTAATGAAAATTAAATCAAATTTTAACGTTTCTTTTGAATACCTCCTTGATGGTCACTAACGTTTCAGGGACAGTTCGGTAAAACTTTCTTGACTTGACTCGAGTGTTAGTTTTCAGGAATAGTTCGGTAACCTTACGTTTTACTGAACTTTCAATAAAAATAAGTATAGTGAACACTTACCCTACGTTTTACTGAACTATACAATAAATATAAGTTTCACCGAACACTGTGCCTTACGTTTTACCGAACTTTCAATAAAACTAAGTATAGTGTACATTTACCCTACGTTTTACCGAACTGTAAGTGAACGGCTAATACATGTACCATAAGATTTATTCTTTTTACATTATTTTTCAATGCAATTGCTTTTACAGTCCTGTTCCTTAAAACTTACAGTTTTGACACTTCATCCCAGTTTTACCGAACAAAGTTCAGTAAATTTTCAGGAATAAATTTTCTCCGTGTAGTCGTTTAATTTATAAAATTTTTAAAAATTAATTAATATTAATATTTATTTTCTTTAAACTCACATTTTTTACTAATGAATACATTTTTATATAAAAATTGAAAGTATATAAAAAACAATTTTTTATTCAAGTTCAATTTTAGAATCTTGTTAACATAAACAGCGTTTAATTTAATTTCTAGTCAAATTTTAAGGTCCCTACAAATTTCTCGGAAATGGAAAGAAATAAGACAAAATTATATTTTTTCTTTCATTTTCACTTTAAGAGATTTTTATTTTTACTGTAATAATGTTTTATTGTCAATTTAATTTTCATAATTATTTTAATTTTAATTGTAACACAATTTAATTTTCACAATTATTCATATTTTAATTTTTTACAAACAAATTCTTAGTTAGATACAAAAGGAAATTACAAAAAAAATTCTCTATCAATTAAATAATTCTAAATTATACTGAAATTTCTTAATGCATAACGATAAAGACTACAAATAATCTTTTTCAATATAAATGTAATTCCCAATTTCATTAGCTAACTCAGTGAACCAACTGGCCCTATCAGAAAATGGGACAGTCACCATGTCTACTAAAAGAACTGGATTATCGTCGATTAAAATAGATACTGGATTTCTTTGTATCGTAAATATTACATTAGGCAGTATTAAGTAAAGTTCTTCATTTTTATCTTCCATGATGTCTTTCAAACTTATTAGGAAAATAGGATCTATAATCGAAAATCGTAAACGCACCCAATTATAGGAAGAATTAGGAATAGCGTTTTCAGATGAAAATGGAAATAATTCATTTGTGCTGCTGCAAATAGTAAATGCTGGAATTTGCAATATGTATCTTTTCTTAATAGTATCGAAGAAAGTATCTAAGTGCATTACACTAAAATAACAATCTTTTGGATTATGAAAGAAAGAATTAGGATCATATTGTCGAATAGCCAAGTTGTATAATCCTCTTCTTACAATGTTTGATACTGGATCATTCAATTTAGACTGGAAAGCACGGTTTAGGAAACCCCTAATAGCAATATATTCAGTAAATAACATTAATTCATTTAAATTGTTCCTTTTGTAAAATTCAAAAAAATGTGGATGCTGCAATTTAGGTGTATTCTCTAAAACTGCCGATTTAACAGTATTAATAATCTGTTTTCCATCTATTTTACTTGATGTCGTTGCTTCCATATAACGAGTGAATCTCAAATGTTCGTAAAGTCTATAATTTGTTAGTTTTCTAGAAACGCTCGTTTCTGGTATATTTCCAGTTCTGTTTAAATGTTCAGCAAATCCGAACATTTCTATCTCATTCAAAATATATTGACTTAAAATTTCCAGTGCAGTTTTACGATCATAATTAGGAAGATATTCGTCTATGACTCGATTTCTTAGATCAGTTAATCTACTCAATTCTTGAACTCGGTCAGAATAGGGTCTGATTGCTTCTAATTTTACAACTAATATCATTGTGATAATAGCCCCAAGAACAATAATTGTCTTCATTGTGATTAAGAAAAATATATAATGTTTAAATTAATCAAATGGTGTTAATTTATTACTACTCAGTTCTTGGTTCTTTCTCAATCGATCAATCAATCAATCTGTAAAATAATATTATTTACAAAACACATATTTTTAAGTAATATTACACGTAGAAATAGTAAGAATGCACCTGTTCTGCAATTTAACAAAAGCATTTATTTTTAATTAAAAAAATTATTTACATTTATTACTTGACTCAATAAAAGTTAATCACGTACTTTTATCTAATCATGAAACATAAAGAAAATAAGAATTATTGTTTTTTTATTACTCCGAGTTTTGCAACTCTCAAAAATACATTAGTAAAATTTAATGCTTATTGTTGATAAACTATGTGTACCTATACTAAATACTTAAAATACGTAGAATAATTTTTTAATACTATATTAATGCAAGTTTCTAAATATTATTTTGATATGAATTAAAATATTGTTTATAAGTAATAATATTATAATAAATAGGTTTAATAAAAATTTTACTATTTATAAAAAATAAAAAAATTCTTGTCATACAGCCTCTAAATTGAATGGTGTAAAAATTACTTCAATTTAATATAATGAAAATTTACGCTGTGTCTATAAATTTTCACTAAAGTTTTAATAATAGGAAATAATTTTTCTAAGACAATAAATGTTTATTAAATTTTGGAAAAAATAAACTTTACTACATTTTAAAGAAAATTTTAGGTAAAATTAAATAAAAAATAGGTGTACATGTGTAATCATGAGAAATGTTTCAAATATTAAAAAAAAAAGATGACTATGAAATAAAAATTATGCAATTTTTTTATTTATTTCTAAAATAAAATTATAATTTCGTTAAAAATCATAATTAACCCCTTCGCAGTCCAGCTAAAAATCGCTTGTGGTCCAAAAACGGTCCGAGAAAAAAAATTTCTGAAAAATGTGATTTCATTGTAATTAAGGTTTTTGGAGTCGCAAAATTCGAATTTAAAGTCAGTTTTTCAAAATTTAAAATGGGGGATCCAAAATGGCGAATTCGAAAATTTTAAATTTTATCAGATTTGCTTAAAACTTGTCACTCGGGGGTTTTCGGGGTCTCTGATTACGAATCTAATGTCAGATTTTCAAAATTCAAAATGGCGGATCCAATATGGCGGTCGAGAAAATAAAAAATCCAACGGATTTGTTTAAAACTTGTTACTCGGGGGTTTTCGGGGTCGCTGATTACGAATCCGATGTCAGATTTTGAAATCCAAAATGGCGGACCTGAAATTCGATCAAATTGCATGAATCTTGAAATCATCCGCCATATTGGATTCTCCATTTTAATTTTGTAAATCTGACATCATATTCGTAATCAGCGACCCCGAAAACCCCCAAGTAACGAGTTTCAAGCGAATTTGATAAATTTTTAAATCTTTATAGTCGCCATTTTAGGTCCACCATTTTGAATTTTGAAAATCTGACTTGAAATTCGGATTCAGCGACCCCAAAAACCTTAGTATGGACTTGGTCATTCAAATCGAATTATGTTTAGTATTTTATTTTTAAGATGGACATATATGGCCACAGACGTAAAGGTGGCACAACTTTTTGTGGCCACACATGGGCCATGGACTGTCAAGGGGTTAACAAAATTTTTTTAACGATTTTTTTTTATCCAAATTAAATTACAAAGTTTCTAAAAAAATGTGACTCATAATTTTTTTCCAATGCTCCAAATAAAAATTTAAATATTGTCAAAACATTAAAATTGAAAAATAGAACTGTTACAATTTTTTTCCTAAAAAACAATTATAAACAGTTGTTTACAATTTGTGATTAGGATTAGGAATTATGCAAAAATTTGTTCTTCTTCATCTAAAAGAAACTCCCAATTTTTGTAAACATAATTATAATTGAGAAACAGAAATATTCATTGTTTGTTACATAATGCAATTTTATTTGGAAAAATAGAAAAAATTTGCATTTTAATCTTTTTTAATTATAACTTTTTAATAATATTATGTTTTCTTTATTTAATGAGTAAAGGGAATAGTAGAAGCTTTAGAATAGTTCAGTAATTGTTGTTGTCTGTAGAACATATTTTGTTCGATTTGCTTAACTTATTTTTTATAAAAAGAAAATTATTTTAATTTTGCCGGCATAGTTGGAAAAATGATTATATAAATGTCTACGTTTCCAATTAACGATATTTACCAACAGTCCTCGTGCTGTGCTGAAACGCGCCAAAATGTATTTGAGAAATATTTCTCCCGCGTTATCTGTGTGGAATGTGGGGGAATTTTCCCTCGCTCATTTACTCTTTCGACAAGCAATCGTCATACTGATCGCACGCAAAATCCCAAAGTATTTTTATATTCTTAATAAATTCAAACTCTTTCTATTGAAAGAGTAAGTGCAGCAGCAAAGAGGTCGCATTTTTTTAATTCTATTCACCTCAATGCCCTGTCACCGAGAGGATTTCTAAATCCGGAGAACAAAACATATTTTAAGTAACGTTATAAATAATTTAGTGTTTAAATTTGATATGAAGAATGAATTTTGATAAATTTGAAAATTTGGAATGAACTTAAAAAATAAGAAAAGTCTTACCTATCATGGACTTCGGATTTCTTTACTGATTTATAGCGTATTACATAAATTTTCTGAAAAGACAATCGATACTTAATAGTAATTATTTTTTTTACTTTTGTAAGGCTTTTAATGTATTTATAAGGACCACTCACAAAATACATATAATTTAGGCCCTAGTCGATTTTTTGTTATTTTTCAATAGGGAATCTTTTTCCTCACACAAAAAACTACTTGTCTACAAAGTTTGAAAAAGCGACTGCGATTCAATTTGTATGTATTTTGTGCGTGGTCCTATCTAATAATAAAAATATTTACTATTTTCATGTTTGGAATTTTATTATTCAAAAGATAAATGCATATCACAAGTTAAAAAAAACGAAATAAAAATTTTTACAATTCTTTTTATTGTACGTTCGATAATGTATCTAAAATATAAAATGGTTTTGTTTAAGCACTATTTATTTTTAGACTTAATTTTAATTGCCTTTAGTAATTTAAATGAAAAACAATTTTAATTAATGTAAGTTTTTTTTTAAATATGAACACTTAAAATAATATAAATAAAATAATAGGATCTTAGGTTAACAGTTTTTTTTTTGGTGAAATATTAAATTTCATAAAGATTGTAACTTTTCTTAAACTCTCTTTTTCGATATCTAAATAATTTATTATAAAATTATTAAAAATTGAAAGTGTATGGAAAACATTCTTTATTCAAGTTTAATTTCAGAATCTTGCTAACAATATCAGTGTCTATTGCGTAATTTTAACAGTGGCGATGAGATAAAGCAAGCGAAAGTGGCTTTAAACTCTTAAGAGAATTGGATGATTTAGTGGCCGGCTTTAGGTCCACTAGCTCGTTTTGCTACGCAGTTTCAAAATGCAAAAGGGTTTCTCCTGGCAATAATTTAAATATTCATAGAAACCCTAATCCAATCTATATTCGTTTGTACAAAAGGGGCCTTATATCGTTTTGATAATATCATTTAACTATCACGAATACAAGTGGCAGTTTATCTAATAGACAAAAGGAGAGAGGAGGGGAAGAGAGAGAGAGAGAGAGAGAGAGAGAGGACATAAGGGTATATACCCTGGTTGAATTGTTCGAAACCCTTGTGTAGCACATTGCCCTCTACCTGTTCCCACATCCACGTTCGATTAACGACGAATTATCCCCTGGGAAGGGTTTCACCCTGCTCTATATCGTGATTCTACCTGTTGGCACGAAATCTCAGTGAACCTTCTCGAAAACCTTATCACAAACCGAGAGTGAGCAACGAGCTTTCGTGCTGAGACAGGTGGAGATTAGTGACAGGTACAATCCATTAGGCGTTTACACTTCAAATTAGATATTGAAATCCACTGGCAATTCTCCTCTGGTTTAATTGATTCTCAAAATTAATGATGATCATTAAAAATTAAACAGTGATCTTCTCTTAACAACAGATTAAAGAAATTTTCCAACAAACATTTTTTGGACATTTCCATAATCACTTTTCTATTTCCCAGTGGTATTCAAATTTTCCATTTTCACCACGAGCTTCATTAATTGATTACCATCAGAATTCTCATTAAACAACGAGTTAAATATTCCTCAGAAGCCATCAGCTTTTGAGGCAATTCTGATGAGGCAATATTATTTGCATACATAAATCTATCGTTTCGTGAAGCAGATGCTTTCATTAAGAAAGGATTAAGCGCTTCTTTTTTGTTCTCCTGTTCTCTAAAAATAATTTTTAATCTCCAGAGCGATTTTGTTAGAAAGTCATATAAGCGCAATTGGATGTCATTCAAGTGGTATCTGACTAGACACATGATGCGTGTTATGATTGTTATACGTGGCCTCTCTCTCTATCTCTCCTGAAACGATGACCGAGGAACATATAATGGATAGAAGGCCTCGTCTCATGTGCGATAAACGTAAATTGAGACAGTTGCTGCAAAGAGGAATTCAGTAACGTGACGTGGATATTATCCTAGTCCACACAGTTTATAACCGTACCACGACTGTAACCTTATAATATCAAACAGTTCCGCACTACTAGAAATATATCTTTATCTTTACGACGCACTAATGTTTTTAATTTCATGGCGAATTATCATAAAAGCCACGATAGATAACGTAAAAAACTTTCCACTCTTGTAAAATGAGTCAGTTGCACTAAAAAAAAGAGTTGGAATTATTTTACATATCCATAAATGACTGAAATTAAAAATTTTAATGTTAATTTTTGCTTTTCATATTTTTATAAATTATCGCGAAAATTACTCTAAATTATCATAAATTACCGTGAAAATTTCTATAAATTGCTAATATAAATATTTTTAATTGTAACTTATGTGGAATATATTTTTATGAATTATTGCGAAAATTTCAATAAAATACTGCATAAATTTCCATTAATTACCTTAAAAATTTTCATCAATTAACAAAGTAATAATTTTCAATTGAGATTTAGACTACAATATTTTTATAAATTACAACAACAATTATTATAAATAACTATAATTTTCATAAATTATTAGAAGAAAACACCTCCTTATAACGCCAAAAATGCTTAAACAGTGAATTTGTAAATTGTTATAATTATTTACAAGAAATTTAATTAATTTTTCAGTAATCATTCTGTTGAGAAAACTTTTTTGAATACACTACCGGTCAAAATTGAGAGACCACCCATTTTCAGATGATTGAAAAACATTTTAAAACAAAAATTGTATGGAACCTAAAATTTTTTTATTTTTTGAAAGATGTTAAAACTTTAAAGAGAACAAGATGTTTTAGAAGTCATTTGGCCAATATTTAATTTAGATATTTTTAAAAAATCGTCATTTTCAATGTTTTACAAAAATTTAAATAACTTCTAAAATAATGTACGCTTTTTAATGATCTTAGGCTTATTTTAAAGGTCATTTGTTCAACTATAAGACTTACTTATAGGCATTAACGTGTAATTTTTTTCTTAAAAAATGCAGGCCGTCAAACTTGGACCAAAAAAATTCAAAAAATTTGGAACAATTTTTCTGTACTGAAAACTATTCTAAAAAATATTTAAAACATCATATGGTGTAGATTTTTTAAGAAAATTTAATAAAAAAATACGTTTGAATTTTAAAAATTATATTTCTGTTAATAAGAATGTTCCAAATTTTTTGAATTTTTTTGGTCCAAGTTTGACGGCCTGCATTTTTTAGGAAAAAAATTACACGTTAATGCCTTTAAGTAATTCTTATAGTGTAACAAATGACCTTTAAAATAAGCCTAAGGTCATTAAAAAGCGTCCATTATTTTAGAAGTTATTCAAATTTTTATAAATCATTGAAAATGACGATTTTTTAAAAATATCTAAATAAATTATTGGCTAAACGACTTTTAAAATATCTCGTTCTTTCCAAATTTCATCATCTATCAACAAATGAAACAGAGAAAAATTTTAGTTTCAATAAATCTTATGTTTTAAAACGTTTTTCATTCGACTGAAAATGGGTGGTCTTTCAATTTTGACCGGTAGTGTAAATGCTTTTTTGATTCCAAACAATTTATAAAAAGACTTCAATATTTTATAAAATTAAAAAATCTCTCTTTAAATTTATTTAAACAATTTAATAAATTATAAACAATTTTTCCTGCCCGTCATGAATTTTTCTTTCTGGACACTTTATTTTCAACAAAATATATTGTTAATTATCATAATGATAATTTTTTTTTAAATTTCCTAAACCAAATCCTACTAACTTGAGATATAAACGAAATTTGAACAAATAAGTAATATTAAAAGTAAACTTAATACTAATAATGAAATTAAAAAGTTTATAGCAA